>JAJIBD010023334.1:0-117295 GCA_021461705.1 Cryptotis parvus | reverse complement strand
AGTCCCTATTGCCGGTATAAACAAAGATTATGCCAAGGTCTAATCCTTTCTACCAAGATTATCTCTTATGTAAAACACTGGAGAGAGGGGGCTGATATAAAGTAATACATCTTAACTTCATGAGCTTCATGTAATCTAGATGGTACCCACAAGCTACTTCTTATTTATTATTATCTGCACCAGGGTGATTCTGAGTATCTTTTTCTTGTGTACTGAAAGGGTCACACTCGCCTGCTTAGAGCAAACTAGTATGATCCTTCCTATAGTCTTCCTATAGTCTCAGCGTAGCCAGGGTGGTAGTCTCCTGGTAAATTCTAACTGTCCCACGCTGGGTGCAGTGGGTATAAAGAGGAGCTGTGCCCAATCTAGAAAACATAGAAGTCTTAGTAGATGTATAAGTCAGAAGTTATTCAGTCAAGGTGACTTCTGTAACTGCCACACCCTCTAGAAGTGTTTACATAGAAGAGAGGTCTCATTAGAATGAACCTTGACTTAAATAGATTAAGCTGGGAGTGGGCAAAACAACAAAACTCCCAGAATAGCTAAACCTGTCCTCCAACACTGATGATGCTCAGGGGCTTGGTTACTCTTGGCTCTGCATTCAGGGAATCACTCCTTGCAGTGCTTGGGACACCCGTATAGATGTTAGGTATAGCCCAGGTCAGGCACGTGCAAGGCTAGTGCCTTACCATTGTGCTATCTCTCTAGCCCCTCATATATATAATTCTTTAATCTTACACTAACCCCATGAAATAAGGTAACATTGTTTCTATCTTTTTTAAATTCACTGCAGGACTGAGAGATTTACATAGCTCCTCAAATGGAAATAACCAACATTTGGCCACAGATTACCTCCACAGCAGACCTGGGTAGGGCCCTAAAACAAGTATAAAAGTGTCTGGCTTTCTAGGCTTCTCTTAGAGTTTATCCAGGGATCTCAATTAGAAAATTGGATATATACTAAAATGCAATTACAGTCTTTTCTCTCTCTCATTGCCCTTTTGCTCAAAATAAATATTAGGTGGCCCTTAGTATATATAGCTTAGATCATAATTTATTTATTTAATCTAGATTATAGAGATGGAATTATGTGTGTGTGCTTGTACATGGGATCTAGGGAAGCAATTAATGGCTTTTCAAACATTAAGTTTCATCCTTGAAAAAAATTTTTTTATGATCAAGTGGAATTTATCCCAGGGATGTAAGTATGGTTTAATATATGTAAATCAGTGTCATTCCCATATCAATACAAGGAAAATAAAAATCATGATCATATCAGTAGAAGAAGAAAAAAGCATTTTACAACACCCGGCACTCAATTATGATAAAAAATACTCAATAAAATGGGGATAGGAAGAGATTTCCTCACTATAGTGGAGGCCATTTACCACAAACCCACTGCTAATATATTAAATAGTAAAAACTTAAAGCCTTTCCTTTAATTTCCTTGAAAAAATATTTTATAGTGTTTATCAAGTCAAATGATTGTGCTTCATTAAAATAATTTAAATGAAGTCTTTTAAACTTGGGTTCTTATTTATCTATGTATGTATCTATATCTATGTATGTATCTATATATGTATGTTTGTATGTATCTATCATCTATCTATCTATCTATCTATCTATCTATCTATCTCCTTTTTTTTTGATTTTTTGGGTCACACCTAGTGATGCTCAGGGGTTACTCCTGGCTCTGCACTCAGGAATTACTCCTGGCTGTGCTCAGGGTACCACATGGGGTGCTGGGGATTGAAGTCAGTTCAGCCGCTTGCAAGGCAAATGCCTCACCTGCTGTACTACTGCTCTGGCCCCATGAATTATTTTAGTGTTAAGTAATTTGCTATTTTAAGAAGCAACCTAAAAGTATGTACTACCCTTATTTTTAGGCTGTCTGTGTTTGTATGGAAAATGGCAATTTCATGGAAGCCGAAGAAGTCCTTGAAAGAACATTTGGTGATCCAGATTCTTTTACGGTAATATTAAATTAAAAATGGTAGAATTCTAGGATTTCTTATGTGGAATAAAGACAAAATCAAAGAACACTGAGAAAATAAATACTTTGACTTTTAATGGATGCAATTAAAATGGTCACTATATTTTAAGTGACATGTCTTACTGAAAGGGTTGGCCACCCGATGGGGTGACCGACTGGGAGCCTCGGAACCCCGCACCTGTCAAGGAAAACTCTGAGAGACTGGGCCTATGCAATAGGCAATAGCAAGGGTTTTATTTTCCAAGCATGCTGGGGCTCTCAGCATAACCGATGGCAGGCTAGAGGCTAAGAGCCCCGAACTGATATACATCACAGTTTTTATAGCACTCTAAGACAAAGAACTTTTGCAACATAGCAAACTCAGGAGGTTGGGAGAGACTTGTGATTTACTGCAGGAACACCCAAGATGTCACACTGATATTTAGAGTGTTTACATAGGGATATCTTTGAAGTCTCCCTAGGTATCTGGTTGACAATCCTTATCAACTCGAGAAATTAGGAGAGACTTGAAATTTATTGCAAGTCACCTCCTTAGGTATCTGGTTAACAAGTCTTGCAAAGCCCAGTTAGCATTCCTTTTCATTGTATCCCTGTTAACTCTTTATGGTCTGGTTTTTCGGGGTCTCCCCTTTCATTACGACAAAATTTTCTAGTAGCCAATTTAGAAAAAGTAACTAGAGGGGCCAGAGCTATAGCACAGTGGGTAGGGCATGTGCCCTGCACGTGACCGACCCCAGGTTTGATCCCCGGTATCCCATATGGTACCCCAGCACTGCCAGGAGTAATTCCTGAGCGAAGAGCCAGGAGTAACCCTTGAGTATTGCCGGGTGTGACCCCAAAAAGCAAAAAAAAAAAAAAAAAAAAAACCTAAAAAATTGAGGCTAATTTTAAGTGTTTTATTTCACCTCTGTATCTAAAAAAAAAAAAAAAAAAAATTTAAAAGTATTGATGAGATTGTTTTTGCACTTTCTTTTTTATACTAAATCTTTAAATATAGTATATAGTGTTTATATCATAATTCAGGTTTCATACTTTTTTTTTGTTTTTTGTCTTTGGGTCCTTCAGGGTCTTTACAAGAAAACCTGACCATTTTGTAGGTGGGCGGCCACGGGATCTTTTGACATCCCGTGGGATCCAGTCGGTAATGGCTCTAGTCCAGCGGTTGTTCCCAAATCGCATTACATGTCTCCAAATTGCATTACATGTACTTCATATTCCTGAATCAACCAGATGCCATTGGGCTACATTGGCACGTGATAGGGTCCAATGGAAATGTTACTGGCGCCCGCCCGAGCAAATCGATGAATAACGGGATTCAAGTGATCAAGTGATCAAGTCTTTGGGTCACACCTGGCGATGCTCAGTGGTTACTCCTTGCTTTGCGTCAGGAATTACTCCTGATGGTGTTCAGGGATCCATATGGGATGTCAGGGTTCAAACCTGTGTTGTCCATGTGCAAGGCAATGCCCTAGCAACTGTGCTATCGCTTCGGTCTCTCATACATTGTTTTGCTGTGGAGTTTTGTTTTTGCTTTTGGGGGCCAAACCTGGCAGTGCTTAGGTCTTACTCCTGGTTCTGTGTTCAGGAATCACTCCTGGACTCAGGGGACCATATGGGATACCAGGGATCAAACATGGGTTTTAAAAGGCAAATGTTCTACCTGCTGTACTATAGCTCTGGCCCCAGTCTCATACAACTTATTTATTTATTTTATTTTATTTTTTTTTTTTTTTGCTTTTTGGGGGTCACACCTGACAATGCTTAGGGATTACTCCTGGTGGTGCTCAGGGAACCATATGGGATGCCGGGGATCGAACCTGAGTCGGCGCCGTGTAAGGGCAAACGCCCTACCTTCTCTTCTATCGCTCTGGCCCCTCATACAACTTATGTACCCAATTGAGTACCATACTGAGCCCTGCAGTACGGAAGAGTTACTGCTTATTTATCCACAAGTTTCTTAGGCAATCTTTATAGTTTTTCTATATAATGTTAGGGTCAACAGAGCTTTGCAGTTTTAAAAACAAAATATTAATGGAGTAAATTAATCTAATGCTAAGAAAGAAAAGATTAGTTTTATATAGTTTTCAGTGAGCTTTTTTTTGAACCTGTAGTTCAGTACGCGTCTAGTACATATTCCAGAAGTGTATAAGTGTGTTTTACTAAAGGAATATATTTGGGGTGGAAGTTACAATACAGGGATTAGGGCACTTGCCTTGCACGTGGCCTACCCTAGTTTGATACCCTCCACCAGATATGTCCCTCTGAGCTTTTATTTTTAGGGTTTGAGCTTTCAGAGCTCTTAGCTGAAACTTGATATGTTTCCTTGGCCATACATATTTGCTCTCACTTCACTTGATCACTTGAATCCCTTTATTCATCGATTTGCTCGAGCGGAAACCAGTAACATTTCCATTGGACCCTATCACGTGCCAGTGTAGCCCAATGGCATCTGGTTGATTCAGGAATATGAAGAGTCTCAAACCGTTCCTTCAGGGTCTTGACAAAGAAGTCTGACCATCTTGTAGGTGGGCGGCCACGTGATCTTTTGACATCCTGTGGGATCCAGTCGGTAATGGCTCTAGTCCAGCAGTTGTCTCCAACATATTTGCTCTAATTGTTGAAAACTTTATTGTTTACATTTTACAGAAGAGGACACCTATATCCAGTAAATATAAGAGAAAATACTTAGCATAATCACATTAGTATTAGTAATCATAAAAATGCCAAATAATACATTGAAATAGTATTTCCCATACATCAGCCTGGCAACAATTAATATTTCTTGAAATATGGAAAGTTGACTCAAACAGGGAAATTGTTAGCTATCATACTTTCACTTACATGCATCTCTGCAGTTCCATCTTTAAGTACCATCAAGTAGCTGTTGCATCGTTTTTCTGTATATTTGTTGTTGTTTTTGGGCCACACCCGGCGATGCTCATGTACTCAGGAATTACTCCTGGGTGATGGCTCAGAGGACCAAATTCCTTATAGCTTTACTTTGCAACTAGCACTGAAAGAATTGTTCAAAATGGAGCTTGAGGGGCTGGAGCGATAGTCCAGCGGGTAGGGCGTTTGCCTTGCACGCAGCCGGCCTGTGCCGGCCCAGGTTCGATCCCCAGTATCCCATATGGTTCCCGAGCACTGCCAGGAGTGATTCCTGAGTGCAGAGCCAGGAGTAACCCCTGAGCATTGTAGAAGAATTTTTCAAAAAGATTGGTATTTGAAAATTTTTAAATCATTTCATTGTGTTTATAAAGCGATATTTTTCAGTTTAATATGACATCTTGTGATTTGTCTGTTAATACATTTCTTTTTTCTTTAGCCTTTAAAAAGGAAGTTGCTTATGGTAATCTCTAAGAAAGAACCCTTCCATTCCATTTTTCAACACTTCAGTTTCAACCACTTGATCGAAAAAGTTAAGATTTATGTGAACTGTGTGCTAAATGAAAAATCATCATCTTTTCTAATGAAGGTATGCATATTTCGCCGCGTCAGTAGAAACAGTAGACTTAAGAGAAATTGTGTAATATGAAGAAAAATGCATGAAGTAGAAATCCTTAAAACTACGAGGAGGGGCAGACAAATAGTACAGGGGTTTGGTTAAAATACTTCCAGCTGGTAGGGTGTTTGCCTTGCATACAGCTGACCCTCATTTGATCCCAGCTACATGTGGATCCCCAAATACCACCAGGAATGATCTCTAAATGTCACTGGGTATAACTCACACTGCCTCCCTCCAAAAACAAAAACAAAACAACCCATCAAGACTAATAGAAGATTTTTTTTTTTCTTTTTGGGATCACACCCAGTGATGCTCTGGGTTACTCCTGGCTCTGCACTCAGGAATCACTCCTGGCACTGCGTGGGGGCCCATATGGGATGCCAGGGATCGAACCCAGGTCGGCTGCATACAAGGCAAACGCCTTACCCACTGGGCTATCGCTCAGGCCCCCTAATAGAAGAATTTTATTTTGTGTGTGTGTGTGTGTGTGTTTTTTATAGAAGAATGTGGTAAAGTCTTTTTTCTTTTTTGGGTCACACTCGGCAATGCTCAGGGGTTACTCCTGGCTCTGCACTCAGGAATTACTCCGGCGGTGCTCAGGGGACCATATGGGATGTCGGGATCGAACCCAGGTCCGCTGCATGCAAGGCAAACGCCCTACCCGCTGTGCTATCGCTCGGGTCCCCAAATGTAGTAAAGTCAGTCTTACAGCTAGTGAATTTAAAGAATTTATTGGTGATTTGTTTTAGTAATTTTCAAATAAAATTTTAAAGAGTTGCAGAAACTAAAATTTTTTTAAAGTTGAAAGTTGAGGTTTCTCCATGCCTGTGTTCTTCCTTAAACATGTTTTGTTTTGCTTTAGCGTCACTGCCAGTGATGCTCGGGGATTACTTCTGGCTCTTTACTTAGGAACTATGGCAGTGTTCCGTGGACCATATGGGATAACGGAGATTGAACATGGTCCGCTAGGTGCAAGACAAATGCCCTCCCTGCTAGACTATCCCTCTGCCCTCAAACATTTGTATCTTTATTTGCTCGCCCCCACACACACACACTCTGGGGAAGCCTGTGTTCTCTCTTGAACATATACTTCTCTTTCTCCCCCTTACATCTTTCTTTTAAAAAAAATCTGAGTCTGGGTGCCGGAGTGATAGTCCAGCGAGTAGGGCATTTGCCTTGGACGTGGCCGACCCAGGTTCCATCCCTGGCATTCCATATGGACCCCCGAGCACCGCCAGGAGTAATTCCTGAGCTCAGAGCCAGGAGTAACTTCTGAGAATTGCCGATGTGACCCAAAAAAGCCAAAAAAAAAAAAAAAAAAAAAACCAGTCTGCCCTTTTATTTTGTATTATACCACCATGAGATGCACAGTTACAAAGATACTCATGATTGGGTTTCAGTCATAGTGTTCCAGCACCCGTCCCTCTACCTGTGCCCTCACCACCGATGTCCCCAAATCCCCTCCATCCTTTCCCAGCCTGCCTCTATAGCAGGCACTTTCCTTTTTCTTCTCTCTCTCTTTTCTCTCTCTGTCTCTTTCTCTCTCTCTCCTCTTACACATTGTGGCTTGCCCTACAGACATTTAGAGTTTATCATGTAAATTCCTTTGTACATTCAGTGCTCAGTTGTAGTCGGGCATTTACCATTTCCCACAAGTAGTAGAACACCGGCATATATTTATATCCCACTATGAATGCAGTCATTCTATATCTGTCCTTTTCCTTCTGACTAATTTCACTCAGCATGATAATTTCCATGTATATCCATTTGCAGGTCAATTTCATGACAGCTGCTTAATATTTCATTGTGTAGATGTATCATAATTTCTTTAGCCAGTCTTCTGTTCTCAGGCATTCAGGTTGTTTCCAGATTCTGGCTATTGTGAATAGCCATCTTCTAGATAAACATCTTTCTAAATAAACTATCTTGTTTCACTAAAACGAGGAAAAGTGAAATTTGAGAAAATGTCAGAATAAAACAAGAACAAATAATTTTAATTAAAAGGGAGTTTAGGGGCCAAACGATAGCCCAGTGGGTAGGGCGTTTGCCTTGCATGCGGCCGGCCCGGGTTCAATCCCTGGCATCTCATATGGTTTCCCAAGCACTGCCAGGAGTAATTCCTGAGTGCAGAGCCAGGAGTAACCCTGAGCATTGCCAGGTGTGACCCAAAAGCAAAAAAAATAAAATAAAAATAAAAGGGAGTTTAGGTTTTAATTTTTTAAAAAAGTTATTTAATTGAATCACCATGAGATACACAGTTGCAGTGCTGTTCATGATCAGGTTTCAGTCATACAGTGTCACAACACCCATCCCTCCACCAGTGTACATTTCCCACCACCAGTGTCCTCAGTTTCCTTAGCGCCAACCCTCACCCAGGCTGTCTCTGTGGCAAGCACTTTCTCTCCCTCTCTTTTGCACATTGTGGTTTGGGTTATCATGTATATCTCTTTGCCTACTTTCAGTACTCAGATCTAGTCTAGCATTTCTATTCTAGTCTATCATTTGCAACTATTGTCAAACTGTTCTTTATCTTACCTACCCTCTTCCCCACACACTTGTGGTAGCTTCCAACCATTGACAGGTCCTCCTGGCTCCTGTTTTCCCTGACTTTTGATATTAGTCTCATACTTTTCTCTTTTACATCCCACAAATGAACGAGTCATTCTGTATCTGTCCTCCTCTGACTCATTTCACTCAGGTTAATGTTCTACATGCTCATCCATTTATAGGCAAGTTTCATAACTTCATTTTTCCTAACAAATTTAGCAATTTTTAAAAGTAAAATTTGGATTGACGAGCGTCCTTTTATATATATTTTTTGGTTTTGGTGTTTGTACCTTACCTTGTGGTGCTCAGGGATTACTCCTGGTGGTGCTTCAAGGGACCATATTTAGTGCTGGAGGTGAAACTGATTTAAAACATCCAGTGCCTGTACCATTTCCTCGGCCCCAGAACTTTTTTATTTATATTGTAATCTTCTCTTGACCTGAAATAAAGATTGGTGTTGTGGTGTGGGTGGAAAGCCCTTAAACAGTGGTCAGGCCACTTCTTGTGATGGGAGTAGCCTGGGAGTCAGTGGTGAGAGTGCTGTTCTACTCCTGCTCGGTGAGTTCATGTCCTTTTGGGGAGTCAGACCTGTGTCCCGCACGTGCTCAGCATGTGCTCTAATTGCTGTACCTGACCGCTTGACCTCAAGCTTCAGTGTGTCTGCAGGTAATACACAGAAGCTTAACACCCTTCCTTGAAATCCTCTGCTTGCTGGTTAACTGGACCAGTGTGAGGGCCCTGCAGTGCTCAGCAGGAACTGTGTCACCTGATGGTGCTCAGGGGCCTTCAGGACTGCATGCGGCAATGTGGCAGGGATTAAACTGGGATTCCCTGCATTGCAAGGAAAGTACCTTAATCCTGAATTATTTTTATTTATTTATTTATTGCCCCTTTTTTTTTTTTTTTTTTGCTTTTTGGGTCATGCCTGGCAAGGCTCAGGGGCTACTCCTGGCTCTGCACTCAGGAATTACTCCTGGCGGTGCTCGGGGACCACATGGGATGCCGGGGATCGAACCCGGGCCAGCGCGAGGCCGGCCGCGTGCAAGGCAAACGCCCCCCCCCGCTGGGCTATCGCTCCCGCCCCTATTTTTTGCTTTTTGGGTCACACCTGGCAATGCTCAGCAGTTATTCCTGGCTCTGCACTCAGGAATTACTCCTGGCGGTGCTCAGGGGACCATAAGGGATGCTGGGTATTGAACCCAGGTCGGCCGCATGCAAGGCAAATGCCCTACTTGCTGGACTATCACTCCAGCCCCCTGAATTATCTTTGTCTCAGTCTTAGACTTTTAACTTAATATGTTACAGTGAAGAATCTTGATTACTTTGAGGTTTTATTTCAAAATGTCTGGATTTGTGTGTGTGTGTGTGTTTGCGTGTGTGTCTGCTGCCTGTCTGTCTGTGTGTATGTGTCTGTCTGTGTGTCTCTGTTTTGGGGCCATATCTGGCATGGCTCAGGGATTACTCCTGGCTCTGTACTCGGGAATCACTCCTGGTGATTCTTGCAGAATCATATGGGATTCCAGGAATCAGACCTTAGTCAGCTGCGAGCAAGGCAAACACCCTACCTGCTGGACTATTGCTCTAGGCTCGAAATGTCTAGATTTCTTTGAAGTAATCTTTTCTCTTCAAATTGTTTACAGAGCACTGTATTAAATATGTTGACAAGAAAAGATCTCCAAAATATTACAAATAAGTTGGTGACATTAAAGTAGTTTCTAATACTAGCATAAAAATACTGGAGAGAAAAATGTCTACCATAAAGGCAGTCTGGGGGTTGGGAAGATGGCAGGAAGGAAACTGGGGACGTTGGTGGGAAACTGCTGGAGGGACGGGTGTTGGGACATTGCATTACTGAAACCTAATCGTTTACAATCTTGTAAATGTATCTCAGTGATTCAGTTTTTAAAAAGTACTGGAGAAAATAATGCAGTTCCATTTATTTTATTGATCACTTGAATCCCGTTATTCATCGATTTGCTTGAGCAGACGCCAGTAACATTTCCATTGGACCCTATCACGTGCCAATGTAGCCCAATGGCATCTGGTTGATTCAGGAATACGAAGAGCCTCAAACCGTTCCTTCAGGGTCTTGACAAGGAAGTCTGACCATCTTGTGGGTGGGGGGCCACATGATCTTTTGACATCCCATGAGATCCAGTCAGTAACGGCTCTAGTCCAGCAGTTGTCTCCAAATCACAATTTATTTTATTATTTTTATTTTTATTTTTTTTTTGCTTTTTTGGACCACACCCAACAATGCTCAAGGGTTACTCCTGGCTCTGCACTCAGGAATTACTCCTGGTGGTGCTTGGGGACCATATGGGATGCCGGGATTGAACCCAGGTCGGCTGATGTAAGGCAAATGCCTTACCCCCTGTGCTGTTACTCTGAAATGCCCTTTATTAAATGCGAATGAGTACTTTGACTAGATCACTAGACATCCTGTTGTTCATCGATTTCCTCAGCGGGCGCCAGTAACATTTCCATTTGAACCTATGATGTGCCAGTGTGACCCAATGATATGCAGATACCCCAGGCAGAGCAGATACCAGCTCTCCCCCCATTGTGCGCAGCCGCATAACTTCCACACCCCTCTCAGAGAACACTGCAAGCTACTGAGGATGTACCATCCACACAGCAGAGCCTGGCAAGCTGTCTGTTGCGTATTCAGTATGCCAAAACCAGTAATAAAAATTGTGTATCTTCCCGACTGAAAGAGTACTTTGACTATGATTGTAAAATTAAACTTAACTAGGATTATGAATGAGAATAATTAGCTTGATGTTTAAAGGGTGTAATGTGGATCAGGTTGTAATTCAGTGGTAGAATATCTCCGTTGTGTATATGAAGCCCCGGCACCACAAAAATAAAAAATTGTTGGAGCATTGCACTCCCAAAACTCAACTGTGAATAACTATGTAAATCATGGTACCTTAATAATATATATTATATATCTATAAGAAAATTTGAAATAAAAGTTAATCAGTTGTGTAATATATTTTTTCCTCTGCCACAATTTCATTTTCAAGGCAGCAACCAAAGTAGTGGAAAGTAAGAGAAAAAGAGCATCAGATTTTCACAGTGAACCTAATGGTAATGATGTTGAAATGAGAAAGCGAGGTTGATTTGCATACAGAAAAGAGGTTTGTAAAACATTTATCTTTTAAATGTGCTGTATTTATGTGAAGGTAACTTTGGTAAGCCATAACAATTGATGATTAATAAATAATTGTCTTGCTGATGTTTGACATTTTATTCATTGATGTATGCAGTTCTGTGACAAGGTAAGAATAGAGGGGAACATGCAATAAAGGGTAGGTAATTCTTTTTTTCCCCACTCTCTAGGAACATGTGCTGGGACACGGGTTAAGCTTAAAAACCTGCATCACTTGTGCTCAGAGATCTTAGGTCCTCATTATGTGATTATTTCACTATATTGAGGGTTATTTTTCCTTTTTAAAAGGGTAAATTAACTGCTGCATCTGATACTTAACGGAAAAAATAGTTATTTGCTCCAGTGCTGTGGCAGCCCTATGTATTTTTTCATTTAATTTATTTATTTAGGCTTTTTGGGTCTATAATTGTTACTGCTTTTTGGCATATCAGCCCCGACACAGGACCTGAAGGAATGGTTTGAGGCGCATGTGCCTGAGCGAGCAGATGCCCTTGAGCTTCACTAGCAGGTGACAGGACGTACAGAGATGTTATTGGTGCCCGCTCAAGCAAATTGATGAACAACGGGAAGACAAGTGATACAAGTGAAGTGATACAAGGCTTTTTGGGTCACACCCGACGGATGCTCAGGGGTTACTCCTGGCTTTGCACTCAGGAATTACTCCTGTCGGTTGTCCCCTGAGCACTATATGGGACTATATGGGATGCCAGGGATCAAACCCAGGTCAGCCAGGTGCAAGGCAAATGCGCTACCCACTGGACTGTCACTCCAGCCCCAGTCCTACATGTTGAGAGGCAAGTGATTAGCCTGAAAATTCTTTTATTTTTTAATTTTTTGGGTCACACCCGGAAATGCTCAGGGGCTTCTCCTGGCTCTGCACTCAGGAATCACTCCTGGCGGTGCTCGGGGCACCATATGGGATGCCGGGATTGAACCTGGGCCGGCACAGGCCAGCCCGTGCAAGGCAAACACCCTACCCACTGGACCATCTCTCCAGCCCCATTAGCCTGAAAATTCTTTACGAATTATTCCCAAGGGTGATTTTTGCAAAATTTTTACTTTGATTTTAGGAGCTAAGCCTCCTGAGAAAAATGAAATTTTACTATTAGAAACATTTATTGAACTCATAGCCCTTTCCTTCTATGTTTTCACCCTTAATATAGGACCAATCAAAACTTTTCTGTCTTTGGATAGATATAATATTTTGTTTTGGGGCCACACTGGATAATGCCTAGGGGTTACTCCTGGCAGTGCTCAAGGGACCATTTGGTTGCCTGGGATCAAACCTGGGTCTGCTGCGTGCAAGGCAACCAGCTTACCCACTGTACTATTGCTCTGGCCTGGATATAGTATTTGGCAACGAATGTAATCTTGTTTCTTCTTGGAACCATAATTACATGTCTATACTTCTTTCCAAGGCAAGCTGCTGCTTGCCTTCAAAAAATCATGTATACAAATCTTGCTGAGCTCTTTAGCCATTTGTTACTTCTGTGTCACTATATGTTGGATGACAGGTTTAGCTAGTTTGGGAACTTTGTTGTTTTGCCCACTCCCAGCTTAATCTATTTAAGCCAAGGTTCATTCTAATGTGACCTCTCTTCTATGTAAACACTGCTAGAGGGTGTGGCAGTTACAGAAGTCACCTTGATTGAATAACTTCTGACTTATACATCTACTAAGACTTCTATGTTTTCTAGATTGGGCACAGCTCCTCTTTATACCCACAGCACCCAGCGTGGGACAGTTAGAATTTACCAGGAGACTACCACCCTGGCTATGTTGAGACTATAGGAAGACTATAGGAAGGATCATACTAGTATGCTCTAAGTAGGCGAGTGTGACCCTTTCAGTACACGAGAACAAGATACTCAGAATCACCCTGGTGCAGATAATAATAATAAGGACCTTGTGGGTACCATCTAGATTACATGAAGCTCATGAAATTAAGATGTATTACTTTATATCAGCCCTCTCTCCGGTGTTTTACATAAGAGATAATCTTGGGCCTGCACGGCAGAGCCTGGCAAGCTACCCGTGTTGTATTTGATATGCCAAATACCAGTAACAATTATAGACCTCATTCTGGAATGGATTGAGGCTCTTTATGTTCCTGGAGCAAGCAGATGCCCTTGGGCTCTACTAGACTGAGACAGGACATGTGGAGATGTTACTGGGGCCTGCTCGAGCAAATCGATGATGAATGGGAAGACAGTGATACAGTGATAATCTCGGGATTAGTCCTTGGCATAATCTTTGTTTATACCTGCAATAGGGTGTGGCACTACACTCTGTTTAGAATTCTTTGTTGGCATGACCCTCCCAGTTGGATTACTTTGGTGTATATAAGGGGGCTGACTTGAGGACCCTTCGACTTTGGGCCTTTTAGCTTTCAGCTTTTGGCTCCTGTGGTTTTTGGCTCCTCAGCCTTTTGCTTTTGGCTTTTTGCTCTTTGGCCTTTTGCTCCTTCTGTGTAGGACTCATCTTGGGTGAGATCCTCTCTTTCTTTGGTGGGATACTTAGGCTCTTTTGTATGGTCTAAATTTGGACCAGAGCTAGAGTTTGTTCATTATATTGGAGTACTGTGGAAGAGCTTTTGTACTATTAAAAGCCTTTTTGGAACTGCACCAGACTCATGAGTTTTCATCTGTTTCCCCGGTGTCTTCGGAGGTAGAAGAGAACTTCTAACCTGACACTGTCAGGACCCTGGCGGCGTCCCCGACAACTATAGATACCACTGAGAAAACCTCTACTCATGGATGTGTCCTATCCCATTGCACATGTCTGTTTATCTGTCTGTGTCGGTCCCTAGATTAAGAAATATTGGAAAGTTTTAGTTAACTTGGAATCATCCCGGCCTGTATCTTTGTTGTCTAGTTTATTAGTAGTATGCATTAGAACTTAACAGCACTCGGGGCTGGAATGGTACAGCAGGTAGTGTGTTTGCCTTGCCTGCAGCAGATCTGGGTCCAATCCCCAGCATTCTATAAGGTCCTTTGAGCACCACCAGGAGTAATTCCTGAGTGCAGAGCCACGAGTAACCCCTGAGCATCTCTGGGTATGACCCAAAAAAGACAAAAGAAAATTATAGTGCTGGATACAGGAAGCAAAATCAAACTAGAAATACAGATCAAATGCCAAGCAAATAAATCCATCCTGGAAGTTGATAGAAACGGGCAAAGAGAGTAAGAATTTGCAGTATTGGCTCACAAATTAACAAGATGAAGCAAAATCAGAGAGTGACTAGATTTCTCCATAGGGTGAGCATATGCTTTTCATGCCAAGGCTAAAGTTCGATTCTTGGCATCATAATATGGCATGATTCTTGGCATATGATCTCTTGAGCATTGCCAGAAGGAACTCCCAAGTCCTAACCAGGAGTAGTTCTTGAGAAACTCCAGGGGTGGCCCCCAGACCAGAATAAAATAAAGCCAGAAGGGTGATTATGTGATCAGGCAAGCTAAAAGAAAAAGCCAAAAAAAGAAAAGCCATAACACTTATATTCTATTAGTGCTTATAATTTGTCTTAGGCAGTGAGAATTGTTGAAATTTAACAGTAGAAAACATTCCATTTTTTTACAACTAGATTTCAGATTCAAGGGTTATCTTCATTTTCATGCATTGGGAAAGGCCTTGAAGCATGATTAAGATTTTTATAGAAAGGAAATTGTTATTTCAGAGTTGAGTAGTTCCAGTGACAGCTTGGGGTTGAAAATGGTTATCTTGTATTTGTGCAAGCTACTTTTTATGGTAGCGGAGGGAAATTGTTAAAAATTAAAGTCTTTTGGGGCCGGGCGATAGCCCAGCGGGTAGGGCGTTTGCCTTGCACGGCCGGCCTGTGCTGGCCAAGGTTCGATTCCTGGCATCCCATATGGTCCAACGAGCACCGCCAGGAGTAATTCCTGAGTGAAGAGCCAGGAGAAACCCCTGAGTATTGCTGGGTATGACCCAAAAAGCAAAAAAAAAAAAAAAAATAGTCTTTTGTCTCTGTTGAAGAGATACCGCAGGGTCAGGGTTCATGCCTTGCATGTAGTTGATCCTGTTTCAGCACCCAGCACCACAGTTGGTTCCCTAAGCACAGCTGAGAGTGATCCTTGACCACAGAGCTAGGAGTAAGCCCTGAGTACCATCAGCTCTGGTGTCAAAACAAAAGAGAAAGCCCAAAACTTCTGTTGGAGACTGGTAGGTAGGATAAGAATTTATACATTAAAAAAAAGAATTTATACATAAGTTCGTAGGATTAATGAGCCATAGAAGTTTTTGTAAGCATAATATGAATGCTGATGTCTAACATTGACTTTGCTTTAACTTACATGTGGTAAAATGTGATACAATCTCTCTGATATATATCTCTGTGCTTATGTATTTCTGTATTTAAATATCTCAGGTAAGTATATATGTACCAACTAGGCAGTTGTAATAGACTTGATATATGCCTATACATACAGCATATACATGCAGTTTATATATTAGGATATACACGTGTGTACACATATATGTGGGTATATACATATATATGTGCACATAGATACATATGCACATCGCCTTATGTGACCAGGGTTTCTTTCCAAAGAATTCCTTTTTATAAATTAAATATGATTAACTTTGGGAAGTACTATTCTTATGAATTTTCTTTTGTTTATGTCCTAATAGTTTTTTCCTTCTTTTAAAGTGTTAATGACCAACACTGCACAGTAGCTGAATCCTCAGAGGGACAGTAGCCTTATTGAGGTAAAGTAAATTGGCATTTTTCTCATTTAAAAACCTTTATTTAAAATGGCTAGGTTTGAGAGAGAAAAAAAATAATTAAACACTACATCCAGTATCTAAAAAAATAAAATAAAATAATGCATGTGAGTCCCTATAAGGATACCCATGACATTCTTCAAAGAAATTGACCAAACACTCCTGAAATTTGTATGAAACAATAAACCCCCAAGGATAGCTAAAGCAATCCTCGGGAAAAAAGAAGATGGGAGGCATCACCTTTCCCAACTTCAAACTGTACTACAAGGCAGTAGTAATTAAAACAGCGTGGTATTGGAATAAAAACAGACCTGTGGACCTATAGAATAGAATTGAGTATCCTGACACCCAACCTCAAACACATGATCATTTAATCTTTGATAAAGGTGCAAAGAGTCCAAAATGGAGTAAGGAAAGCCTCTTCAACAAGTGATGTTGGGAAAACTGGGCAGCGACATGTAAAAAATGAATTTGTACCTGTGTCTAACACCATGCACAAAAATAAGATCAAAATGGATTAAAGATCTCAATATCAGACTTGAATCCATAAAGTACATTGAAGAAAATATAGGAAAAACCCTCCACGACATTGAAGCTACAGGCATCTTCAAAGGTGAAACATCACTAACAAAGCAACTAGAAGAAAAGATAAACATATGGGACTACATGAAACTAAAAGCTTCTGCACCTCAAAAGAAGCAGTGACTAAGATACAAAGGCAGTTCACAGAATGGGAAAGAATATTCACCCAATACCAATCTGATAATATGCAGGATATATTAGGCACTGGTAAAACTTTACAAGAAGAAAACAAACAACCCCATTAAAAAAATGGGGAGAAGAAATGAACAGAAACTTCAACAAGGAACAAATTCGAATGGCCAAAAAACATGAAAAAGTACTCATCATCACTAATCATCAGAGAGATGCAAATCAAAACAACAATGAAGTATCATATTATACCACAGAGATTAGCACATATCCAAAAGAGCAAGAACAACAAGTGCTGGCGTGGGTGTGGGGAAAAGGGGACACTCATCCATTGTTGGTGGGAATGCCAGCTGGTACAGCCTTTCTGGAAAACAATATGAACATTCCTCCAAAGACTAGAAATTGAACTCCCATTTGACCCAGCCATACCACTCCTGGGAATCTACTCTGGGAAGCCAAAAATACGCAGTGGAAACACCATCCCTACTTTTATTTTCATAGTAGCATTATTCACAATAGCTAGAATCTGGAAACAACCAGAGTGCCCGAGAATCGATGACTGAATAAAGAAGCTTTGGTACATCTACACAGTGGAATACTATGCAGCTGTTAGGGAAAATGAAGTTTTATGAAATTTGCCTATAAATGGATGGGCGTGGAGAAGATCATGTTGAGTGAAATTAGGCAGAAGGAGAGAGACAGATATAGAATGACTGCATTTATTTGCATGACAAATATATATGTACATATTATGATATCAATATCCAAGGTCAAGTGAAACATGTATCAGGAGATTTTGTCAAAGGTGGAAATTATCGGGGCCGAGCCATAGTCCAGTGGGTAAGGAGTTTGCCTTGCATGCGGCCCGCCCATGCCAGCCTGGGTTCGATCCTGGCATCCCATATGGTCCCCGAGCAACACCAGGAGTAATTCCTGAGTGCAGAGCCAGGAGAAACCCCTGAGCATCACCGGGTGTGGCCCAAAAAAGAAAAAAGAAGGTGGAAATTATCACAAATGTGTGGGAGTCAGAGGCTAGGTAAGACAGAAAATGGAACAGTGTGCTAACAATTGTCAAATGTACTAATACCAACCTAGAACTCAGCATTAAATACAGGCAAAAGATACACATGACAACCCTTTATTGTATGTTCTGTAATCCACAATCTGGAAGGTAATGAAAAGAGAAAGAGATAGAGAGAAAGGGGAAAGAAATAAAGAACCTGCCATGGAGGCAGGCTGGGGGAGGAGAGATGGGCACTGGTGGAGGGATGGGTGCTGGAACACTGTATGACCAAAACCCAAATATGAAGATTTTTGTAATTGTATATCTCATGGTGGTATAATAAAATACTTATTTAAAAAAAAAGTAAAATAACGCATGTGGACTTAGATTTAGTTATTTATAAGATTAATTGACAGCCATCTAAATGGTATGCTTGGGTGCAGGGATGCCCACCCAGGGACGTCAGATGTCGGGGGACAACACTGGGGTCCCCCAACAGTACTCCAAAGCCAGCAGGGAATGGATGAAAACTCAGGAACCCGATGCAGTTTTAAAAAGGCTTTACTAACACAGGTTCTGATATACAATCCAAGAGCAGGGAAACCCTCCAGACTCTGGGTTCCCAGCTAGGCCAAGATGCAGCCACCACGTGTTATTTATTTTATTTTTATTCATTTATTTATTTATTTGCTTTTTGGGGGTCACACCCAGCGATGCTAAGGGGTTACTCCTGACTTTGCACTCAGGAATTACTCTGGCGGTGTTGGGGGGACCATATGTATGCTGGGGATCAAACCCGGGCCAGCACAGGCTGGCCGCGCGCAAGGCAAACGCCCTACCCACTGGGCTATCACTCAGCCCCCCCCCACCCCCCCCCCCCCCCGGCCTCACACGTGGCAGGCGAGAATTCTATCAGTGAATTCTATCAGTGATCGGGCGCCAGATGTCGGGGGCGCTGCCGGGGTCCCCAACAGTGCCGGGAAGCGAGTTCCCTTCTACCTCCAAAGCCGGCAAGGAATGGATGAAAACTCAGGAATCTGATGCAGTTTTAAAAAGGGCTTTACTAACACAGGTTCCGATATACAATCCAAGAGCAGTGAAAACCTCCGGACTCTGGGTTCCCATCTAGGCCCCAGCCATGTATATGCCAAGATGACAGCCACCACATGTGAAAGCCCTGTAAAGAGACAAAGACAAGACTCCCAAGAAGAGTGAGAGCCTCAAAAGAGAGCCTTAAAGAGAGAGCAAGAGAGGAAGCAGCCTAGTTTTATACCCCCTGCAACTCAGACCTCCCAATATTATGGGAAGCAGGGAGGGTCAAATGCCCTCAGGTAATTTCTCCCAGCACCTCACCTAGGCTCTTTTATATGCTAATGCCTTGAGCCAAGATCTGCCTGGAAAAGCCTTTATAGGGTAGAGAAGGGGTTTTCTGAGATGGTATGCCTCTGGACCAAAGACTATACTAATGCCAGTTAAATATTTATTCAGGCCTTCACAAGAGTCTCATCTACTTCTCGGTAGTTTTGTATTTTAGTTGCCTTTGAGTTATCAGGGTGCCATGCTTGCTTGCTTGGAGGCAAACAGCATTTCTCTCTGGTCTAATTACTTAAGAGATCCAACGTGGCCAGGCAAATATGCTGTTAAGATCTAGCTAGTCTCACGATGATTGTGGTAGCATGAGAGAATATTTATACCAGCCAGTACAGAATACATGGTCAGCTAAACTGCCACATTTAAACTAGCCCCCTATCTACAAAGTGATCTGCAGGAGGCAATCCAGGGCACATGCAGAGGTTTTTAGGCTTTTAGGTGTCCTGCAACACTTGGGGAATAGGGAGTGGGGGCTGGGGGTCTAGATTGCATCTGTAGCTGCCTTGCCTGTGTGAAGCTGTGGGTTACTTTCCTCCTTATCCCCTCACCATCAAAAAAGAAAAGAAGGGTGTGAAGTAGGAAAAGGAAAAAAGGAAGAGGAAAGGAAGAGAGGTTCAGAAGAGAGGGGAGAAAAGGGAAAAGAAAGACTTATTTTAGGAACCTTATTACCTCAACAGATATCCAAGGCCCTCTGATGTATATTGGAATTCCCAAGTTTAATGACCTGATTCACAGACCCCAGACTTTAATAGTATTGCTACAAGGCCATTATTGAATAAACATAAAGAATACTTATATTTGAAGCATTTACATTAAATGTTTATTCTCTCTTAGGAACAAAATGGGATGATGCTGAAGTAGGTAAAGAATGAAGATTACATTTTTAGTAACTGACCTGAGTTCTGATTTTATTAAATTACTTAAAAAGCTTTATTATATAAATGCCCAACAGGCCATATATCAAGTTCCAAGAGCAGAAAATCTCTATGAATAATTTACAACTAGTATATTGAGCGGAATTATAGTAGGGAATGCATGATTAGTTGTTTCTGTCTTTGGAAATAAGAAATTGAGAGGATTTTATCTCTTATGACTTATCAATGAAAATATGCTTTGTATGTGTGTGTGCGCCAGGGGGGACAGGGTTTTGGACCATGCCTAGAGGTGCTTGGGACTTACTTCTGGCTTTGTGCTCAGGATCACTCCTGGCCATGTTGAGGGGACAATATGGCATGCTGGGGATTAAACCCACATTAGCTGTGTGCAAGGCAAGCACCCTACCTGCTGTACTATTTCTCCAGCATTAAAATTGGAATATTTCTTTTTTTTTTTAATTTTTTTTTTTTAAAAATTACAAAGATATACAATTAAAAAGTTCATATTTGGGTTTTGGTCAAACAGTGTTGCAGCACCCATCCCGCCACCAGTGCCCATCTCCCACCACCAATGTCCCCGGTTCCCTCCCCCTCCCCCAGCCCTGCTCCATGGCAGGTTCTTGATTTCTTTAAAATTGGAATATTTCTTTATAGTACTTGGGGACAGAGAAAATTTTGTGGCTGTTGTTGAAATACTTGGAATGAGACAAAGAATGGTAGATAGTAATACATCTCAGGTAAAGGTGTTTCACTCGCATAAGCCCTCACATAAACCCTCCAGGGCTAGGCATTCTTTGTAAGCAGGATTGTGAAAGTAACATTCTTTAGAAAATGGAATGTATGGAGAGCCACCTCTGGCACCCTCTGCTTCAAGGAAGATTAAACCAGTCTTAAGGTCATGAAGGAAAATATTGTCCTCAAGGGAGGACTGTATTTCTGACAAGGTAAAGAGGTAGGGAACTGATGAAGAGTTTGAGAATGACATTCTAAGAGCACATTAGAAGGAAAAGGATTGACTGTGTAGAATGGAGATAATCAAGAATATGGAAGTTTTTAATTTTTGTTAAGCATGATAGTTTTTATTGAAACTTAATTAGATGTGAAGGGAGTAAAAGAAGAGTAAATGTTCTAAAGAACACTTGCTTCTCTAGAGTTGAATAAGCAAAGAGATGAAGAGACAAGCAAGATGTGGGTTTAAGAAAAGCATAATCTTGAGGAGCAAGACAAGAGAAAGATATTTTTTAGGTGATGATAAAAAGTTTCCTAAGCTTATAGGCTTTTTAAAAAAAATCTTTATATGCTCATAAAACTGGAATAGTACTAACTGCTCTGTGTCCAAATATGCCATATCCTATATTTCCAATCAACCTTACCTTTTAAAAAGCTTGGAAGCTTTAAAGATGTTAAAGTAAAGGAGAGGGTCCTTCTCAGCCCCAGGTAGACCAGTGGTGGAGGGGCCTGACTTCCCCTAGCAGTGTGAGCTACCTCAAACAGAGAGCGCCCTCCTTAGTCCCAGGTAGCCAGATAAGTGCCTAGGTAAGAGGGGACATCTCTGTTTTTAGAAGTGCAGAAGCAGGAAATGAGACTTGAACTGGAGCCTCAGGACCTGTGCCAACATGTTGCCCCTCATCCCAGGTAGAACAGCAGCTGCAAGTTAAGCTTCCATTCCATATTGCATTGGACCCACATCTTGACCTCTTTTATCGTACTCTTAGGTGGAAAAGTAATGGTAAATACAGAAATCAATACAATCCCAAACCAAAAGTAACAGTAAATCAAGTCGTAGAACAGATCCTCTAAATCAGTGCTAGAGGCCCCACAAAAAATCACACAGGAGCACCAAAGAGGAAGGTAATATCCTTGAAGGGGAAAGAAGAGACCACCATCTACTGAGCTGTCCCAGAGAGACAATGAGAGGGGGATACTGATAGTGCACTAGAATTATCCACCTCCATGGGAAGACAGCGTAGATCCTCCCCACGAGGAGTGGCTGAAGAGCCCAGAAGCCTCAGCAAGGATGACCCCATACATAATCTCTCTGATAAAGAATTGAGTTGAAATGGCGAGGATGTTTACTGAGTTCAAAGAAACAGTGGAACGGACATTCATAAAATACAGGAAGAATATGAACAAAACAAAACAGACAAAATATAGGAAATGAGAGCAGAAATAACAAAACTAAAAAGAAAAATGTCAATAAGAAATTTGGTAGATGAAATGAAAAACTCAGTGGGTGCTCATCAGTAGAATGACAACAGCCGAAGGCAGAATCTGTGAGCTTGGAGATGAGCTGTGTTCAGGCAAAGCAGAAGATGGACAAAAGATCTCAAAATAGCTCAAGGGCAGGCAAGAGAACTATGCAATGAATTCAGGAAGAATACCATAAGAATCCTCAGTGTCCTTAAGGGTCAGGGAGGCAGCCCCAATGAGACAGTAACAGTTAGACATCATC
Organism: Cryptotis parvus; assembly: GCA_021461705.1. Lineage (NCBI taxonomy): Eukaryota > Metazoa > Chordata > Mammalia > Eulipotyphla > Soricidae > Cryptotis > Cryptotis parvus. The sequence goes on along the minus strand of JAJIBD010023334.1, from coordinate 94,920 downwards.
TCCTTAGAAAGAGAAGAGGAAGAAAAGTGCCTGTTAAAGAGGCAGGCTGGGAGTGGTGAGTGACTCTGGGGACATTTTGGTGGTGGGAAATGTGCACTCATGGAGGGATGGGTGCTGCAACACTTGTGACTGAAACCCAAACATGAACATCCTTGTAATTACATATCTCACAGTGGTATAATAAAATTCACTTATCACTTACCTTCCTGTTCATTGATTCGCTCAAGTGGGCACCAGTAATGTCTCCATTTTTCCCTGTCGTGTGTATATGTAGCCCAATGGCATCTGCTTGCTCCAGGAACATGAAGAGCCTCAATCTGTTCGTTCAGGTTTTTGATGAAGAAGTCTGACCCAATCTCATAGGTGGGTGACCACGTGTTCTTTTGACATACCGTGGAATCCAGTCGGTAACAGCTCTAGTCTTCCCTAAATTACATTACGTGTCCGGCCCATCTGATTCTCATCATCTTGGCAAAGCGAGACAACAGCCTTGATTGTTGATCGTCAAAGGAGGTCAGAACTCTGGATTCCTTCTCTCACTTGAGTGAAGTGTGATACCCCAAGCATGACTCTTTCAATTCTTCTTTGAGCTATTGGAATAGACTTCTCATCCTGTTTTCATAGGCCCAGGTCTCGGAGGCATATGTTAGTGCAGGAAGAACAGTGGACTTGAAAAGTTGTGCCTGGAGCCGGAGGTCTTTGTCTTCTTTACAACTTCCTCGATGCTCTTGAAGGTGTTCCATGCTGCTCTCTTCCTCCATATGCTCTCTTCCTCCTGTGTAGTTCAGGTGCCAGGTCTTTCATCATATTGAGTTCTCGACCTAGGTACACATAACTGCTGCATTCAGAGATGTTTATTCTGTTGACAGCAAATGAAGCGTCAGGAGCTAGTCCATTTCTCATGAACATTGTCTTCTTGAAATTCAGCTGCAGTCCAACCTTTCCACACTCACGGTCAAAGTCGGCCAGCATTCATGCCACTTGGCTGATACTTGGTGTTAATTAGAATGATGTCATCAGCAAAGCGGAGATGGTGTAGTTGCCGACCGTAACTTCACTACCATTCCTTCCCATTCCAGTCATCACATGACGTTCTCTAGGGTGGCATTAAAGAGTTTCGGTGAAATGGTATCTCCCTGTTGAACCCCTCTCTACATTTATGATCACTTCCTTGTAGAATGGTGAGATTCTGGTAGTGAATCCATAATTCAGTTCACGGAGGGTCTTGATATACTGAGTTTGAACGCCCCTGCTTAGCTAGGGCTTCCATGACTGCTTCAGTCTCAGCAGAATCAAAGGTTTTCTTTAAATCAATGAACGTTAGAGCAGCGTTTTGAACTCTAGCGAAACCTCAGTGAGCTTGGTCACCGTGGATATGGTTTATTGTGCTGAATTCATTTTGGAACCTGGCTTGCTTTCATGGTTGTCCTTTGTCTAGTGTTCTGCTGATTCTATTCAGAATGTTTCGAGTGAATAATTTGTAGACGACGGATAAATGGGGTGATAGTTGCTGATGTCATGGATATCACCCTTGTACAACAGAACAGTCCTGCTGGTTTTCCATTGGAACGGAACCTTGCATTCAGATAGGTAGCATGTGAAGAGCCAAGCCAGTGTATTGTCGAGTACTGGCGTTAGATTGTTCAGGTGTTCGGATATAACCTTGTCTGGACCGCGTGCTATACACTTTTTTTTTTTCATTTTAAACAAGAAGTTTATTTTAAACAAGACACTTGACTTGAAGGGAAAACTATCTAGGGTTCATTTCTTTAAGAGTAATTTATCCCTACTTAAAGACAGATTGCCCTGCATGTAACAGCTACATACAAAAAGTTATAAAATTGTCCTTGGTTTTACAATAATAAAAACATTAAAATTCTCCAATCAAACAAGGTATGCAAGAATTTTTATGTTGTTCTTTTTTTGTTGTTGTTGTTGTTAAACATTGAGAGCAAAATAACTTACTGGAATAAAGAGGAGCTGAATGAGCATGCCACTAATGCAGGAGGGGCTTTCACAGAACCAGGATTCCTCATCCCATCTCCATCTGGTGTCAATCAAAACATACCATTGGGCATTTAGTTAAAAAAAAATGCAATGGTTGTGCACATACACGTTACTTTATGTACAATAGAGAAACTATACTGTAGTAGTCAGGATGTGGTGGAACCAAATTGCGGCTTTTGAATTGCGAATGTCTTCTTGGTCTGGAGGAAGCAGAGGCCTTTAGTAGACGCCTCCTGTCTGCTGCTAGAACACGTCAATTGTATCTTCATCCTCCATTTCCATCTGTGCAGGCGTGTCTGTCTCATTGTTTGGCTGCCATCAAATCGTAATCTGATCTGCCTCATTGACAAACCCTGCCGCTCGCAATAGGCTTTCATGAGCTTTCTGAGTGGCATGTGCCTCTTAATCTTAAACTGCACCACGGACCCATCCTGACCTGCAACTTTCAGATTAATATGATCGTTGTTCTCGGTCTTGACGCCCTCCTTGGGTTTCTCATAGGCCATGGCGAGTGCCGGAAATCGCCTAGGCAGCCGCCTCACAAAAGAGGTCCCAGGTCGGCGCAGAATGAGCACACAGGCGGCACCAGGAGCCAAGCAGGAGGAGATGGCAGCGCCAAGACCACTGTCTGTCTCGCTGTCTTCCCATTGTTCATCGATTTGCTTGAGTGGGCACTAGTAACATCTCCATTAGTCCTGTCACAAGCAAGTGCAACCCAAGGGCTTCTACTTGGTACAGGGACAGGAGGAGCCCGAAACCATTCTTCAGGTTATGGAACTGAGATCCATAATAGTTACTAGTCTTTGGCATAAAAAGTAAATAAAAATATTTACTATCTGCAGCAGGGTGATTCTGAGTATCTTGTTCTCCATATACTGAAAGGGTCACACTCTCCTGCATGAGGACTAACTGTATGATCCTTCCTATAATCTTTATTTTTTTTTTAGGGGTCCCCGGGGATGGGGGGGGTTTGTTTGGGGTTCGCACGGAAAGCGGGGGTGGGGGGGGTGGTGGGGGGGGGGGGGGGGTGGGGGAATGTGAACCGGTGGTGGGATGGTGGGGGGGGGGAGGAAAAACCCCCCCTCCCGCTGGGCTTTCCCTCCCGCCCAAATTTATAATCAAACGACAGTCTCAATGTAGCCAGGGTGGTAGTCTCTTGGTAAATTCTAACTATCACTATCTAGCACTGCGACCACTATACTTTTTTTTTATCAACAAAATGGCATGTTGGATTTCAGAAGGGAGAATGTTGGGAACAACATCCATGCTGCAGAATTTGGTATGTGGGCAGGTGGACGTGGTTATCGAAGAGATCCTAGTAGAAGTCGTGGATTATCTCCATCGCCCTTCTGGAAGATGTGATAGATCCATCAGGACATCGGAGGGCAGTCATCTTCGTCTTATAGTTGGCGCGGAAGGAGAGGTGGGTTTTGCAAATATTTTTTCTTGCTTCTGCTGCATTGACCAGTACTGCTGCTCTTCTCTCTTTGAGGTCTTTCTTTATCACTTCTCTGCACTAGCTTTTCCAGCTCGGACGTTGGCTTGTGATTGCCTGAGGCTCACGCCAAACCATGTTGGGAATGAGCTCAAGAGTTTCCGAAGACAGGCGTATGTGGTATTCTTGCTCTCGGCATTCCTCGCACAATCATGGAGGTGCTTGAACCAGTCAATCATAGTCCTCGTTGATGTTGTCAGTCAAGGAATCTTCCCATGTTGCCACAATAGTGCCAAAGAGCTCCCAATTGGTGATCATTCTGGGAGTTTGCTTCCTAAACTTTGCAACCCTTTCTCCCCACTCCATGAAGTAGAATTTTGCACAAAGGAGATGGTGGTCTGATCCCATCTGGATTTTGGGGCAACATCAGCAACATCAGTCAGGCAAAACCGTTAATTGAATATAATGTGGTCAATTTCGTTTGTGGAACATGAGTCCCCATGTGGACTGACAACCTTCTTGGTCCTATCTTAGCATTAAAATCACCAACAATGATCTAGTACTCCTTTCCCTTCTTTGGGTAGGACTCCTCCGGCGAGATCCTTTCTCTGGTGGGAGACGGGCTCTCTGTTGGTCCAGTTCTCACCAGGCGAGAGTTCTTTCTTATATTGGATTACGGTGGTATCGAGACGGGGCGAGCTGCTACTGGCTCTCCCTGGAAAGCCGCTCTGAGGCGCCGGGGGGTGGGTTCTCCTGCCTCCCAGGGCCCACAGAAGACCCTCGGGGCCTCCTTTCCCTCCGATTCCTCCGTCGACCTCCCCCAGCAGACCAGCCTTCGCCCCGGCTCTGGTTCCCCCCGCAGTCTTCTAATCCGCTCGGTTGCGTCGGTTGCGCTGGGGCGAGCTGCTCTGCTCCCGCCGCCTAGCGCCGCGGGGGTGGTGGGTTTCGGCCCGCCCCACTCAGGGGCTCTTCCATCGGCTTGTCGACTCCAGAGCGCGGTGCGGGGTGCGGGGCGTTTTTGCCCTCATCGTTGGGCTTTGTTGGACACTGGCCTGGGAGTGTGGGCCGCGCGTCGGGGAAGGCGGTGTGAAGGTGTGGTCTTCTTTATAGAACTTCTCCAGCTCCATGTAGAATTTTTCAATTTCTTCTTCATTGTAGTTGGAAGTTGGTGCATAGACGACAAAGATAGAGGCTACTGGCAATAATAAAATTAATTAAAAAAAAACTGAAAGAGGAAGATCCAAACTACAACAGTCAAACTTAAAAATGTGCCTGTCAGGGACACAGACTGGGGATGGGAACAAAATTACGGACATTAATAATGGGAGTCAGAGGCTAGGTATGACAGAAAATGGAACAGTGTGCTAACAATTGTCGAGGGTACTAATGCCAACCTAGAACTGAGCATTAAATAGAGGCAAAAAGATACACATGACAACCCTTTAATGTATGTTCTGTAATCCATAGTCTGGAGGGGAAGGAAAAGAGAAAGAGAGAGAAACGGAAAGAAATAAAGAACCTGCCATGGAGCAGGGCTGGGGAGGGGGAGGGAACCGGGGACATTGGTGGTGGGAGATGGGCACCGGTGGCGGGATGGGTGCTGGAACACTGTATGACCAAAACCCAAATATGAACTTTTAATTGTATATCTTTGTAATTGTAAAAATAAAAAATTAAAAAAATATATCGGATCATCTAAAAAAAATAATAATGGGAAATTGAGATTGGTTATGGAACTGTTGTTGGGACATTTTATGCCTGAAACTCAGTCATGAATATCTTTTGTAAATCTTAGTGTCTTAATTAAAAAAAAATTTTAAAAATAATAAATATTAATAAAAGACATGATCTCCTAAATATTATATCACTTCACTTGATCACTTGACATCCCATTATTCATCGATTTGCTTGAGCAGGCGCCAGTAATATATCTATTTGACCCTGTCACGTCAAATGGAATTATATGCTATAACATATATGCACCTATTAGATGATAGGCCTTGCTTGCTTGGGAGCTTTGCTGTTTTATCCACCCATATCTTAATCTATTTACATGTTCTTAAACCAAGGTTCATTCTAATGAGATCTCTCTTCCATTTAAACACTAGAAGGTTTTCTATGTAAATACTAGGAGGTGTGGCAGTTACAGAAGTCACCATGACTCTGAATAACTTCTGACTTATCTACTAAGACTTCTATGTTTTCTAGATTGGGCACAGCTCCTTTTTATACCCACTGCACCCAGCGTAGGACAGTTAGAGTTTACCAGGAGACTACCACCCTGGCTACATTGAGACTGTCATTTACGATTATAGGAAGGACATACAGTTAGCTCTCACGCAGGATAGTGTGACCCTTTCAGTATATGGAGAACAAGATACTCAGAATCACCCTGCTGCAGATAGTAAATAGGAAGGACCTTGTGGGTACCATCTAGATTACATGAAGCCCATGAAGTTAAGATGTATTACTTTATACTAGCTCCCCTTATGTTTTACATAAGAGATAATCTCAGAAGGGATTAGTCCTTGGTGTAATCCTTTGTTTATACCTGTGATAGGGTGTGGCACCACCTTTTACTATCTAGAAGCTGTTTAAGGTTCTTTTCACAGGACTCTCCCTGTCAACAGTTAGGATTACTTTGGTATATATAAGGGGACTGACTTGAGGCACTGCCCCTTCTTTTGGGTAGGACTCATCTCAGGTGAGATCCTCTCTCTTTGGTGGGAGACTTGGGCTCTCTTGTAATGGTCTAAGTTCTGATCAAAGCTAGAGTTCTTTCATTATTGGATTGCGTTGGTAAAGAGTTTTTGTACTATTAAAAGCCTTTTTGGAACTGCGCCGGACTCGTGAGTTTTCATCCGTTCCCCGGTGGCCTCAGAGGTAGAAGAGAACTTCTGTCCTGATACTGTTGGGGACCCCAGCCGCCCCCCCAACAAGGGCTAGTAGATATGTACAGGGCTTTTCATCCCCCAATAGCTGAATACACATCTTTCTCCAGTGCACATGGAACATGCCTCAAGATAGACCACTTGCTGGGCCACAGAACATACCTCAATAAAAATCAAGAAGACAGAAATTGTATCAACTATCCTTTCAGATCATGATGCACTGAACATCGAAGTTAATCATGCACATACATGGAGAATCAAATTAAACACCTGGAAATTAAAACAACTTACTGCTGAACAATAAGTGGGTTGTAAAGGAAATCAAAGAAGTCAAGTGGTTCCTGGAAACAAATGAGAATGAGGACATGAGCTACCAGAACTTGTGGGACACAGCTAATGCAGTGCTAAGAGGAAAGTTTATAGCTCTGCAAGCATTCATCAGGAAGGAAGGCCCTACATAATTTGACTTCACAGCATAAAATCTTAGAAAATGACAATGAAAGTAGCCCATCTCAGGCAGGAGGAAGGAAATAATAAGACTTAGAGCAGAAATCAATGAGCTAGAATCCTCAACCCATGGCCGGATGGGTTAATATTGCCCATTTTGGGAAATTCTTATCTATTTGGAAGACCTAACAATCTTTCCTTTCAGGGTAGATGAGGGAGAAATTATAGCAAAGAGTGACATGCCAACAAAAATCTTAAGAACCTGAAGGTAAAGGTGGGGCACTAAGCAAGAACTCGGGAAATGAACACATTAGGAAGTACTAGAATGGTAGGTGAGAAGGTGGTTTTTCTTTTCAACAGCTTCTCTAGTCTTGTAGAACCAACCATGTCTTTTATATTTTATTTAGGTCTCACAAGAATCTCTTAGTTAAGTTGAAACAGAGGAGCCAACAAGAAGATTTTAGTAAAAATGAGGGAAACCTTCTAAGTGAGTACTCTTTGTATACTTTTTTGTATGTGAGGGGTGATTGGAGGGAGAGGCGCACAGTCCAGCAGTGCTCACTGGACCGGAGAGCGGCCTAAAAATGCCAGTGTGGGGACCAGAGAGGTAGCACAGTCATTAACGCTCCAGTGGACCTGGGTTCAATCCCTGGCATCTCATATGTTCTAAGACCATCCAGGAATGACCAATAGGCCCTGCTCACTGCCAAGTGTGTCCCCACCACCACCAAAAAGAAAACACACAAAAATTAAAAGCTACTGTGGGCACGCTGGTGTAATTTCTTTGTGATTTGTTTGTTTTTTGTTTATTTATTTTTTTGGTGTTGGAGGCAATATCTGACTGCTTTGGGAATCATAATGTGATGCTAAGGATTCAACTCTAGTTGGCTGCATGTAGGGAAAGTGGCTTAACTCTGTACTATATCTCTTGGGTTTTGTTGTTTTCTGGAGGTTAGGCTCCAATCGGTTGTGCTCTAAAGACCATATTCATGCAAAGGATTGAACCTGAATGAGCCGATTGCATAAAAAATGTAATTAAAAAATGCGATTACCCCTGTCTTTGTGATCCCCAGATTTTTTCTAATGTCCTCATTTAATGTTCTCCGTCTACCATTACTGCTTGAGGTGCCATACCACACAGTTGATATGTATATTTTTATTTTGTTCCAAAATATTTTTGATTTTTTCTTTTTTATGTATGAGCTATTTAAAAAGTTGTTTAACCTTTTTTCCTTTGTGAAGTCTTATTTTGACCCAGAATGTAGTCTATCTGACAGTTATTGTGAACTTGAGAAGAATATGAACTCTGCTATGTGTGGAGTGTTATAATATGCCATTTAGTAGAACCAGGGACTAGAGGACTTGCCTTGCCTTTGGAAACCAGCATTCTGTCCCCATCACTGAGCTGTTCTGTAGCCTCTGAGCACCTCTGGATGTGTGCACCACTCCTAACCAATAAGATATTAGTTGATTCCTAATTCTTGCTGCGAGGTGTTTTGATAGACATTTTTTTGGTGTGATCCACAGTTGCTGAGAAGCATTAAAAATATTCAAGTATAATTATAAATTTCTCTATTAGGAATCTCTTATTTCATCTCACTTTTTAGTCTCTGGCTTCTGTTTATGCAATTCCCAATGTGAAACTTCCTTTTAAAGCAGTGAGATTTTCATTTATTGACTGAAATTGGGCCAATATATGGTTTGTTCTTGTAGCAATACTATGTTGTCACAAATTTTGTGTTTTTTACTAGCTCAGTATGTGATAAGAAATAACTCAGTATGTAATCAGTCTATTCCCTTTATCTTACTATTCTTTGATAGTATCATGACCGTTCCTGATATTTAAGTCTTCCTTATTTTTGTGAGATAAAATCAGCTTTATAAAGAATTACAATTAGTGAGCCTACTACCACTTCATACACACGGGGCAGTGCTGCTACTTGCTCTCCCTGTGACATCAGCTGATCACGAGGCATCCAGGAGGGATGGCAGGTTCCTAGTCCTGGCCCACCACCCCAGCAGAACCTTGCAAGAAGCCAGAGGAACCCCCACACCATGAGGGCCGCCATTTTCCACATCCGGACTCCCCTCTCCTCAGAGCTCCACCCAGCAGAAGAGCTGATCACAGCTCAGCTCATCATTAAATGCTCAAGTTTTGACTTTGACGTGACTAAAGAGAATCCCACCCACACAGCAGAGCCTGACAAGCTACCCATGTCGTATTTGACATGCCAGATACCAGTAACAATTAGAGACCTCATTCCCATGACTTGAGGGAATGGTTTGAGGCTCTTTGTGTTCCTGGAGCGGGCAGATTCCCTTGGGCTATCTTGCATGTGACAGGACTATTGAGATGTTATTGGTGCCCACCGGAGCAAATCAATGATCTATGGGAAGACAGTGATACTACCTCTTCAAAGCTGCCAAAAGTCGACAGCAAGGGGCCAGAATAATAGTACAGAGGTAGGTGCCGGAGTGATAGACACAGGTAGGGAGTTTGCCTTGCCACGGCCAACCCTGGTTCAATCCCCGGCTTCTCCATATGGTCCCTTGAGCCCCACCGGAGTTAATCCCTGAGTGTAGAGCCAGGAGTAACTCCTGTAACTCCTGAGCATCGCTGGGTGACCCCAAAAAGAGAAAAAAAATACAAAGGATAGAGGGTAGTGCATTGCCTTCCACACAGCTAACCCAGATTCAGTCCCTGGCACCCCAAATGGTCCCCTGACCACCATCAGAAGTAATCCTGAGTGCTGAGCCAGGAGTAAACCCTGAGCATTGCCAGGTGTGTTCCAGCTCCCCCTCATAAAAAAATAGCACACAACAAAATGTAATGTATTCAGCAGACATGATAGCACAGTGCAATGGATACAGGTGGATGGATGCAGGCAGTAGTAGGATGTACTGTAGCTGGGAACTCGCACTTTTGAGGGACCTTAGGATAAGGAGATAACAAGGCAATCCCTCCCTAGCACAGGACCACGTAGTGGGCAGGATATGGCTCCCTGAGCCCACTTGATGCCTTTGAGACTATCTAAAGAAATTGCTCATTAGCAAGAACTCTGGGTATGCTCAGTACCCATTGTTGGACCGTAACTTCTAGCAATTTTAGAATGAAAACATACTTACCTCAGATCATTTTAAAGAGAACTCATTTGTTAATAAGCATAATTATATTGGGTTTCCTATATATTAAAAAAAAGCTAAAAAGGACAAAGAACCTCCGGCTGCGGACACGTCTCTGACTCCACTGTTCTCCCTGCATTAACATACACCTCAGAGACCTGGGCCCTATAAAAGCAGGATGATAATGCTGTTCAGGTCTCCCAGAGAGGAATCGAAAGAGCTATGCTTGGAATATCACGCCTCACTCAAGTGAGAGAAGGAATCTGGAGTTCTAACCTCTGTCGCTATTCCAGAGTCAGGGACGCTGTCTCGTTTGCCAAGGCATCGAAAATCAGATGGGCTGGACATGTAATGCGATTTGGAGATGACCGCTGGACTAGAGCTGTTACCGACTGGATCCCATGGGATGTCAAAAGATCACGTGGCCGCCCACCCACAAGATGGTCAGACTTCCTTGTCAAGACCCTGAAGGAACGGTTTGAGGCTCTTCATATTCCTGAATCAACCAGATGCCATTGGGCTACATTGGCACGTGATAGGGTCCAATGGAAATGTTACTGGCGCTCGCTCGAGAAAATCGATGAGTAACGGGATTCAAGTGATCAAGTGATTAAAAAAGTATATTTCTCTTTATTTTTGTGAGGAGGGTACATCCTGAGTTATGCTCAGACTTTTACCTCGCTCTACAGTCAGGGATTTTATTTGGGGGGGGGGTCACACCCGGCAATGCTCAGGGGTTTCTCCTGGCTCTGCACCCAGGAATTACTCCTTGCGGTGCTCGAGGGAACCATGTGGGATGCCAGGGATTGAATCCGGGCTGGCATGGGCGGCCCGCGTTCAAGGCAAACGCCCTACCCGCTGGACCATCGCTCCAGCCTCTAGCAGGGATTTTATATTTCTTTTCATGTATGTATATACAAGGCAATAACATATTCAATTATATCCTTCCTATAGATACATATATGTGTATATTCAGGAAAGCTTTTATAATTTGCTACATACACTTTTAACCCTTTGTTTGATTTATCCCTAGGAAAGGTATATTTTTTGTCGTATTGTAAATATTATCATTGATAGTTTTAATTTATTGTTTGCATTTTGTTAATGTATTGAAGTACCGTTGAGTGGTCTTGGAGCCAGAGAGATAGTACAGAGGTCAAGGCCCTTACTTTACGTGTGGTTAATCTGGGTTCGATCCTAACACTACATATGGTCCCTGCATTCTGCCAGGAGTGACCCCCTGAGCACAGTGCTAGAGTAAGCCCTGAACATAGCTGGGGCGGCCCCCCCAAACCAAATATTAAGTAAATGAAATATAGATCTTATTCTTTTAATGTGAAAGTTTTTTTTCTTTAAATGACAGTATATATCTACTTTTAGGTGAAAAAGAGATAAAAATATCAGAACCAGCAGAGCAAGAAAGTGTGTTTCAGAGAAGCAGCCAGGAAGTCCTGAGGGAAGTCATTATAGGAAAAAACAGGTATTTGTTTATTCTATTTAAATAATGTTTCATCAATATAAAGTCACTGTATTGTCCTTATTCACCTTATTTTTTCAAAGCTGCAGCCAGGAAGTCCTGAGAAAAGCCGTTGCAGGAAAAAAAGGTATTTGTTTATTATATTTAAACAATAAGTCACTATAAAGTCCTTATTCACCTTATTACTGTTCAGCTCTTTAAAACCTTGGGTGTAAAATTTTTTCTTTGTCATCTTTGGTTTCCTCATCTTAAAATTTTTATGATCAATCTTTTTTTTTTTTTTTTTTGCTGCTTTTTGGGTCACACCTGGCAATGCTCATGGGGTTACTCCTGGCTCTGCACTCAGGAATCACTCCTGGCGGTGCTCGGGGACCCATATGAAATGCCGGGGATCGAACCAGGGGCGGCATGGGCGGCTGTGTGCAAGGCAAACGCCCTATCCACTGGGCTATCGCTCTGGCCCTAAAATTTTTATGATCAATCTTGTTTTTATTCAGAGTTCCTAGCAAATACGTAACAATTTAAAATAATCTTTTATTTGTTTGTTTGTTTGCTTGTTTATTTACTTATTTATTTATTTATTTGCTTTTTTGGGTCACACCCAGCAATGCTCAGGGGTTTCTACTGGCTCTGCACTCAGGAATTACTCCTGGTGGTGCTCAGGGGACCATATGGGATGCTGGGGATCAAACCCAGGCTGGCATGGGCTGGCTGCGTGCGTGCAAGGCAAACGCCCTACCCACTGGACTATCGCTCCGGCCCCAAAATGTTTATGATCAATCTTGTTTTTATTCAGAATTCCTATCAAATACTTAACAATTTAAAATAATCTTTTCTTTTTCTTTTTCTTTTTTTTTTTTTTTTTTTTTTTGCTTTTTGTGTCACACCTGGTGACCCTCAGGGGTTACTCCTGGCTCTCCACTCAGGATTATTACTCCTGGCCGTGGGGATCGAGCCCGGGTCGGCTGTTTGCAAGGCAAACACCCTACCCGCTGTGCTATCGCTCCTTCCCCTAATTTAAAATAATCTTAAGAAAGGTGTTAATTCTTTAATTATTGTGCTGTCATAAAATTGGTCCTTCAAATGTATGGCGGTACTGACACCTGCATTATTCACTTCATATTCATATCTTTCTAGTAGGTATTTAGTTTAAGATTCATCTGTGTTTTAAAAATACACAAAATATGGAACTTTTTTAAAGTTAAGGTGGGTCAGTTTTAAAATTCCATCTCTTTCCCCTCTAGTTTTGAGTTCAGCTGTCTAGTGTCTATGTGAAAATATAGTTTTGCATATTTAATCTAGTATTCTAATTGTTTACTTGAGGTGAATAAATCTGGCCCTGGGGTAAGATGTTTGCCTACAAATGTTTGCCTTGCTCGGCCGACCTGGGTTCAATCCCCGGCATCCCATGTGGTCCCCAAGCACTGCCAGGAGTAATTCCTGAGTGCAGAGCCAGGAGTAACCCCTGAGCATTGCCGGGTGTGACCCAAAAAGCAATCAATCAATCAATCAATCAATCAATCTGGCCCTAATTGTTAGTTTAGAAGGTAATTTTTTATTATTCAATGTGATTTTTTTATAAGCTTTTTGTAAGGTTTTGAAGTGTTACGGCTTTGGTCAAGTTCCAGGTCTTTAGAGACATCTGACCAAGCTTCTGTTCTCTTTTTTCCCACTACCGAACATAGCAGACAGCTACAATTTTCTTTACTTCCTACAAATACTGCTTCTCTGTGTGATTCCTTATTTTACGTTTTGAAACTATTACAGATTGGGGGATTACTAGGGTTGAGCATCTTCAGGAGGTGCTCCTTGATGGGAAAGAGTGGATAAAGCAGCCGTTCTGAGATCGGGGCAGTGGGCCTTGCCCTAGTGTTTTATGAACATTTTGTCAGTTTCCACAAATAACATACAATTTCACACCTATGTTATGATTCAGATCATAGGGATCTCCTAGTTTTATCTGAATTTGGGATCATTTCTTTCCTTGTCGGATAAATTTCCAAAGGAGAATGTGGAAATACCCACACTTCATGCTATTTTTTAAAACTGGAAGTCACAAACTGGTACATCTACAGAATGACATACTGTGCAGCTGTTAGGAAAAATGAAGTAATGAAATTGACCTGTAAATGGATGGACTTGGATTTGTGGGGGGGGGGGAAATGAAAGGGAAAGAAAAGGACAGGTAGACAATGACTACATTCATTTATAGGATACAAAAATATATATTAAGAGACTAATACCCAAGGCTAGACAGAACTGGGTATTGAAAGTAGGTAAAGGGTTATACATAATGGCCTTTCAATGTCTGTATTGCAAACCACAATGGGAAGAGAGAGAGGGCATGGGGAGAGGGGAGAGGAGAGAGGGAGAGGCGCACTGGTGGAGGGATGGGTGTTGGAACACTGTATGACTGAAACCCAATCATGAACAGCTTTATAATGACATCTCTTACTGTGATTGATTCAATTTTTAAAAAGTTATTGCCTACATTTAAGAAAAACTGAAAATCACTTTTGTTTTTAAATCTTGGATGTAGTACAGTTTATTGTGAGATTTGGAAACACTTAGATTTTTCCTGTGTTCTGTAATTGATTTCCTTTCTTGTTTTATTAGTAACCATGAAGTTACAAAGTTATTCATTATTGGGTTTCAGGCATACATTGTTTCAATACCAATCTCCCTGCCACCCAACACACACAGTGTTTCAACACCAATGTCCCCGCCACCCAACACACACACAAACACACACACACACACAACTTTGTCTCCCATCCACCCGTCTGCCTCTACAAAGGGCACTTTTTTTAAAACAGGTGTTTTGACATTATAGTTTACTTTACTGTTCCTTTTGGATTTCATATATAACACTTCACCACCATTCAGCACTACCGAATTGATCGTTCCCCCCATATAGTCCTCGCTCTTTCCCAGTCCCTTCAGGTGATATGTTTTCTACTGACTTCCAGTTCTCAGCTTGTTTCCATTGTCTTTGGGCATTTTTTTTTCTTTTTGGGTCACACCCGCGACGCTCAGGGCTCTGGCTCTGCACTCAGGAATTTCTCCTGGCAGTGCTCCGGGGACCATATGGGATGCTGGGGATCGAACCCCTGCTGGCAAAGGCCAGCTGCGTGCAAGGCAAACGCCCCACCCGCTAGGCTATTGCTCCAGCCCCGTCTTTGGGCATATTTTACAAATATTTATACAAATAGGTAGACTCTGAGCTTTCTGGATTAGTGTTTTGTTCATTAAATTGGAAATAATATATCTTAAAATTTTATTTTCTGTTTTAATGTTACTTTCCTTATATCTTAAATTTCGTGGTGATTGCTGGGTGTGGTTTATTAGGTAAAAGCAACCGAGATAGGGCAGGAGCGATACAGCGGGTAGGGCTGTTTGCCTTGCATGCGGGCCGGCCTGTGCTGGCCTGGGTTCAATCCCGGCATCCCATATGGTTCCCGAGCACAGCCAGGAGTAATTCCTGAGTGCAGAGCCAGGAGAAACCCCTGAGCAATACTGGGTGTGACCCAAAAGAAAAAAAAAACAACCGAGATAAAATGGCTTTACTATGAGTTTATTAGGCTATGTTTATTGTTTGTTTTATGTTTTTGGTCTCCCTTTCTGTCTATGGGTTTCTTTTAAAGTTTCCTTAGTAAGGAGCTAACAGATTTTTCTGTTGGGGCAGTTATACAGATGAGTAAATAATGTGCTGAGATTGACTGAAGGGGTTGGAGGCAGTTGTCAGCAAAGATATATTTTTTAAAACATTTTTGTTGTTGTCATTTTGGGTCACACCTGGCAATGCTCAGTGGTTACTCCTGACTCTGCACTCAGAAATTATTCCTGGTGGTGTTCTTGGGGACCATATGAGATGCTGAGGATAGAACCCGGTCGGCCACTTGGAAGGCAAACACCCTCCATGCTGTACTAGCACTCTGACCCTGAAAGAAACTTTTTTTTTCTTTTTGGGTCATACACTGCGATGCTCAGGGGTTCCTCCTGGCTCTGCACTCAGGAATTACTCCTGGCGTTGCTCGGGAGACCATATGGGATGCCAGGGATAGAACCCAGGTCAGCCGTGTGCAAGGCAAACGCCCTACCTTCTGTGCTATCGCTCTGGCCCCTGAAAGAAACAACTTATAGTTTCATCATTTTGTCTTATTCTTTTAGTGAGCTTATGTCTTGACTTAATATTGTCATGCATCCTCAGCTTGTATTTCTCCCTCTGAATGAGAAAGGAAGCTGGGTGTGGGGTTGCTGTGAAGGACATTTCCTTTCCCGTCTATGTAAGGCCTTGGGGGCAGTGGGAATGCTGGAGGTCAGGTCACTTAGGCATTTGAAAATGAGTTACCGTGAATAACTTCTACACTTTATCAAAAGGCATGGGTTTGGGAAGAAGATTACAATCTGAAACGAGGAGTAAAGAAGTATGGAGAAGGAAATTGGTCTGTAATACTGTCACATTATAAATTCAACAACCGGACAAGTGTCATGTTAAAGGATCGATGGAGAACTATGAAGAAACTCAAACTGGTTACCTTAGACAACGAAGACTGAAATGTATTTGCAAACACTTGATAAAAGGACAGTTAAATATTTTGATTACACTATTTTGTTTTGCGATTTAGTGGTCATTTAAAATTTTTGTTAAAGTATTTGCAGCATTATTAAAAGCACTTCCAATCATTTAATGAAAATTTTTATATGAGTAAGATTATCTGTCATCATTGTATTTAAGAGTATCTTTGATATTTTATTTCAGTACCCATACCTCCAAATCCTTTTAAAAAAAATTGAAAATCTTGTAAAATAAAAATTAAAAAACTAAAATCTTGTAAGAAAAAAAAAGATAAATATTTTCACCTGTGTATTTATTCTGATTTCAGCTCAACAGTACATAAGAAGGGAAGTTTCTAAATCTGTGAATAGTGTGCCTTTAACATAGTAAGTAGTAAGTTATGAACTTAGGATATTGCTAAGTGTATTTAACTTATAAATTTAATGTATTACTAAATATATTACTAAGACTTGTTTATAGAATGGTAACTGTACACAGTATGCATTAAGATGTACTTTTAGTGACTTCGTGTAATGGAAAAAATAGTAAGCACACCTCCTCAGCCCTGCCTACCCGAAACAAAATGGGTCAAAACCTAATTATAGAGGTTGGTCTAGATGTCTCAGGTTCACTAGACTTTTCAAGTGTTAAAGCTTTGATAAAATTGGTTTTTCATAAAGCATCTTTATAATCTGGGATATTGTGTGTGTGTTTTTTTTTTAATTTTTATTTTGTATATAAAGATTGAATTTAATTGATATTCTTTTTTTGTGAGTTTGATAAGCTTTTTATTTTTCAGTTTTGGGCTAAAAGCCCAATATGTTCTCAGGGCTTAATCCTCTTTGTTCCTTTTTTTTTTTTTTGGGTCACACCCCTGCGACGCACAGGGGTTAATCCTGGCTCTGCGCTCAGGAATTACTCCTGGCAGTGCTTTGGGGACCATATGGGATGCCGGGAATCGAACTCCGGTCGGCCACGTGCAAGGCAAACACCCTACCCACTGTGCTATCACTCTGGCCCCTCTTTTTTAATTTTTTTAAAAAAATTATTATACCACCGTGATATATACAATTACAAAGATGTTCATGATTGGGTTTCAGTCATACATTGTTCAGCACCTGTCCCCTCCACCAGGGCCCTATTCCCAATACCAGTGTCCCCAAATTCCTCCACCCTCCCACAGCCTGCCTCTATAGCAGGCACTTTTCCTCTTCCTCTTCCTCTTCTTCCTCTTCCTCTTCTTCCTCCTCTTCCTCTTCTTCCTCCCTCTTCCTCCTCCGCCTCTTCCGCTGCCGCCACCTCCGCTGCTGCCTCCTCCTCCTCTTCCTCCTCTGCTGCCTCCTCCTCCTCCGCCTCCTTCTCCCTCTGTCTCTCTGTCTCTCTGTCTCTCTGTCTCTCTCTCTCTCTGTCTCTCTCTCTCTCTGTCTCTCCTCTTACATATTGTGGCTTGCCCTACAGACATTTAGGGGTTATCATATAAATCCCTTTATGTACATTCAATGCTCAGTTCTAGTCTGGCGTTAACCATTTCCCACAGTTAGTGGGATATTTATATCCCACTAATGAATGCAGTCATTCTATATCCTTTTCCTTCTGACTAATTTCACTTAGCATGATAATCTCCATGTGCATCCATTTGTAAGTAAGTTTCATGACTATTTTTTTTTCTGAAAGCTGCATAGTATTCCATTGTGTAGATATATCATAGTTTCTTTAGCCAGTCTTCTGTTCTCAGGCATTCAGGTTGTTTCCAGATTCTGGCTATTGTGAATAGTGCTGTAATGAATATGAAAGTGCAGATAGTGTTTCTGTTGTGTTTTGGGTCTCCAGAATATATTTCCAGGAGTGGTATTGCTGGTCAAATGGGAGCTCAATGTCAGAGTTTTGGAGGAGTGTCCATATTGTTTTCCAAAAGGGCTGGACCAGTTGGCACTCCCACCAACAGTAGATGAGATCCCTTTCTCCCCGCATCCATGCCAGCACTGGTTTTTCTTGCTCTTTTGGATCTATGCTAGTCTCTGTGGTATGAGAGGCTTTCTTTGCTCTACTTACTATTTTGTGCTCCTTTATCGAAGATTAAGTGATCATATATTTGAGAGTGTTGGGTGACACACCATACTGAGCCTTAACCTCCAGCTACACTTAGCTTATGTAAAGAGCTGGTCCTTGCCTTTAGGGAATCCCCGAGCAGACACAATGGGAGCTTGGGCAGAATTGGATTGATTTCATAATTTTATATGGCATAATATGTTTATCATGAATCTCACTTGCTCCAGTTCAATATTCTGTTCCCATGGGTCCCTGCATGGGACATAACATGTAGATATTCCAAGAGTACTTGGCCAGGTTGGATCAACCATCACTTGTATCACTTCTCTTCCCATTGTTCATTGATTTGCTCGAGCGGGCACCAGTAAAATCTTCATACGCCCTGTCAAGTGTTAGTGTAGCCCAAAGGCATCTGCTTGCTCCAGAAACATGAAGAGCCTCAAACCATTTGTTTGAGGTCATTCAGGTCATGAGAAATGAGGCCTATAATTGTTACTGATTTTTGGCATATCAAATACCAACTTTGATATGGATCAGCCATAATGTAATCAATTCTCCTTCAAAGAGACAAGCCAGTGCGTCTCTGGGCAAACTGACTTGTCTCTGATTCTAAAGGTAATGCCAAAGTGAATTATTCTGATGGACTTTGGACCTTAGTGGGATCTGCTAGCTATATATTCATGGTAAAAGGTATTAATGCCATTTCCTAAAAGTTACATTCTGAACTACTTTCTGGTTCAGGGATGCAGCCCCTCCTCTGCTAGGGAGATTTTGCCTCAGGGAATCAGCTCTGGCTTTTGTGAAGCTTGAGCCATAAAGGACCATCTGCAGATCTACACTTCAAAAGGGTAAATTGCCTGACTTCATCTCTAGATAGCCCAGCCCAAGATAAGTTGAGCTGGAAGATTTTGTCTGGTTTCTGCCTATAAAATAAGCTAGAGAGAAAGATGAAGGGGCTTTTTTCCCCCCCCACTTTTTTGGCTTCTCTTTGTTCTCTTCTCCTCCTCTCTTCCCTGTTGGGCAGTCATCTCCGCCTACACATGGCCGGGGCCCCAGCTGGGAGCTCTAAGTGCAGGGTTTTCCTATTGCTGATTCGTATGCCAGAACCTGTTAAGTAAAGCCTCTTTTTTTTTCTTTTTTTCTTTTGGGTCACACCCGGCAATGCTCAGGGGTTTCTCCTGGCTCTGCACTCAGGAATTACTCCTGGCAGTGCTCAGGGGACCATATGGGATGCCAGGATCGAACCTGGGCTGGCACGTGCAAGGCAAACGCCCTACCTGCTGAACTATTGCTCCGGCCCCAAGTAAAGCCTCTTGAAACTCTGCCGAATCCCTGCATCTTTCTCCATCCGCCAGCTGCCGATCCCGTGGGGCAGAAGGGGTTTCCTACACCCTGTTTCTGGACTTTATTGTGGTGCACAATGTTCCCAACACAGAGTGTGTGTCGGGATATTCAGTTCTATTCCATAGGTCTACAAGTCTCTCTCTATACCAATACCATGCCATTTTATTTTGTTTTGTTTTTCTTTTTGGGTCACACTATTCACAATAGCCAGAATCTGTTCAGGGGTTACTCCTGGCTCTTTGCTCAGGAATTACTCCTGGCAGAACTCGAGGGACCATATGGGATGCCAGGGATTGAACCTGGGTCGGCCACGTGCAAGGCAAATGCCTACCCACTGTGCTATCGCTCCGGCCCCTACCTAGTTACTACTGCTTTGTAGTAGAGTTTGAAGTTGGGGAAAGTGATCCCTCCCATCTTTTTTTTTTAATACTTTATTATACCACCGTGAGATATACAATTACAGCGTTGTTCATGTTTGGAGATTTCGGTCACACAGTATTCCAGCACTCGCCCTCCACCAGTGCCCATATTCCACCACCAATGTCCCCAATTCCCTCCTACCTCCCACAGCCTGCCTAAATGGCAGGTTCTTTATCTCTTTTCTTTCTCCCTCTCTCTCCCTTCCTTCTCCTACACATTGTGGGTTGCACTACATACACTTGGAAGCCATCATGTGCATTTTTTGCCTGTATTTAATGTTTAGTTCTATGTTGGTATCAGCCCTTTCAACATTTATTTACACATGTTCCCTTCTCTGTCTTACCCAACCTCTGACTCCCTCATGTTTTGCGGTAATTTCCACTTTTGGTAAGATCACCTGATATATTTATGTCATATAAATAAATGCAGTCATTCTATGTCTCTCTCTTTCCTTCTGACTAATTTCACTCAACATCCTTTCCATGTCCATCCATTTATAGGCAAATTTCATAACTTCATTTTTCCTGACAGCTGCATAGTATTCCATTGTGTAGATGTACCACAGTTTCTTTATCCAGTCATCAGTTCTTGGGCATACTGGTTGTTTCCAGGTTCTGGCTATTGTGAATAGTGCTGCTATGAAAATAAAAGTGCGGATTGTGTTTCCGCTGTGTGTTTTTGGCTTCCCAGGGTATATTCCCAGGAGTGGTATGGCTGGGTCAAAGGGGAGCTCAATTTCTAGTCTTTGGAGGAATGACCATATTGTTTTCCAGAAAGGTTGTACAAGTCGACATTCCCACCAACAATGTCTGAGAGTCCCCTTTTTCCAGATCCCTCCCATCTTTTCCCAAGGATTGCTTTAGCTCTTTGTGGGGGTTTATTATTCCATACAAATTTCAGGAATGTTTGGTCAGTTTCTTTGAAGAATGTCATAGGTTTCTTTACAGGGACTGCATTGAACCTGTATAAAGCTCTTGGGGTATTACGATTTTCATAATGTTAATTCTCCCAATCCATGAGGAGGGAATGTGTCTCCATTTCCTCAGGTCCTCTTATATTGAAGCAACATTTTGTAGTTTTCTTTGTACAGGTCCTTTATATTTATAGTCAAAATGATTCCGAGGTATTTGATTTTCTGTGGCACAATTGTGAATGGGATTGTTTCTTTAATACACATTTCTTCTCTTTTGTTATTTGCATATAGGAAAGCCATTGACTTTTGGGTATTGATTGTACCCTGCCACTCAACTTTAGGAATCTATTGTTTCTCGGAGTTTTTTGGTAGAGAGTTTAGGGTTCTCTAAGTATAATGTCATATCATCTGCAAATAGTGATAGCTTGACTTCTTCCTTTCCTATATGGATGCCCTTAATGTCCTTTTCTTTCCTAATTACAATGGCAAGTACTTCCAATACTATATTGAATAGAAGTGGTAACTGTGGGCAACCTTGTCTTGTCCCTGATTTTAGGGCAACCTTGTCTTGTCCCTGATCTTAGGGCAAAGATTTTCATTTTTTCCTGAATGCTAACTGTGGACTTGTAGTAGATGATTTTTTTTTTTTTTTTTTTGGTTTTTGGGTCACACCCTGCGATGCTCAGTGGTTAATCCTGGCTCTACACTCAGGAATTACTCCTGGTGGTGCTCAGGGGACCATATGGGATGCCGGGCATCGAACCCGGGCGGCATGGGCCGGCTGCGTGCAAGGCAAACGCCCCTACCCGCTGGGCTATCGCTCCGGCCCTGTAGTAGATGATTTTGACTATATTAAGAATAGTTTCTTCAATTCCTATTTTATGGAGTTTTTTTTTATCATAAATAGGTATTGGATCTTTTCAAATGCTTTCTCTACATCTATTGATATGATCATATGGTTTTTATTTTTCCTCTTATTGATATATATTATGTTGATTGACTTGCAGATGTTGAACCATCCTTGCATTCCCAGGATGAATTCTACTTGGTCATGGTATATAATCTTTTTGATGAGTTTTTGGATTCTATTTGCTAGTATTTTGTTGAAGATCTTAGCATCTGTGTTCATCAGGGAGAATGGTCTGTAGTTTTTCTTTTTTTGTGATGTCTCTGTCTGCTTTGGATATCAGGGTGATATGTGCCTTGTAGAAGCTATTTGGGAGTGTTTCTGTTCTTCAATTTCCTGGAAGAGCTTGAAAAGGACTGGCAGTAGGTCCTCTTTAAAGGTTTGGAAAATTCACTAGTGAACCCGTTTGCACCTGGGCTTTTGTGTTTGGGCAGAATTTTGATTACTGATTCAATCTCCTCGATGGTGATAGGTTTGTTCAGGTATTCCAAATCTTCTTGTTGCAGTTTTGGGAGGCTATAGGAATTCAGGAATTTGTCCATTTTTTTCTACGTTGTCTTGTTTCGTGACATACAGACTCTGAAGTAATCTCTGATGATTTTTTTAAATCTCTGTGGTTTCTGTTGTGATGTCCCCTTTTTATTTCTGATTTCTATTTATTTGGATTCTCTCTTTTCCTTTCCTTGCAAGTCTTGCAAGTGGTTTGTCAATCTTGTTTATTTTTTCAAAGAACCAGCTCTTGGTTTCATATCTTTTGGATTGTTATTTTGGGATTCCAGCTTGTTGACTTCTGCTCTAAGTTATATTCTTGATCTCTTGACATCCGTTACTCATCGATTTGCTCAAGCGGGTGCCAGTAATATTTCCATTTGACCCTATCGCGTGCCAGTGTAGCCCAATGGCGTCTGCTTGCTTCAGGAATACGAAGAGCCTCAAAGCGTTCATTCAGGGTCTTGATGAAGAAGTCTGACCATCTTGTAGGTAGGTGGCCATGTGATCTTTTGACATCCCGTGGGATCCAGTCGGTAATGGCTCTAGTCCAGCGGTCATCTCCAAATCGCATTATATGTTCAGGCCATCTGAATTTTGATGCCTTGGCAAATAAGACAGCCTCCCTGACTCTGGAACAGTGATAGAGGTCAGAACTCCAGATTCCTTCTCTCACTTGAGTGAGGTGTGGTATTCCAAGCATAGCTTTTTCGATTCCTCTTTGGGAGACCTGAATAGCATTCTCATCCTGCTTTCGTAGGGCCCGGTCTCTGAGGAGTATGTTAATGCAGGGAGAACAGTGGAGTCGAAGAGATGTGCCTGGAGCCGGAGGGTCTTTGTCTTTTTAGCTATTTCTTCGATGTTTTTGAAGGCATTCTATGCCATTCTCTTCCTCCTGTGCAGCTCAGGTTTTAGGTCATTCATCATGTTGACTTCTCGAACTAGGTACACATAACTGCTGCATTCAGAGATGTTTGTTCCACTGAGAGTGAATGGGACCTCTGGAACTAGTTCATTTTTCATGAACATACTTTTGCTGAGATTCAGCTGTAGACCTCTTTCCACATTCTCGGTCGAAGTCAGCCAGCATTTGTGCTGCTTGGCTAATGTTTGGTATTATTAGAATGATGTCATCAGCAAAACAGAGGTGGTGTAGTCGCCGACCTTCTATCTTCACCCCCATTCCTTCCCATTCTAATTGTTGCATGATGTTCTCGAGGGTGGCACTGAAGAGTTTTGGTGAAATAGTATCACCCTGGCGAACCCCTCTTTTTTTTTTGAGGGGGGTCACACCTGGCAATGCTCAGGGGTTTCTCCTGGCTATGCACTCAGGAATTACTCCTGGCGGTGCTCGGGGACCATATGGGATGCGGGGATTGAACCCGGGCCGGCAGGGAGCCAGCCGCGTGCAAGGCAAACGCCCTACCCACTTTGCTCCGGCCCCCATGAACCCCTCTTTTGATATCAATGATCACTTCCTTGTAGAATGGTGAGATCCTGGTAGTGAATCCGTAATACAGCTCACGAAGGATCTTGTTGTATTGGGTTTGAACGCCCTATTTGGCTAGGGCTTCGATGACCGCTTCAGTCTCCACAGAATCAAAGGCTTTCTTTAAATCAATGAACGTGAGACAGAGCGGTATCTTGAACTCCCTACAAACCTCGATGAGCTTGGTTACTGTGGATATGGCCTATTGTGATGAAACCTTTTCAGAAGCCAGCTTGCTCCCATTTTTTCCTTCATCTTATGTTCTGCCAATCCTGTTCAGGATGACTCAGTGAATAGCTTTTAGATGACAGACAACATGCAGATGGGGCGATAGTTGCCAATGTTGTGAACAGTAGAACTGTCCTGCTGTTTTGCATTGGGAGGGCACCTTCCATTCAGACAGGTAGCGCGTGAAGAGCTAAGCCAGTGCATTGATGAGTATACCCCCCATGGCAGAGCCTGGCAAGGTACCTGTGTCATATTTGATATGCCAAAAACCAGTAACAATTAGAGACCTCATTCCCATGACCTGAACGAATGGTTTGAGGCTCTTTGTGTTCCTGGAGTGAGCAGATGCCCTTGGACTACACTAGCATGTGACAGGAAGTATGGAGATGTTACTGGTGCCCGCTGGAGCAAATCGATGAACAACAGGAAGACAAGTGATACAAGTGAATTGAAGGTGGGAATTGAAAAGTGTTATATTGCTTGGTACCAAGTGGGACCTCCCCACCAAGGAACAATGGTATTTATCTTTAATGCCTCCTTTTCTGCATTTTCTGAAGGTCAGACTCCAGTCTGGTTTACCATCAGTAGCACCCCATTTGCTTTCAGTCTTCAAAAAAAATTTAAATCTTTGGTTGACTTCTGACAAACAGGCAGAAGATCCTGTTGATCTTCTTATGATCCTGTTTTCTTGTAAATGTTTCCTCTCCATGGGTTTGGAAGAAGGAAAGAAGGTGGGTAAACATGCCTTCTCATCAGCTGTTTGACCTAGAAGCTTCACTTTCCTTTTCAGCATGCTCATGTCCTGATTGCTCAGACCTCAGAATGCTGAGTTGCTTTCTAAACCTGTCAGCCAGCAATCTGATGTGTGAAACTTTTTCACTAGAATAAACTTGGTGGGCAGAACCAGTTTTATTTCGCATTAATTTTGTGCATGCTAAGGTAGATGGCTAATTAAAATTCTTATGCGGGAATGGAAGCAACTTAAATGTTGTCCCTGCTATTTACACTAAATTACTAAGTCCTTGAATTACTCAAAAGAGACTAGGAAGGTAGCTAGCCGCAGAAAGTCGGAGCACAGGAGACTCGGATATAGTTAGCTCAAAGGGGCTGAAGCAAAGGCTTTGCATGCAGAAACCAGGGACTGCCAGTCCTAGTACTGTTTATGCTTGCTGAGCACCACTGAGTGTTGCCCCCAAATACAAACCAAAAAACAAGGCCTTAACAAGGAACTCAGGTGATTATAATTTGCCTGGTTTATTTTCTACCCATTTCCTTTTTTTTTTATTTTATTACACCACTTTTAGATATACAGTTGCAATATGCTCATGCTTGAATTTTGGTTCCAGTGTTCCAACACCCATCCCTCCACCCGAACCCATCACCCATCACCAATCTCCCCACCTCCCTCCCCCCTCCCTGCACCCCAACTACTTGGCATGTTCTGTGTATCTTTTCTCTCCTCTCTTATCTCTCCCTCCTGCCTACCTTCCCTACACATCGTAGAATGCAGTACATTAGAGACATAACTGTTTCCACTAGTTTGATGGACCGTGTGGTGCGCAAGCGGCCGCGTGACTTAGGGGCCTCATGGTCAGCGTCCGGACAGCAAAATTGGCAGCTAATGTGGTGGGTGAGTCTCATCCGGCTGCTTCCGGGACCCCTCAGAGGTGATGGGACAACACCCAAAACCCATCTGTCCTCCTGGGGGCCTCATGATCAGCTGAGCTAGGGGAGAGCCGGTTCCAGTTCCCCAGCTGCGTCTGAGGCTCTGCATGCTATGGCTGGTCGCCCCAGGGCAGCTCCTGGGCGGGGCTACCGGGCTCAGACAAAATGGAGAAGGGAAGGGCCGACCCCAGCTTCATCTGGCGAATTCCTGGTGTTTCCCACTTCTGGGAGTTGCCTACCAGGGCTCGAACTCATTTTGCTCTGTTAATCTAGTCTTGAGTCAGCATCCCTCCCAGGCGGGCTCTAATGTGCTGCAGCATCCGGACAGCGAAAATGGCAGCTAATGTGGTGGGCGAGTCTCATCCGGCTGCATCCAGGACCCCCAGAGGTGACGGGCCAACACCCAAAACCCATCTGTTCTCCTGGGGGCCCCATGGTCAGCTAAGCCAGGGGAGAGCCGAGTTCCAGCTCCCCAGCTGCGTCTGAGGCTCTGCATGCTATATCAACCTCTCCAGTCTGATGCAAATAGAATGATCGTTGAAGTGTACAAATGAGAAAGATCTTGAAAGGACCTGGTGCTAAAATACATTGTGTCTAAGATTAAACTGCAGTAGCAGAGCCACTGCGTGCCTGCACAGCAGTGGATCTGGAGTCTGTCTAGTGGTGGTTGGCTGTGGTGGCTGGAGCTCGGCTACACACACTGAGTCCGGAGGCTGGGGACTGGGCGGAGGCCCCCAATCCTTGCTCAAGTCCAGCAGGCGTGGCGAGCAGGCCCTAGGAGCCATGTAGGACAAGACCAGGCGCTGGCCAAGCCTTTTGCCTCCTCCCCCCGCCCGAACTCCATAGGGCCGCTCACCATGAGGCCAAGCTGTAGCTGTGGATCTGGAGTCTCTCCCATTTTTTTTTTTTTTTTGAACCACACTAATTTCTCTCCCCTTCTTTTCTGAATGGGAAAATTTATTTTTTTTGTTCGTTATTTTCCCTATGGACTTTTGAAAGTCTGTTAAGTAATTTGGGGATTCGTAAATCATTGTAGAGTGCCCAGAGGAAGGCCCTGAACTCTAAGGTACTCATTAAAGCAGAGTAAAAAGAATACCAAAGCAGACTAAAAATCCTTTGATCTTTAATTTTGAACAGAAAAAAAACTTTTCGATTCTTCATTAATCACTGGGACGATATATTTCAGGTCTGAACTATTTCCTCAGATTTTACTGGAATTAATAAGCTTTCAAAACCATTATTTAGTAGTTAAGACTTTCAAGCCTATGAAATTCTTTTCAAGAACACAAATAACAAAAAATAGATCTAACATGAAATAGTAATTAATGGCCATTCACCAAAAGATAAACAAGTAAAGCAAAAATTGATTTTCTGCAAGTCAAGTATGTAAAATGTGACAACCTATTGGAACCATAAATATTTTGTATCTTTTTATTTCATGTTAATGGTAACTTTAGTATTTGTGCTTTATTTTTTTAATTTATTTTTGACAATTACAAAAATGTTCATGTTTAGTCACCAAATCTAACCCTGTCAAATCCGAAGGGTTTGGTTTTTTTTTTGTTTTGTTTGGTTTTTTTTTTTTTTTTTTGTTGTGGAATGTTATTCATCCTGTTTAGTATTCATGTATACAATTGGTATGTGTTTGGAATGGGATTCTTTCCCTCCCCACCCCCCAACATAGCAAAAACAGAAAGCTACTAAAATGTGAATAAAAAACTTATTTAATAAAGATTTAGGTAACATTGAAATTTTTGCAGCTGAATCTTCAAAATAATTGCTTAACATTATAACTTGAAGTTCCTATTATTGATGTTACTTAAATATATTTTATTACTTTCTGAGAAATTAAATTTATCACAAAAGCCGCTTTGACATTTAAATGAATACATGTTGAGAATACTGCTTCTCTTAGGCTCTAAGCCTGGAAAATAAACTTAGATTGATGATGTAATTTTCACAAAACCATTATTTTCTTTCTGTCAAAATTGTTCTATGTAAAAAGTATAATATGTAAGTAAACTAGAATAAATATTGGATTGATAATTTTAATTAATGAAAGAAAAAATTTCAATTAGAAGTATTTTTCACCTATTGGTTTTTGTAACTAATGCTTTTTTAGTCTTAACCTGCCTTGTGAAAAATAATTTGTGGCAATTTCCTTGAAATTATTATTTTAGAATTTATGGAGTAACATGGGGATGTAGAAAACTGGACATAGCTATATATTTAAGAGAGAATATTTTTAGAAATTGGGAAATTAAGATTCAAAGCACCAATGGCTTTAAATAATTACCAAAATAGGCTAATGTTATGGTAATTTTAGTGTAAATAGACAAATACTCTGCATTTGTGTGAGCTACCTGTTGAATGGAAACTCATCAGGTAAGAGAAGGAGAAACCTTCAGGGGGCTCCTCAAGTCAATAAACATAAAATAGCAGTTAAGGTACTGTGTCTTGCCTGACCCGAAACTTTCCTTCTCCATTTCAAAGGGGAAAATGACACATATTCAACCACCTGGGCTGAATAGTTTTTTGGCGGGTTTTAAAGTGTTGAACATAAGTTGGCAACATATTTACGTGAAAACAGTCTATATAAAAATGAAACTGTGGACATCTGGACAAGAGCAGTGGTCAACTCGTCGGACTTTTTTTCCAAGTTCCTTGACATCGAGGATTGCCAATTGCTTGCCAGTGGAGAGTCTGACTTCTGAAATGACAATTTGAAGATGTTAGCTACCATTGAAAGCAAGCTAAGGAAGATTCTAATTTACAAAGTATCACTGAAGTTAAAAAAACAGATAATCACACATGGATTTTGAAGTTCACTGAACGCTTTGAAGAAGCCGCCCTTCTTGGGGTTCTATCAGAGCAAGGTGCCAATTAACCTATTGAGTATATTTTCACATTGAAAGAGTAGTTTGAGATTATATTTGTTTTCTCTCGGTTCAATATATGAAGAGCTACATCAAGGAAAAGGCTTCTTGCTTCATGATATTTAAATTAGAGGAGGGTCTTTATCAGATGAGCTCTTGTAATCCTTTTCACACAATTCCATAATGAAAAAGTGGAAGGAGTAAAAAGGAGCAAAGTTAGATCATTGAAATTATTTCTTTATAAAGCACCTGTCTACCATCAGCGTTCAAGGAAACTTATGGATACAAATTAAATTATAAATTCATTTAAGCTCAAAATAGGGAAACTGGAGACGTTGGTGGTGGGAAATGCATACAGATGAAGTGATGGGTGTTGGAACACTAGGACTGAAACCCAAACATGAACAACTTTGTAACTATCTGACAGTGATTCAATTAAAAAAATTCAATGAGTAAGGCATTCAGAAAAAATACAAATATTAAGTTCCTTCTTGATATGAAACACTGACTCGACTGTTGAAATGGTATACTCAGGGCCAGACCAATAGTCCAGCGGGTAGGGTGTTTGCCTTTGTTGACCCAGGTTTGATCCCCAGCATCTCATATAGTCCCTAAGTACCACCAGGACTAATTCCTGAGTGCAGAGCCAGGAGTGACCCCTGAGCATCTCTGGGTGTGACCCAAAAAGAAAAAAAAAGGTATACTCAACACCTAAGCACTATTGACTAATATAACTTTAGATATATTAGTCAATATTAAGATATACCAGGGGATAATGGTTAACTGGAAAGGTCCATATTGTCCATATTTTATTTCTAACCTGTATTTTTAGTTTCCATCTGGCATAATTAAAACTACATCCTGTATCTCACCATAAAACCATAAACTCTCTGGGGCCTGAGCAATAGCCCAGCGGGTAGGGCGTTTGCTTTGCACACGGCTGGCGGTGCGGCCCAGGTTCGATCCCCGGCATCCCATATGGTTCCCCCAGCACCGCCAGGAGTGATTCCTGAGTGCAGAGCCAGGAGAAACCCCTGAGCATTGCCGGGTGTGACCCAAAAAAAAGCAAAAAAAAAAAAAAAAAACCCATAAACTCTCATAATGATTCAATTTAAAAAAAATTTTTTAAAGCATAATCCATATGTGATCTAAATTGACCTTTGCCCAATACCTGGCCAGCAGATCTACTGTTTACTTATTTATGAACAGTGTTATTTGATTTAACTGAATAAACCAGTACAAAACTGGGACAGGTATTCATGATTAAGAAATATGTTCAGGGTGAATTCTTTAGAACAGTCTATAGATTTGTGACCCCATAAAGAATCATAGCAGGGGCCAGAGCAATAGTACAGCGGGCTGGGCATTTGCCTTGCATACAGTTGACCTGGGTTTGATCCCGGCATCCCATATGGTTCCCTGAGCATTGCCAGGAGTAATTCCTGAATGCAGAGCCAGAAATAACCCCTGAGCATTGCTGGGTGTGACCCAAAAAAAACAACAAAAAAAAGTTACAGCAAGGTTCAACAGACTCCCATTCTGGCCAGTCTTTTCCAGCTACCCCACAGAGCAGAGGCTCTGAAACTTTTTTGTGGGTAAGAAGCATCTGGGAGGGGGGGGGGGCGCCCCCCCCCCCCGCCCCCGCCAAAAAAAAAAAAAAAAATTCCCCCCCATCAAATCCATCCTTTTGTAATGCTAATGGCTCCTATTAAAATGAAATAGAAATTTTAAAACATTTACTATATGCAGTCTCCTGATCTAGAAGATTGTTAAAAATTTCCTCTCGGGCGGAGTGATAGTCCAGCAGGTAGGGGCGTTTGCCTTGCACGTGGCTGGCCCATGCCAGCCCGGGTTCGATCCTCGGTATCCCATATGGTCCCCGAGCACTTCCAGGAGTAATTCCTGAGTGCAGAGCCAGGAGAAACCCCCTGAGCATTGCCAGGTGTGACCCAAAAAAAAAAAATATTTCCTCTCAAATATTCTGATTCTGTTAGTGTCAAGTGGGACTCAGGTAATTTTAAATTATTGCTTCTAGGGTTAGGGCTATGGCTTTAGTGGTAAAGCTTAGGCCTTGCATTTATAAGACCTGGAGTTGATTACTGGCCCTTAAAGACAAACAAAACCTAACACTGTTTGGTATGATTAGGTGGTTGTGGAGAGCTTGGTCCAGACCCCAATAACTAACTTGGCTCCCTGGTCTCTGATAGAAAGTCATGGAGTCCCAGGAGTTAACTGGGCACTGGATTCTGGACCTGCCCCTTCTGATTCTACTGTCTGACTCCCCAGATCCCTCCCAGAGATCAATGCACTGGACGGCTCTAGCACAGTGAGTGGATGGGTCTTTCTAAAAGAATAACAAGAGGGCCAAAATGATAGTACAGTGGGTAGGACACTTGCCTTGTACATGGCTAACCTGTTTGCTCCCCAGCCTCCCATATGGTCCCCGGAGCTCCACCCAAAGTGGTTCCTGAGCATAAAATCAGGAGTAAACACTGAGCACAGCCAGGTGCCGCCCCAAAAAATAGTAACAAGAAAGCCCTTCAACCACTTAGTCCCTTACCCATCAGAGTCCAGCCCATCTCCAGAGCAGCGGTGGCTCACAGCATTCATAGCAGGGCGTTGGCAATCAACACAGACTGTGTATCCCTCCCGGATATACTGCATCCATCGAGTCAGCGGTCGGTTTTCCATAGTACAGTGAGGTGTGTACGATTCTGTCCTGAACTCCATACAGTAGCTAGAGCACACCAAAAAGGAACACATCACTGGCTGTCTTCAGACAGCATTGAGGAGTCTGAGGAACACAATACAGACTGTACTTAGTGTTGCCGAGTCAGGGAAGGCGCTTTCCACTGTGCCCACCCCAGAAAGGGCTGCAGTGAACCTCAGTCCCTGGAAAACTTTCAACTTTCTGAACTCCAATGATGTCTGATACTTTCAGACAGCCTTTTACTCTTTGGGGTTTCTGTGTATTTCAGCCCCTAATTAACCACTAGTCCATATGAATTTGTAGAAATATTGTCTAGTCTGACTACAAAATTGCATGTAATGCACATTTTGCAAGAGGAAAAACACACCTGATAACTTTATTGCAATTTTTTTTTCTTTTTGGGTCACACCCAGCAATGCTCAGGGGTTTCTCCTGGTTCTGCACTCAGGAATTACTCCTGGTGGTGCTCAGGGAACCATATGGGATGCGGGGATCGAACCCGGGCCGGCATGGGCTGGCTGCATGCTAGGCAAATGCCCTACCCGCTGGGCTATCGCTCCGCCCCAGCAATTTTTTAGATATTGAACAAATACTTGTTCAGGTCGAGAGTATGCAAGTCCCAGGAGAATAGTTTTGTGACATCCCAGACCAGCACCATGTTTTTCTGGCCCACAAATGTCCCCTACTCCCTCACCCAGCTCACTGGCACAGCCAGGTACAAGAAACTTCATCTGGACTTGAAGTCAAGCATCAGAGTTATGCCGGGCACCCATGATGAGATGAATGGGAAGCTGAGAGATGCTTCCATGAGGGCAGCTCGGTTTCCTTAAACACACTGAGCTCAAGGAAGCTGCACTGTGAATCATGGATTCTAAAGGTCCAGGGCAGCATCCAGACATGGGTGAATAGGTGTTGGTGGTTTAAACTCTATCTATTGTAGTTTAGGTAACATGGTTGTAATTGTGTCAGTCTTTATGATCTTGATGAATAAAGTTACTGTAGCAGCACCACCACCAATATGCCTGAGAAAGTCCATCACTATCCCTACTTCATTCCTTCCTTCTTTCTTGCCTAACTGCCATGGCAAGGTTTTTAATGTTAGACTGAATCGTAGCAGTGAGAGTGGACATTCTTCTCTTGGGCCTGACCTTAGAGGGAAAGTTTTCAGTTTCTCCCATGAAGGGTGATGGTAGCTATCAGTTTATTAAGACAAGTTTCTTCATTCTGAGGAGGGTTTCCACAAGAATGAGTATCAGCAGCTTTCTCTGCTTCTACAAAACAGATCGTGGTGTATTAAACGTTCTTTGGTCTTGTAAAGACTTTAAAAGAACATCCTTAGAATGGGTGGTAAGATGAAACAATTTCTTTTTACTCTGTTTTTTTTGATGTTGGATAGCAGACCTCTGAGACAGAAAAATCTGTGACCCACACAAACAAGCAGGAGACTTTCGCGCCTGTGTTAAAGAACCATGTTATAATCAAAGGCAATGAATGAGCAACTGCAGAGAACCCATACCCTGATTTGACCACAAGAAGTTGTAGTACACTGTTGCCCAGAGCCTCTGCATCTTGCCTGGAGTTACCTCCTGCAGGCCACTTTGTAGATAGGGGCAGGAAAACAGTTTATATCTGTGACTCTATGTGGCAGAATATCTTACCATGTATTCTATGTTAGCTGGTATAAATATTTTCTCTCATGCTACCACAATCATCGTGGAACTAGACAGATCTTACCAGTATTTTTATCTGGCTACGTTGGATCTCTAAATATAATACAGTTATAATTAGATCAGAGAGAAATGCTCTTTGCCTCGAAGCAAGCAAGTGTGGCTCTCTAAGTCTAAAGGCTAAAATCCAAAACAACTATTAAGTAAAGACAAGGATCTTGTGAAGGATATTGAGAAATATATACCTGGCTGTAGAATATCCATGGTACAGATATGTGCCTTTTCCCCACTGGAAAGGGAAACTTCAAGGATAGACCTTGGCTGGGACAATATTAACATTTCAGTGGGACTAGGTGAGGTCCTGGGAGAAGCAAACCTGAAGGATTGGCCCTAACTGATGTGGGCCTTGTTGTGGGCCAGCCAGGACTGAAAAGATAAAAGCAGCAGCCCGCTCTTCCTTGATCTCCATTCTTTCTCTCTTCTCTCTCTTTCCTGCCTGCTCTCTGCCTCTGTTCTCCTTTCTGTTCTCTTCCCTGTTGGGCCTAAGCACGTGGTAACAGCCATCTTAGCCTAGGATTCTAAACCTACATGTGGCGGGGCCCAGCAAGGAACCTAAAGTCTGTGTTTTCCTATTATTAGACCATATACCAGAATGTGTGTGAGTGAACGCCTCCAGAACAACTGCTGGATTCGTGAGTTTTTGTCTATCTGCTAGCTGCTGTTATAATCTGCCCTGGGGCAGAAGGGGACCCCTGTCCCTGCTCCCCTAGTTTGTCGGGAACCCAGCACTCTCCAACAGAAGTAAATTTGAAAAAAAAGAAAAGAAATAAATGTTTAAAAAAAAATTGAATTACCCTGGAGCCTCTTTCTGTGAAGACCAATTTGGAGACGGGAGTTTTCTCATCCTGTCCTTGTTGAATGCAGAGGTAGTTATAAGGGCTGGGACTGGAAATGGGAGAACAGCATTAGAGATGCACAGCAATGGTCTCCCATTAACCTCCGAGGGCAGGTAGTGTGGCTCAGTGGTACAGCACTTGGCTTGCCTGTGTGAGCATCTCAGTTTGAGCATTAGTGTTACAATAAAAGCGAAAATAAGCTACAGTCCTTCATCTCTAAGACCAGAAGTCTGTATAGCATTGACAATGGAGTGAGTTAAAGTAGTGTCCCCATTCAGAGTGGAGTGAGTTAAGACAGTGTTCCCATTGAGAGTGTAGTGAGTTAAGGTAGTGTCCCCATTGAGAGTGGAGTGAGGTAAGGTAGTGTCTCCAGAATCAGCTCTGATGAACAGGGAGGCGCATAGACCCCCTAACCCCTTGTGCATGGAAATAAGTATCACTGGGTGAGAACATGAAGGACACCAGGAGAAAATGATAAAAAGCTTTAGAGATAATGGGGGTTATGGGGAAGGAGGGAGTGAGGTGACAAACTATGAAGAGAGTTGGTTTGTAAGGGGGGAAAAGGAAAGGAAAAGGGGAGGTAGGAAGAGTAAAGGAACCAAAGGGGAAAGGAAAGAGGGAAGACAAAGAGAAAAGGAAATGGATAGACATAATTCATGCCATGTAAATGCATGTACTGATACATATATGTATATAACATTTATGCATTTAAACATATAGCATCTAACATCTTGCATGTATTTTATGATAACACACACTGAGTAGGCAGATCAGTAGCTGTAAGGTTATATCTGGAAAGACAAGGGAAGGAGAAACTTCGACAAACTGGAGGAAGCCGGGAGGACTCCTGTGCAGTGCGGCTTTCCTGGGACCCTGGGAGTTCTGACCACTCCCATCGCCTAGCTGTGACCAGCCAGCACTTAGTTCTCTCCATATCAGGGATAAAAAGACAATGTGGCCATTCTTCATCCTTCTCCTCCCTCTCCAAACCCTGATACTAGGGTAGGAGAGCAAGGAAGGGGCAGGACTCCAGCCAGGGGGGTGCCTGGGAACTTCTTTTTTTAATTAAACATTTTCTTATACCACCGTGAGATGTACAATTACAAAGTTGTTCATGTTTGGAGGTTTCGTCACAGAGTGTTCCAGCACCGCCCTCCACCAGTGCCCATTCCCACCACCAATGTCCCCAATTCCTCCCCCTCCCATAGGCTGCCTAAATGGCAGGTTCTTTATCTCTTTTCTTTCTCCCTCTCTCTCCCTTTGTGGGAACTTCTTTAAAGCATAAATTGCCTTTACTTCAACCTTTTATCTTTTCCTCTCTAGAATTTCACATTCTCCTTAGAAATAATTTCCTCCCTTAATGAAACTGAGAGGGAGGGAGGGAGGAAGGAAGGAAGGAAGGGAGGAAGGAGGGAGGAAGGAAGGAAGGAAGAAAGGAAGAAAGGAAGGGAGGAAGGAAGAAGGGAAGGAAGAGAGGAAGGGGAGGGAGGGTCTAGCTATGGGTCCTCATCTTTCGTTTCAGATTGGAACATTAGGAACCAGCTGAGGATGCTGTGTGGGAATCCAAGGTCAGCAACATGACAGATGGCTTGCTACCCTTACTGGTAGCATGGTGAGGGTGTGCTGTTGGAGCAAGGTAGGCATACCTTGCTCACAAAATCTCATTAAATATGCGGAAATTAAAATGGTAAAATAAGATGCCTTCATGTTTTTGTCACCTGACCTCTTACAGCCACAAGGTGGCAGCCTTAGTTCTCTTGTGTTTATTAATGAGGAGCTCCTGGAAACCTCTGAGGGGCTCAGCAGCTGGTCGCCACCTGCTCCTCAGAGTCCTGGGTACTGCGCTTATTTATCTCGGCTGATCTAGCTCCTAATCTCTCCAGCATGAGTTAGCCCCATCTAGAGCGAGCCCTAGGCCCAGCTGTGTGGCTCTGTTTGGTTGCACTAATATATTTGACTGTTTCCAAAGAAAACATGTCAGGCTTTCTAAATGTGACTGTAGCTTTTGAACTTCTAAGGGCCACTGACAGAATAAAAATGAACAAGTGAGTCCATTTATGTTAAAATCCTTTTCTGGGTCTTTGAGTGCTAATTATCAGAAACAAATGGCTAAAAAGATTTTGTATTTTCCCACAGATTGTTTCTATCACTGCTGTTCTGATATATTTATGTGTCTAATCACTCTGAAAAACTATATTTACTGCTAAATCCGTATCACATTTAAAAAATTTAGACCAGAGGCAGGAGCGATAGTTCAGCGGGAGGGCGTTTGCCTTGCACATGACCCACCAGGGTTTGATCCCCAGTATCCCATATGTTCTCTCAAGCACCACCAGTAATAATTACTGAGTGCAGAGCCAGGAGTAACCCTTGAGCACCGCCAGGTGTAACCCCAACAAAAAGGCAAGAAAAAGTAAACCTTATAATTACATAAATATACAAGCTTTAAAATTATTGAAATGTTTTTTAAACAAACATTTTTAAGCTCCTAATTTGTTTTACATATGTTATTATAGAAGTTCAAAGAATTGTTGAATCGCACAGGGGAAATATTTTAGTTAAGAAGTAAAGAGCGGCCGAGCACCGCAGGAGTTATACTGCAGAGCCAGGATAAGCCCTTGGCATTGGGATTGGCTTGCGGGCCAGAGTGACAGTACAGCAGGTAGGGTGCTTGCCTTACATGAAGTTCACACAGCAAGGTAGGGTGCTTGTCTTACATTCAATTCACATAGTTTCGATCCTCAACACCCCATATGGTCCCTGAGCACCACCAGGAATGATCCCCTGAGTGCAGAGCCAGGATTAAACCCTAAGCACAGTCAGATGTGACCAAAATTCCCTTCACACACACACACACACACACACACACACACACACACGAATGTGTTCAGGTATAAAGGAATGATATGAAACTTCAGTAAGAAACTTTTTAAAAAAGGAAAACTCATAAAGATTTGGGAACTTGAGGCCACTTTCAGTGAAGACTGTTCCTACAATTCAGGCCTGAGAGGTTGGTGGTTGGGAGCCACTAGTGCTGTGTCCAGAGGTGCTAGGTGTGGAACATGTGCTGGGTTAGGTGAGGTAGGAACACTCACGGAGAGTGCAGGACAACTTGCGTGATGACAGCCTTCTTTACCTTCATGTCAGTACTTCACCTTCATCTCCAAAATACAGAGATATTTGGCCAAAGCCAGAGAGGTAGCAGGTAAGTTGTTTGCCTTGATTCTGGCCCGCCTGATTCAATACCTGACACCACACATCAGGAGAGATCGCTAAGACAGAGCCATGAGTAAACCCTGAGTACTGAGTACCACTGGGTGTAGCCCGAAGCCAAACGAGAACGACAGAGACTAGGCTAGAGAAGTCAGTGGGCCTAGCGGATACTTTGCATGCAGAAGCTGAGGTTCAATCCCAGCCCCCACGGCTCCCTGAGCCAAAGTAACCCTTAAGCACTACTGGATACGTGCCCCACCCCCCAAAAAACTAACCCACATTTTGGGGAAGCAAGTGTGACGGTTTTACTCATCAGAAAACATTAGACTGTAGGAGGTAAGATGAAGGGATAAGAGTCACTTATTAAATCCTGTAAAAGTAAAGCTGGTTAAAAATGAAATAAGGCTACAGAACAAAATGTAAAGAAATGTGCAGAAGGTCTGAGTATGTATAAAAGGTGTAAGGTTGTGTTTTAAGAAAAAAAGCTAAATTGAACTGTTATTATGTCCACAGATTTGTTAAGTACGCTTTTTGGCAAGGTCTATATAAAAATATTAAATAAATGGTATGGGCTCCTGTTAAAAAAAAAAAGAGTCACTTATGAGTAAGAGACTCAATCAGAGAGAGCTTCTATTCCAGATGAACTCTCCAGCTTTGGGCTCAGCCTGACCACGACCTATCTAAAGGCAAGGCTGTGTCCCTGTTTCCTTGGAACCTGTCCCTCTCCTCTCCTCTCCTCTCCTCTCCTCCTCCTCTCCTCTCCTCCTCCTCTCCCTCCCCTCTCCTCTCCCTCTCCCTTCCCTCCCTCCCTCCTCCCCTCTCTTCTCCTCTCTTCTCCCCTCCCTCCCCTCCCCTCTCCTCTCCTCCCCCCTCCCCTCCCTCCCCTCTCTTCTCCTCTCCCTCCCTTCCCTCCCTCCCCTCCCTCCCCTCCTTCTCCTCTCTTCTCCCCTCCCTCCCCTCCCTCCCCTCCCCTCCTCTCTTCTCCCTCCTCTCCTCCCTCCTCTCCTCTCCCCTCTCTCTCCCTCCCCTCCTCTCCTCCTCCTCCCCTCCTCCCCTCCTCTCCCCCTCCCTCCCCTCTCTCCCTCCTCTCCCCTCCTCTCCCTCCTCTCCTCTCCTCTCCCTCCTCTCCCCTCTCTCCTTCCTCTCCCCTCTCCTCCTCTCCTCTCCTCTCCTCCTCCCTCCTCTCCTCTCCTCTCCCTCTCCCCTCCTTTCCCCTCCTCTCCTCTCCTCTCCTTTCCTCTCCCCTCCCCTCCTCTCCTCTCCTCTCCCCTCCTCTCCCCTCCTCTCCTCTCTCTCCTCTCTCTCTCCTTTCCTCTCCTTTCCCCTCCTCTTCCCTCCCCTTCTCTCCCCCCCATCCCCTCTCCTCCTGTCCCCTCCCCTCCTTTCTCTTCTCTCCTCTCTTCCCTCTCCCCTCTCCCTTATCCCCTCTCCCCTCTCTTCTCTCTCTTTGTCTCTCTGACCTCTGTCTCTGTCTGTGTCTCTGTCTCTTCTCTCTCTCTGTCTCTCTGTCTCTGTCTGTCTGTCTCTCTGTCTCTGTCTCTCTCTCTCTCTCATTTTTAGAAATGAGACCAGAGGCCAGCCTGCCTGGAGCTCTCTGAACCAGCACCTCTTTTTAATATTCCTCATAATTTAAAATTTTTATTACTGAAGAGTCGTAATTTAGAAATGATTTTTGCCTCAGGCTCACGTCTGCATATGTGTGAAAGCACATAGAGCTCCAGCACACAGGCTCACCAGAAAATCTTGATTCTTTTCCTGGCAACAGTATTCTCATGAAATGGACTCTGCTGGCAGGCTATTTGCCAGCTTTCCTGGCATCCTATCAGCCATCCATTGTTTCATTTTACAAAAGTTTTCCACTTCAAAAAGTGGCACCACAAACAATTTCTTCGAACATGAAAGAAAATTAATTTCATAAATTCTGCGACACAATGGGGTGTCACAGACGCAGGCTTAAAATCAT
Organism: Cryptotis parvus; assembly: GCA_021461705.1. Lineage (NCBI taxonomy): Eukaryota > Metazoa > Chordata > Mammalia > Eulipotyphla > Soricidae > Cryptotis > Cryptotis parvus. The sequence goes on along the minus strand of JAJIBD010023334.1, from coordinate 56,153 downwards.
GGGCTTGGGGCCCAAGTGATACAGCACACTGGTTGCCTTGCATGTGACCAGCCTGGGTTCAGTCCCCAGTGCCCCATATGGTGCCCTGAACCCACCAGGAGTGATCCCTGTGTGCACAGGCAGGAGTAAGCCCTGAGCATCACCGGATGACCACAAATTTAAATAAATCATGCCTGTAGAGATGGTGGAGAAGAGAAGAGAATGCACATTTGATCGCTAACTAGCTTGGAAACATTCGGTTAAAAATAGGTTGATGAACTTTCAGGAGGAAAAGCCATGTAAGTAAAATGTGACAAAGCCCAATGATGAGACCTTTTAGACTTGTTTTTCCAATAAAATAAGTCATGCTATGCCTGACACAGAGATAGGGAAGTTCACCAGGACACGGTCATTCGCGAAGGCACTGTGAAAGGAGTGTGTCCTCACGGAGAGCACTGCAGGAGTATGTCCTCACGGAGAGCACTGCAGGAGTGTGTCCTCAGGAGAGCACTGCAGGAGTGTGCCTCACGGAGAGCACTGCAGGAGTGTGTCCTCACGGAGAGCACTGCAGGAGTGTGTCCTCACGGAGAGCACTGCAGGAGTATGTCCTCACGGAGAGCACTGCAGGAGTGTGTCCTCACTGGAAAGCACTGCAGGAGTGTGTCCTCACGGAGAGCACTGCAGGAGTGTGTCCTCACGGAGAGCACTGCAGGGAGTGTGTCCTCACGGAGAGCAGTGCAGGAGTGTGTCCTCACGGAGAGCAGTGCAGGAGTGTGTCCTCACGGAGAGCACTGCAGGAGTGTGTCCTCACGGAGAGCACTGCAGGAGTGTGTCCTCACGGAGAGCACTGCAGGAGTGTGTCCTCACGGAGAGCACTGCAGGAGTGTGTCCTCACGGAGAGCACTGGCACTGCAGGAGTGTGTCCTCATGGAGAGCACTGCATCAGGAGTGTGTCCTCACGGAGAGCACTGCATCAGGAGTGTGTCCTCATGGAGAGCACTGCAGGAGTGTGTCCTCACGGAGAGCACTGCAGGAGTGTGTCCTCACGGAGAGCACTGCAGGAGTGTGTCCTCACGGAGAGCACTGCAGGAGTGTGTCCTCACGGAGAGCACTGCAGGAGTGTGTCCTCACGGAGAGCACTGGCACTGTAGGAGTGTGTCCTCACGGAGAGCACTGCATCAGGAGTGTGTCCTCACGGAGAGCACTGCATCAGGAGTGTGTCCTCATGGAGAGCACTGCATCAGGAGTGTGTCCTCATGGAGAGCACTGAAAAGTGTGTTTTCACAGGCTCTCTGGCAGCTTAGTTTTCAGCATCTAGAGTAGTAATATGTGTCTGGTGACAGCATAATAATGATGAGCTAAGATTGGTGGATGAGGGTTGGAGACAGGAGTTAGATCCTGGAGATCCAGGCTCAGTGCTGGGAACCTTCCCAAATGCCATCTGCTCTGACACCGCCAATACCCTTATGTCAATCAGGGTTGACTAAATTGGCCTCCATCAGGGATGTGGAGAATAACATCCCCACAGAGAGTCCATGACTCCCACGCCAGGACCTGTACTCTGGTGAATAAGGTGGCAAAGGGAGATGAGGCCACCAAAGGCATTAGGCAGCTCCACGAACCACTGCAGCAAAGGGCGGTGACTAGATGCTTCTGGACTACCTGGGTGGGCTGAATGTTCTGCAGAGGGTGATCAGAGGAAGCTGTGAGGAGGGAAGGAAGGTGCCAAGGGAAGTAATGGTGTTGTCTGTTGGGATGGAGGAAAAGAAGTGTGGACAGTCACGCCGACAGCGGCCAACGTGCCCAGAAACATGTTCTCCCCAAGAGCCTCCGGGAAGGAAGGCAGCCCTGCCCTCACCTCGTTCTGTTCTTCTAAGCTCCGTGTCTAACGTCAGGAGTCGTTTGGGTTTCATTACGGACTTGAAGTTATCTGTTAACTGTGAGTTTCTAATAGAAGGTCCCAACAGTCACATCCTTGGTGGGTTTTGTCTCCCCACATTCCCCCTAAAATATGCTTTCTAAGCAGTGACTTTCTTCATTCTAGGAACGTTTGGCATTTTATCAGTCATCAAATCTGTTAGAATTAACTGTTCTCTGCTCCATCTAATTATTTTTTATTAATATTTTATTATACCACCGTGAGATATACAATTACAAAAATGTTCATATTTGGGTATTGGTAATACAGTGTTCCAGCACCCATCCCTCTACCAGTGCCCATTTCCCACCACCAATGTCCCCAATTCCCTCCCCCTCCCCTAGTCTGCCTCTATGGCAGGTTCTTTATCTGTTTTCTCTCTTTCCCTTTCTTTTCTCTTCCTTCTCTTACACATTGTGGATTGCACAATACATACATTTAGAGGTTAACATGTGTATCTTTTTGCCTGTATTCAATGCTCAGTTCTAGGCTGGTATTATCACTTTCGACAATTATTAGCACACTATCCCCTTCTCTGTCTTACCTAACCTCTGACTCCACACATTTATGGTAATTTCCACCTTTGACAAGAACTACTGATCCACGTTTTGCCTGACCTTGGACTTTGATATCATATATGTACATATATATATTATATATATATATATATATATATGTCATGCAAATAAATGCAGTCATTCTATATCTGTCTTTTTCCTTCTGCTAATTTCACTCAATATGATCCTCTCCATGTCCATCCATTTATAGGCAAATTTCATAACTTCATTTTTTCCTAACTGCTGCATAGATGGATCTATACATCCATTGTATAGCTGTACCAAAGTTTCTTTATCCAGTCATCAGTTCTCGGGCATTCTGGTTGCCCTCTAATTCTTTACACTCTCATTTTCTATAAGCAACAGCAAGAAGCCAGACCAACCTTCAGTGCTTAGCTTGGCAGGACCAGTGAGGCACTGAAGCCCATTCTTTATAAGGTTACTCTCCACGTACCCTATAAAGTTTCCACTGTACAGCAAGGATGACTTTTCTTCCATGCCAAGTCAAGGACACAGATTCTGCCACCCCTGTGCAGACAATGTGGCCTTTGGGGACAAGTCTGCCATCTTCGTAGGTTGCTATACCACAGTACACCTGGTTTGCTCACACCAACTCTAGTCTAAACTTGGGTTTGGTAACAAGACTGTGTGAATGTCTTATAGGTACAGAAAGATAATAAATTTGCATTGCTTTGTATTTATTTTTTATTTTGCCACACCCAATGGTGCTACCCGCCCTACCCGCAGGGCTATCGCTCCAGCCCACATCTGTGCTGTTTTAAGTCACTAAATCTATGGTGATTTGTTAAGCAGCCACAGGATACAAATTCACTCTTCATAAGTTGCTAACAAGTGCTGGGGAACCATATGGTACCGGGGATTAAACCCAGGCCTCCTGCAAGAATGCACGCACTGAGCGAGTTGTGTTAGCTCAGCTCTATCCCACACATCTGCGCACTGAGAGTGTTGCATTAGCTCTCTGTCCCCACACATGCGGGCACTGAGCGCGTTGCGCTAGCTTTCTGTCCCCACACATTTGTCTACTGGCGAGTTGCACTAGCCTCGTCCCCACACATTCAGGCACTGAACAAGTAGCGTTAGCTCTCTGTCCCCACACAACACATCTGTACAGTGAGCAAGTTGCACTAACCACACATCTGTGCTTTTTTTTTTTTTTTTTTGGGTCACACCCGGCAATGCTCAGGGGTTTCTCCTGGCTCTGCACTCAGGAATTAGGAATTACTCCTGGCTGTGCTTGGGGGACCATTTGGGATGCCGGGGATCAAACCTGGGCTGGCATGGGCCGGCCGCTTGCAAGGAAAACACCCTACCCGCAGGGCTATCGCTCTGGCCCCACATCTGTGCTGTTTTAAGTCACTAAATCTTTGGTGATTTGTTAAGCAGCCACAGGAAACAAATTCACTCTTCATGAGTTGCTAACAAGGCTGGAATCAATGACTCTCAGCAGCTCTGCTGTGCAAACGTTAATGACCCCTATTGAGACCAGTGCGGTGGATCCGACTTTTCCACCCGGTCAAGAAACCCAATGTGTACATTTTTCAGAGAACTTGCCATAAGGCAAAACATTGCTCAGCTATAAATTCCTCAAGGCAGGCTAATCCGTTTTTTAAATCAATCAGCAAATCAGAGAGGCTTTCCAGCCCAGGCTCTTACACAGCCCGCCAGCTACAAGGCTTTGACCCCGGAGCAAGCCCGCTGTCCCAGCTGATGTGCCGCTGACCTCCACTGTGCATGTGCAGGACCGCGGCAGCCCAGGTGGCACATGCAGGTCAGTGGACCAGCTGCAGTGCTGCGGTAGCTCATGGCAGTGCAGCAAAGTGTTGCCTGATTGGGCACATGTTTCCCAGTCACCTACTGGAGAGCTGGAAACCCTTGAGCAGGCTTGGGGGAGTCAGCCTACCTTCCTCTGCGGCCTGTCCAGTGCAGACACAAGCCCCCACTCCCTTTCTCCACACCTGACAGTGCTGGCTCTGCACTGAGGAATTACTCCTGGCGGTGCTTGGGGACCATATGGGATGACACAAATAGAATCTGTGTTGGGCACGTGCAAGACAAACGCCCTCCCCGCTGAACTATCACTCTGCCCACTCAGGGCTTACTTTTGACTGTGTGCTCAAGGGTCATTCCTGGCAGTGCGGAGAGGACCAGAGAGAGAACTGGGTTTTTGGCAAGAAAAGGACCTTAACTCTTTCTCAGTCTCTAGCTCTCAAGCCCCCTTTTTAGCCTTCCTTTAGGTCCTTCTGTCCTTCTGTAAGTCCCCTCCCCTGGCCTCTGCAAATGTCTATTTCTTTTCCACCCCAGCCAGCAGAGAGCACTAATGTAGTTCCCCAGTTCCACAGATGATGCTGTTGAACCCCCATGTGTGGGGAAATGCAGGGTCAGCCCACCTGAGCGCAGCAGCTAAGTCTCTAGCGGGAGGCTTACTTGACTGATCTTAGTATCTCCCTTGCCACATGGCTACTGGAGGAGGCGGGAACTGGTGATGTTGGTGGTGGGAGATGGGCACTGGTGGCGGGATGTGTGCTGGAACACTGTATGACCAAAACCCAAATATGAACTTTTTAATTGTATATCTTTGTAATTGTAAAAATAAAAAAATTAAAAAAAGAAAGTTCTCTTTCTTGAGAGCCCAGTGCTGTGGGTGTTTGTCACAGTATGTTGTGTGAGAGACTCTGCTCTGTGCAGTGGCAGAGACAGTGGACACTAAGCGACCATGGGGCAGGACCGAGAGCTTCAGGGTGGGCGCCCCTTCTCCGTGCTCCACCAACCTGCGCACTGCCTGCCATGGGCCCCGCGATTCATCCTGAGGCACAGATTGCTGTGATGTTTTGTTGCTCAAATTTGCACCATGCCCGCATGTGGTGGATGCTCAGAGAGTCTTTGATAAAACACATCACCCAATGCATACAATTGCTAGTAAATCAGGAGGGAGGGAGGGGGCGTGGAGCCGACAATTCCAGTTTTCACGTCATTATCTCTCATCCTTGTTTTTTCTCCAGTAGTCCACCATTTCCCAAGAACCTGACAGAGTAATCTGGGAGACTAGCCCTTGGGGAAAGGCCATGTGACTAACAAAACAGGGAAAGCACTCTGTCTCCCCCAGCTTATAGGACGGGAACACTTATTAACATAACACGGAGCTTCCAAAAAAAGCTGTTTGATAAAGAAAAAAAAAATTATCTGAGTTATTCCACATTTTCCTGACTAACCTGTCCCAGCCTTTTGTTTCTTTCTCTGTTTTTTTGGAGGGAGTGTTTACCTTCTGGAAAATGCCACTGGAACCAGCCAGTGGTGACACTGGGGCCTAAGGGCGCACCCAGGCTCTGTGGAGACCAGAGGCAGCAGAACCTGGGTAGCTTTGTCACGGCTTTGTCTCAGACCAGGGATTCTGACCTGATGGAATGGGAGTGGGACTAAAGAGCTTGGATTTCTAACAAGGTCCCAGGGGATCCTGCTGAATTCTGAGGACTCAGTTTAAGACCATGAGACTGGGTTTTCAAGGGCTCCCGTCCCCCTATAAAATCGGGACTGGAGTCATCTTTTCTCAATCACCTCCTTTAGAAAGTAAAGCTTGGGATGAAAGTGAGGCTGTAAATGCCAAGAAGAGCCAAAGCCTTTCAGATGCGGAGAGTGTCTCTGTTATCAGAACAGGAGGCGCAGGGGTGGGGCAGACCCCATAGAGCCCAGGCGCTGCGTATGGCGGCCTGCATGCCCCAGGGGTAGCTCCTGAGCAGTCTCTCTTGTTGGTGTGGAATCAGTCACATCTCTTGAGAAATTAATCAGATAAAATTCTCTAGTGCAGCTTGGGAGAAGGCATGGGTGAAGGGGTCATTGGGAATGTCAGGAATTTACCAGTGAGCAGTGGAGACTTTGCCCAGTCAGAGGACTAGAGAACGAGTCTCTTCAAGTAGACATTATTGCCCTGGGGACCCTTGTGGGTTCAATGCCCCCCGCTTGCCTTTGACCCCACCCTGCACCCTCTACATTGATTCTCCTGTCCCCTTCTCCAACAACCTGCCTTGCACCATGATGTGAGAAGTGAGGAAGGGTGGGTAGAAGGGGCCTGCAATGGCCTAAGAAGGAAGCAGATCTGGACTAGTGTTTGATAGCTGAACCTGTAACGGAGGATTTTCCGCTGTTCTGGAAGATCAAGGGTAGATTTAAAGAACTACTGAAAAATCAAAAGTAAGGGCCAGAGTGATAGCTCAGAGGGTAGAGAGTTTGCCTTGAATGCTACCAACCCGGGTTCGAGTCCCAGCTTCCCATATTGTCCCCTGATCACCGCCAGAAGTAATTCCTGAGTGCAGAGCCAGGAGTAAACCCTGAGCATCAACGGGTGTGCCCGAAAAAGATAAAAAAAAAAATCAACTAGAGAAAAAGTACAAGAGTTGAGGCATTTGCCTTACCTTTTTTTTTTTTCTTTTTGGGTCACACCCAGCGATGCTCAGGGGCTATTCCAGGCTCTGCACTCAGGAATTACTCCTTGTAGTGCTCGGGGGATCATATAGGATACCAGAGATTGAACCCGAGTTGGCTGCATGCAAGTCAAACGCCCTCCCGCTGGCCCCTGGCATTTTTGCCTTTCGTGTGGCAACCTCTAACAATTATGCCTCATTCGGAATGGTTGAGGCTCTTTATTCCTGGAGCAAGCAGATGCCTTGGCTCTACTAGCATGAGACAGGACATATGGAGATGTTACTGGGGCCCGCTCGGGAAATCGATGATAAGCGGGAAGACAGTGATACAGTGACGTGGCAACCTTATTCAATCATTGGTGCCACATATGATCCCCTGAGCCTTGCCAGGAGTAAGTCCTGAGCACAGCCAGTTGTGGTCCCCAAACAAACAAAATGCCAGTCCTGTCCTCAGGCTCTTCCTTCTTGTGTTCTGCAAGTTCCTTGGTCCTGCCGTCCTCTCTGGGTGTTTCCCTGCACAGCCCTGAGCCTCTGGAGAGCTCCTGCTTCTCCAGGTAATGCTATTCAACAAAGCTATTGTGCTCCTTGAGCTTATCCCTTCCGAGGTCAGTCCCCAGGCTCCCCGAACTTCCTGTCCTTTCACACAGTTTCTCTGCTGGTTCCTCAGCCTCACCGCGTGTCCACATTCCCTCCTCCCGGCCCAGCTCTTCTCCTGCCTCACAACTAGGGAAATCAAAACTCTGCACATAGTAAGGGGCACATCGGTGGTGGGGCTGGTGCTGGAATATTGAATACTTGAATCAACCGTACTGGGAAGAACTTTGTAAGTCACGGTGTTTAAATAAAGTTTAAAAAAATTAAAAAACAACTCCACACACCTCTCATTATTTGCTACCAGCTATATCAAATTGCAACTGTATTTTTCTGTGATCCAAATGATAGCAGGTTTTGCCGACATTATAGTGCCTGGCATCAAGTTGACTTTGAAGAAATATGTATATATGGAATCTGTATATATGGAAAAGGGGTAAGGACAAAGTGGTATGTCATACTAGTATGGAAGTCTCCATGTTGTCTGTGAGCTTGAAAAGTCAGAATTCTCCCTCTCAGGTTCTGTCTTTATCAACCGGCCTTTTTGCTCATTTGTATGACTCAGATCATTCAGGAGCCCGTCTTCACTTGCTTCCCCACCACCAGAATGATTTTCTCAAATTATATCTCTTTTGGCTACATGCAGTACAGCATACTCAGGGGTTTCTCTTGGCAGTGCTAGGGGCACCGGGCGCTGGGGATTGAACCCACGATGGCTATAGGCAAAGCAAGTTCCCTACCCACTATGCTATATCTCCAGCCGAGTTTTTTCAAGTTATAAATCTGATCACACCTGTCCCAATCCACTTGACTTAAAAGCAGAGGCAGTGTGTGGGGGGGATGGGAGAGCTCAATGGCTCCGACAGCCGCATCTCAGGCACTGCATGGTTCCCCAGCACTGTGAGCAACCCCAAGCACTATGGGCAACTCCCGAGCACTGCGAGCAACTCCCGCCGCCTCCGGCCTGCGGCACTCCCGAGCACTGCGAGCAACTCCCGAGCACTGCGAGCAACTCCGGAGCACTGTGAGCAACCCGGAGCACTGCAGGGGAGGAAGAGAGAGACAGAGACAGAGACAGAGACAAAGGAAGGAGGGGGAAGGAGGGAAAAGAAAAGAAAGGAACGAAAAAAAACAAAAGGGTGAAGAGGAAAAAAAGCAGGAAGGGGGAAGATGCGAAAAAAGAAGAAAGAGGCAGGTATTTTCCGTCTAACATTCTGAGCAGTAGGAGACGTCTCACTCTGTGGCAGTGAATGACAGAGGCTCAGAGCGTCCTTACAGGCCATTTATGATGGAGTGCGAAACAGTCTTACCCCCAGGCCCTCTGCGGCCAGCTCAAGGGAAATCACCACCAAGCGAGAGCCTTCGTACATAAGCGCAGTAGAAGGGGGACCCCGGTTACGAAACCCCCGGAAAGGGGTGCGGCGAGGAGACATTTGTCCAGCTGGGCGCTGATTCCTTTAGCAAGCATTTCCCGAACTTCCTCTCTGCACGGGGCAGCCCGGCCCACCCCACTCCCTGCCGCGCCGGGAACTTTCCCTACCCCAGCCCCACCCCGACCCCGCCTTTATGGGACAAAGAGGTGGAAAGTCATTCCCAAAGGCAGCCGTCACCAGACGTTCAGTACCAAAGAGGTGCCCGCACTCCTGGCCTTGGGGCGACGAGTACTCCAGGCAGCTGGCTCTCTCCTCCAGGGGCGGGCAGGGCTCCCCCCGTTTTGGGGCTCCTGGTGCACTGCGCGCCTCCGAACGCGAACGGATGGCTGGCAGCGGTCTGCGCAGGCACTCCAGGGGCTCCACTCTCCCACGACGCACGGGCGAGCTGAAAAACAGCACCAGGGACTCACTTGAGTCGGCGTCCAGGGAAGGCAGGCGGGATGCAATCACAGCAGGCTCCAGGAGCCACTGGCTCTCTCCACCCCCACCCCACCCCGTGCCCCCTCCTTCCCTGATGGGCAACTGATAATCGGTCTGGGGCGGGAAGCTTTTCCAGGATCCTGGGTTTAGCGGGAGCCAGAAACAGGCGTTTGTCAAAACGTGCCTGCAGGGAACTTCCTCATACTCCCAGGTTTAGCTCAGAGCTTGTGCTTCCTTGACGTTAACTTGATCCTCCCCAGCACAGGCCATTGACGCAGTCATCTACCTACTCTGTAGACTGCGAGGGACAGACCTAAGACTGGAGAGAGTCTTAGGTCTCTCTCCCCACCCAAATCCCCTCACCACATCTTAGCAAAACTGTCTCCAGCAGATTGGGCCCAAGAGTGCGCGGAGGGGCCTGCTAGTCAAGGTTTCAGGAATATTCTCTCCCCCAATGTGCATACACTCATGAACTATTGGAACAGGAGCTAGAGGTGGACGGGCAAAGCCAGCAGAGGCAGGGACTGCACAAGGGTATCGTGGGGGCTAGGTGTTGCTCTCAGGCCCGTTTCCTGGCCATTGCTGTAAATCAGTGAGGCCAATGTGCTTGACTTTCCTGTGAAAGACCTAAGGAGGCCAGGGACAGCTGAAAAAGCTGAGTGTACGCTTTGTGCGCAGGAGACCTGGCTTTGGTCCCTGGCACTGCGGGCCTTGCCCCAGGAGTGACCCACCCCCTCACCAAGTGTACCACTTGGGTGTACCACCTCCTAAAAAGGGGCGGGGGTGGGGTGAGGGAGAACAGACCTAATGAGTCTTTAAGGATTGTAATAAGGTCAGAGAAAGAGACAGGTAGTAAGGCACTTGTCTACCGTGAAGCATATCCTGGTTCAATCCCTGACACCACCTATAATAATTTGAAAATCAAATTATCTCAAGACTAGATGCTGAATATAAGGAAAGAACAGAATAGGAGATGGACCTTGAAAGAAGACGCTAATCCTTTGTTTCCCACACTATGGACACTGTCCAGGTGAAAAACAAAATGGGGAAAGGTTCCATCGCTTCTTTCCTATCATCCCCATACTCTCTTTTCCATGGTCTTCACCGAGAGAGCACCTTAGCTTCTCCCTGCCCTGGCCTGCCAACACACTGTACTTGAAAGATCCCACTGTTTCCAGAGCTCTTTAGTTTAAGGTTTGTGGCTCTTGGAAAACATCATCTTTGGGGGCTGGAGGGATAGCACAGCGGGCAGGGCATTTGCCTGGCACGCGGCCCACCCGGGTTCGATCCCCGGCATCCCGTATGGTCCCCCGAGCATCGCCAGGAGTGATTCCTGAGTGCAGAGCCAGGAGTAACCCCTGAGCATCGCCGGTGTGACCCAAAAAGAAGAAACAAACACACATCATCTTTGGTAGCACAAAGCCTCCCCCTGCTATGCAAAGGGTCATGTGCAACACAGACATTTGGCAGTGATTCAAAAATTGCTGACTGTGTTAAAGCATCTCTTGTCAATCACCTACAAACTCCATTATTAAGTCAATTACCTAAGAAGCAAGAATGAGCCCCATTAGCACTTATTCCCAGGATCTGTCGTGCACATCCTTTGGAAATCCATCAGAGGTCACTTCCTGCTGCTCGTGCTGACTCTTTCCGTTTGGTTTTCATGATCCCATGATTTAACTGGCTCACAGCTCCAAAAGCATTTAAAGAGACTGGCTGGCCACAGTGGACAAGTTGGCCTTGCATGCGGCCAACTTCGGGTTCGATCCCGGCATCCTATATGTTTCCCCAGCACCGCCAGGAGTAATTCCTGAACACAGAGCCAGGGGTAACACCTGAGCATTGCGTGTGCAACACAAAAGGAAAAAAAAGCGAGACTGGCAGGTGGGAGGGTGACTGAGAAAGACTACTGTCCTTAATTCCTCCCCAGGCTCTTTATCCTTGAGTGTTACTAGCCCTGTTCTGGTGGGTTGGACTTGAGAACACTTAGTATTATGTTTGGGGCTGAGGATAGCACAGCAGGTAAGGTGCTAGCTTTTCTTGCATGCAACCAACCCAGGTTCAACCCCTGGCATCACACACCTGACCACTGCCAGGAGTGAGCACTGAGCACAGAACCAGGACTAAGCCCTGAGTGCTACTTACTTCAAAGGTTAATGTTCTATGAAATGAAATTTGGCTTTGAACTCTGGGTATGGTAAAGGTCACATGAGAGAAAGACAGAACCCAAAAACAGACCATACAGAATACTGGGGATCGATCCAAGTTCACTACATTCAAGCAAAACGCCCACCTGCTGCACTGTGACTCCACTCGCAAGTTTATCACCATTTTATGACTCTATTTTAAATTTAATGACTATATTTTGTCTCCTAGTTTTTCCTTAGTGTGTGCCACTTATGTCCAATGTTTAATTATTTTAATTGGGTCCATCTATAAAGTCCTTAAATTACAGGCTCAGTGAATTCTTTGTGGTTCCTATTGGTCAAGGCTTTACCTTGCCAAGATGCTATATTCTGATTTCCAAAATTATAATTTTAACACCCCATAAAGAAGAGCAACATATTCTGTGACCCTGAACACTGTCATCTTAATGACTTTATTTGAAGACAAAGAAAAATACTTGACTAGAATTTTATATGTAAAAAGGCATTGAAGGGGCTGGAGCAATAGCCCAGCGGGTAGGGCGTTTGCCTTGCACATGGCCAGCCTATGCCGGCCCGGGTTTGATCTCGGCATTCCATATGGTCCCCTGAGCATTGCCAGGAGTAATTCCTGAGTGCAGAGCCAGGAGTAACCCCTGAGCATCGCCGGGTGTGACCCCAAAAAAAAAGCAAAAAAAAAAAAAGGCATTGAATAAAATATTGAGTCAGTTATTCTATGTTATATGAATGATTCTATTCTTGATTAAGTTATGAACTTCTGATTATATTTGAATTACAATTTATTGTAGTTTCACAAGAGATTTTTTTCATGGGGTTAGGGGAAGTACAGAAACTTCTGGCAGATTTAATATCACATGTCATATATTACAGCTGCATGACACAAGTTTCCTTTGAACTATTCCATTAATATTCTTTCCTCTTCCTCTAAAGTTCACCTTCGTCACATCTGTATACAGCATATCCAAATATTGTCTCTTGGGGTGGAGAGATGGTTGAAACGGCTGAGAATGGAGACCCGGGTTTGATCTCTAGCACCACATGGTTTCCTGATCACCCCAGGTAGAGACCCCTGAGCACCGAGCTGGAAGTAGCCACTGAACTCTGACTGCTCAGTGTGGCTCCCAAACCAAACAGCAGCAAGAAGGTTAAAACTGATGGTCCTATCCTACATCTTTTAGGGAAAAGAGGTCTAGGTTTGATGAGCATCAAGAAGCTAAACAAGCCTTTATTAGTCTTATTCTTTGTCTAAACTCAAAACAATATTCAAGTTATTTCCACAGAAGTTGATCTGAGACATGGGTTTGAATGCAAGCCAGTTATCTGGGAGGTGCGACCAAAAGCCAAATAAGGGACTGGAGAAAAGGACAGAGGAGAGCTAAAGTGGACCCCTCAGCTCGGCTCTCAGCTCACGGAGGAGTGCGCAAGCCTGTGGATGGTGTCAGGGTGCTGAGAACGCTCAGGTCCCTCACCATGTGCTAGCCACTCTCGGCTTCCTCGGGGGTGGGTTTCCTGGTTATCAGATGGCCCCACCATGATCACAAGGCAAACTGCCCAGGACAGGAAGTTACATTAGGTGCTATAGGAATAAAATTGAGCAAAGAATAGGGTACATTTTCACACATCCTAACAGGCAGAACACATTGAAATTACCTTTAAAAATGTACCACTGGGGCTCGAATGATAGTCCACCGGGTATGTGGACTATTCCGTGTTTGCCTTGCACGCAGCTGACCCATGTTCAATCCCTGGCATTCCATAAGGTCTCCCAGGCACCACCAGGAGTAATTCCTGAGAGCAGACCCCCAAAAAAAAATTAAAGAAGTTCTACTGATTTAAAAGGTGGGGGTGCTTTTATTTTATTTAAATATTTTTTTGGAAGTCACACCCAGCAAGGCTCAGGGGCTTACTCAGGGGTCACTTCTGATGAAGCCGGAGATTGAACTGAGGTTGGCTGCATTCAAGACAAGAGCCTGAAGTCCTATATGACCTCATCCCCCCCACGGTAGAGGGAAAGAGCCAGGGGCTAGCCCCAGCTCTGAGCATGGTGGTCACTCTGTGGATGTGCTTGGAGGATCCTGCAATCTTGGGCATCAAGCCCAGTCCTTCGTGCACAGCATGCATCTGCCCTTTACACTAGGTCCCTGACCCTGAACGCTCTTAGAAGCCTGTGGCTTTTCATTCGAAATAGGATAAAAACGCAAACTTTCTGCTGGCCCACACAGGGTCCTTTGTGGCCTGGCGTGTATCTGCCCCTTCCCTCTCACCTGAGTTAGCCCGAGCAACACCCTCAAAACACCCTCAAAACAAAACAAACAAAAAGAATTTTAGGGGCTAAAGAAATAGTAGGTGTAAAGGCATTTGTTTGATCTCCAACACCATGTGCATGCCAGGAGAAGCCCTGAGCACTACCAGGCATGCCTGAAAAAAAAATAATTTGAGAATATGGTAACAGAAAAACTCTGCTTGTCGGGCCAGAGCCATGGTCTAGCGGGTAGGGCATTTGCCTTGCATGCGGCCGACCCAGGTTCGATCCCCAGCATCCCATATGGTCCCCTGAGCACTGCCAGGAGTAATTCCTGAGTGCAGAGCTAGGAGTAACCCCTGAGCATTGCCAGGTGTGACCCAAAAAGAAAAAAAGACTTCTGCTTGTCTATCTTCCTTCCTTGTGGGCTTCTTGTTCCCTTCCCTCCCGGGCCAGACTTTGCAGGTTGACAAGGCCAGCTCGGACCTCATTTCTCTAGACACTCCCTCAGAGCAAACACAGGGCTTGCTCCAGGTCCGTTCACAGCCTTCCTGAGTTTGGGCACTTGGCATAACACCTCATCTTCAGGGCAATTAATTCCTTTATGATGCCACAACACACAGGTATCAACACCAACAGCACCACCTTGAGCTGACAGCCAGCGTTCCTTCTCTCCGAAGAAGAATCGTAGGAGGTTTTCTTCTTCCTGTAAGGTCTTGCCCCTATTATCTGTAGTAGAGCCTCCTTGATTAATCAGAGTGAAGACCACCCCCCAATCCGTTGAAATCTGGGCCTGTTTGGCTCTCTGCCACATAAAACTTGAAGACCACCCACGATCAAGGGCTTTCTCTCATGTTGTTCAGCTCAGATAGTCCTGCTCATTCTGAAGTTATATTCTTTTTTACACTTTACTCACAGCAGAACTATTTATGAATAACTATTTTTGACATTCCATGGAAGGGAAAAAAAAACAAACAGCCCCTTTAGCACACACAAACACACCGTGACACACTTTCGTGTCATCTCCCTTTTTTCTCTATCCACGTGTAAATATTTCTTTTGAAGAAACTTGGCAAGGCTCTGAAAGTGACCACAATGCCCAAGTGCCAATTTATCCTTCAAAGAGCTCCAATAAAACGGTCAACCCATTTTTCACTCTTCAGAAACCATATGATCAGAGCCACAATAGAGGGTTTTGTTTTTCCTTTTGAGACATTAACTGGATGGATATATTCATGAAATGTTAGTAAAACAATAGCATGGGCTGCTTCCCTAGGAAATGAGAATTTTAAGCACAAAGAATCGCAGAAAATAAAGGAGATACAGTGGAAGGTGGCGTATAAGGTCGGGAGCACATGTCTCATGACCCTAAGTCTAACGCCTATGTTCCAGTACAGAGGTGCCCAGCACCACAGAGCCAAGCACTGAAACAGCAATGCTGGTTAAGTATTGGCCCTCGATGGTTTGGCTGTGACATCTGTCACCCCATTGATTGGGAGGGTTGAATCAGATGATCTGGCTGGCTAGGCGGGTGTCCCCTTCCTCCCTCACCACTCCCCTGTCTGTCTCTCCGGAAGCTGCGCGCTTGTCAAGAGAGGGTGGCTTCCCCTGAATAGAGGAACCGGTGGAGGGTATAGGAGCAGCTTCGCTCCCCTGCTAGAACCCTCCAAACAAGCTCTCAAGTACTGGCCCTCGAGCATAACATAACAGGGACTCCCACCCCACCCCACACTCAGAAGCAGATCAAAAGAAAATGAGGATTTTCCTGGATGGTTTGTTGTTATCTTCTTACATGTATTTCTACATTTTGCAACAAGCACATATTGTGGATAGGGAAGGAAAATGTTATTTTAGAAATGAATTGTGGATACGCCCAGATGGCAGAGCCCTGTGAAGCCACAGATAACATCCTGAGATGGTGAGACTGCTCACATGCTTTGACAAATGTTATCAAGCAGTACCAGACACCCATTGACACTCCAAAGAGAAACAGGATACTTTTTGGTTTCTTTGTATTTTGTTTTGGGGGCTTCACCCAGTGGTGCTCAGGGCTCACTCCTCGCTCTGTGTTCAGGGATCTCTCTCTTGGTAGTGCGCCAGAGACAACATAAGGATGGAACCAGGTGTACCACATGCAAGACCAGCACTTTACTCCTCTACCGTATCTCTGATCCCGGCCCATTTCTTACCCTCGAGGAACCAACAGATGTTCTTACTCTATTATTTATCTAGGACCTACTTTCATTAGCCCTCGTTTGTTTACAGCAGCAAAAAGCTTCTTGCTTTGGTGTGTAGGTGGGATGTGGAGGGCTGGGATTCAGATCTTGCTCCATCTATCTTGAGAGATGATTTTGGACAGCGTGCCTAGCCTCCCCCTGACCTCATTACCGTATCTGTGAATCAAGATCAAGGTGAAGAATAATGTGAGAGTGCAGTTAGGCTAGAACTGTGCGGTTGGCCAGGGCTGGCACTGAGCAAATGCTAGGGAAGTCTTGATAATGTCCCGTCCTTGACAACACACTCAAGGCTGCAGCCAAATGATGAGAAATCAAGCCACGTGGAAAACTGGCACTGGTTCCATTTTGCTGGAAGACAAAGGCAGGGATGTCAAAGGCTATCACCCTTCGGCACTGTTATGCCGGTAAAGCCTCAACTCTCTAATACAGCACTGCCTGCACTGTCTGTCCTTGTTTTGGAGGGGTGTGACAGTCCCTCAGTTTATTTTTTTTCTCTATGGGTCAACCTGGCAATTGCTCAGAGGTCACTCCTGACTCTGCACTCAGTAATTACTCCTGGCGGTGCTCAGGGGACCATATGGGATGCCAGGGATCGAACCCAGTTTGGCTGCATGCTAATGCCCTGCAGGCAAATGCCCTCCCCCACTGGACTATCTTCCTGCCCTGGAAGTTCCTCTTTTTAAGTGCTGTGCCCCTTTGCCTTCCCAATACCATGCTCTCAGGTTTGGGCTATTTTGTTCCTCAGTTCCCCTATAAAGAGCTGCAGGAGAGACCAGTTTTGCTTTTGTCCTATTCCACTTAGGATAAAATCTTCTTTCAAATGTTGTTCATCAAAGATCTAATGTTACATTTCCATGATGGTAGAAAGCATGTTATAGGTACTAGGAGGCGGAATTAGATGTTACTAGTCTGCTAAGCAAGACTTCTGTTGTTTTTGTGTTGGGGCCACATCCAGCAGTACTCAGGGCTTACTTCTGTCTCTGCACCCAGGGATCAATCCTGGCAGGGCTCAGGGAACCATATGGAATGTCAGGGATTGAACCTGGATCATATGCAAGACAGATGCTCTGTCCCTGAACAAGACGTCCTAAAAGCTTCTTTCAGAGCTGGATCATTTGGATCTGTCTCTCAATTTTAACTTTTTTAGACCCCTGGCACAGCCAATGGAAAAAATTCTGTTCATTTTTAGCTGATAGTGATGATGATGATGATGATAATGATGTTGATGATGATGATGATGAAGACTCTGAGGATAAATTATTGGCACTGCACCCCTTGCTAATTATTCTAAGCTCTCCCAGAGAATTCACTTCAGAACAGACTTTTGTCAGACTTTTTTGTGGAGCAGTTTAGCCATTCTAACTAATTTGCATTTTCACTGAGTTTTAAAAAAAATCTTTCTATTTGGAAAGAGAAAGTAGTACTATCTCTCTCAGATAAATAAGTTGTTTATCAAGGTGGAAAAGATTCAGAAAGAACAGAAGTAAGGCGTACACAGTTCTATTTTTGTTTGTTTCCAATGGTTATAGTTTTCATTTATATTTAGGGTATTTAAAAAAATAAAGTCAAAGAGCTTTGAAAGGTGGTGCAATATCTAGCAGAGCAAGGGGGGGAAGGAGGCCAAGAGGCAGAATAATTCTATTTATAATGAGTGACCTGGGGCTCTAAGCTGCTGAACCTTGACTTATCTCAGAATAAATAATAGCTTGGCACAGTGCGCCCTGGCTGCAGGCAGCTGTGGGCTCCAAGCGAGCCCACTCTGCTGCCCATTCAGGGTGGGTGACCTGAGAGCCCCCCGGGAGCCTCAGTCTCTGGTCCTCTCACACCCTCACACCAGTCAATCATGCCTTCTCCCAAATTCCAGAGTCAGCGCAGGCTGAGGAGACAGACACCTACTCTGTTCTGCCCTTCTCACCCACCCGCAGCTGAGGTGACAACAGGCCCCCTCTGGCCAAGTAGCCAACTTCCGATTGTGTCTGAGGGAGCTTTCCCTCCCTGAGAAAGGTTTCCCTCTGGTTGCAGAGAATGCACCAGGAAGGAGCCACTGCTTCTGCCTAGGCCTGAGTCCCCAGGGAAAAGTACCTCAGGCTCCTGAATATGTTTCTTGTAAAATCCTCCCAGAGACTGAGTCTTTTCTGGCTGGGCTCCCTTTGTTAACCATTCCCAGGTACCAGGCTCCTGTTATTTCTTCCAAGTTCTTCCCTACACTAGAAAGTTTCTCTTCTTCCACGACAGATTCACACTCTGAAATAATAGCTATTATCTTGTACTTCTACCTCCTGGATTGCAAACAAGAGGCGATTTTGACCAAGGGCCTCTAGGGTCTTGCACCTTCTCCCCTACTGCTGCCTCTCTAGAAAGCCTGTTCCTCTCCTGACACTTGTCTGTCTTTTCCCCCATCACGCTCCTAACTGGGAACCTCTTCACAACTGAGAACATCATCGTTCAGTACCCTGTTGGAAATTCTGGGCCTTGCCTAGTATCTGGCACAAAAAAATTGACACCTGTAGGTGACTCTGAACTCTGACCTTTCCTGTCAGAAGCCCCCTCATATCCCCTCATCTGGAGCCAGTCACTCATTCCCTTCTCTTCCTGGGGAAAATTTTCATGCATTCTCTCGGTGCCCTGAGTGTTTTCTCTTTCACCCTCCTGGCTCCCTTATTTGGGCACTCAGCCCCTTGCGCTAGAGTCTGTGCATATATTTTCCTGCTCAACTTCGCACTCCTCCAGGGCTCAGAGATTGCAAACTCACCTTTGAACCTCTGTGCTTGGAGAGTCACAGGATCTGAACACAGGACATCTGTGTTTTCCTCTGAAGTTTAGACAGAACTTGGGAGACAGCTCAGGGGTCACTGTTGCCCTGGAAACCCGCAGTACCTTGGGCCTGAGCAGCACATTGCCATTGAACCATTCAGTCTGGTTGACAAAGTATAACTGGGAGTGGCCCTCTGGCTGGCTGAGCACTGATTGGGAGTCCCCCTACCCCAAACAGGCGAACCCTGGCTAGACAGCGATTTTGCCATAGTGAAGCTTTGCTAGATAGAACCAGGTATAGACACACAGCCATTTAGTTTAGTTCTTCTGTAGGAAGTGGGAGGTGGTTTGGAATTTGACTCACACCAGTGTAGTCTATTCTTGGGAACCATATGCAATGCTGCGGACCAAACCAGGTCAACCACACTGCAAGGTGAGTGCCTTATATTTATGTGACATACTATCACTCTGGCCTGAATAGACGCTTAAATGGGGGGGTGTTGCTGCTAGGGATGGTAGCACAGACCCCGAGATACTGATTTCCTACCTACTCTTTGCCTTGTTTTAGTAGGAAACATCCTGTCCTTGGAGCAAGAAAGAGAAAGGAACTTTATCAAAAAATCAGTATTCACAAGTAAATGATTAGCTTTTGACCAGCATCAAAAATTCTTAATGTTTTCCAACTGTGGTCTTTCAGTTGTATTGGCTGCCTCTTTCAGCAGCAAAGAAGCAGGGAGGCCTCCTTTGTCCTGGCCCCAGCAATTTAGCCAGAAGATGCTGAGAATCCCACTATACAAGGATCTTTGAGGTCAACCCCTAGCCTCTGTGTGGGCTTTGGAGAGATGTGATTAACCCCAAGCAGGGTTACTTTTGTTTCCCTCATACACACACAGAGTCCTTCGTAACTACACACATCATTCCTTCCTTCCTATATCTTCTGATTTAATCAGACTACGGAGCCTATGCCAGAGACTGTGGGAAATTTAAACATGGAAAAAAATGACCCTAAGGGGAAACCAGCACGATGGAGACATAATGGGTCCCTGAAATCAGAGTCTCTATGCTGCGGTGATACCTCCCCAGGCTCCGTCATTTGACGCCACCCATCTGCCCAATGGCCCCCACCCCACCCCAGGGTGCAGGACAGATGTTTTGAATACCAAGAAGACAGACACCTCCCTTTGAGAGAGGGTGCTGCTCAAGCTGGGTCCAGAGAAGACACATGTCTCAAAGGAGAATCTCCCTGGCATGACGAAGGCACCAAGTGGGAAAATGGTGTCTTCCCTTCCTCATCCACCAACACCAGATTCCAAAAAATCCCCCTGCCTAGAGCAGTGAGGGCTGGCCAGTGCAGCTGTCAGTTCCTGTCTCCAGGGGCCTTTGGTTCGAGGACCGTAGTTCTCAGCTTTAGTTTTGGGGCCACTGACTCAGGGGCTACTCCCACCCTGGAGCTAGAAATTATTCCTGGTGGTGCCGAGGATTGGGTGGATCCAACTTCCAGCTGGCAAAGCATGCATTCAGCCGGGTAAGCAGCCTCAGGCCCCAAGACGAATTCTCTGAGATAGATTTCCTCTCGCGGAGACAGAGGAGAATGGAGCCCTTCCGTCCCTGCTACGCGGTCAGCCCTCTGTCTCGACGGGAGCCCCGGAGCAACCTGGACGGAAGGTCTGCGCTGCACCTGGACAGCAGGGGCTGGAAGATCCCAGGATAGATGGAGTTGGGGCTACCAGGATGCAGGGGTTGGGACCCGGAGAGGGATGAAAGAGGTCGGGAGAGCCCTAAGTATAGGGCAGCTGGTTGTGCGCTCATGGAAGAGACTGGACCGTTCTAGAACCAGTCCTGTGTTTTCAGATGAGGGGTCGGAGAGAGGGTGGTTGGCCAGGATGAAGGTGGCTGAAGGACGCCGGCACTAGGCTTTGGTGGCGGGGACCCCATCCCAGACCTAGGGCTCAGGGGGTGCTCCCCCGTCCAGCCACCAACCTGGGCACGCCCTGTCGTAGTCGAAGCAGCAGTCTCCGAGGAGATGGCACTCTTGGTCGCAGAAGCACTTCCCGAAGACCCTGTCCAACCTCCAGCCCTCGACGAAGCAGGTGGGGTCGCGACCAGGGCAGCAGCGCCCGTCGTCCACGCAGCCTCCCCGCGCCCGGGGCCCCAGCCCGGCCAGCGCGCACAGCAGCGCCATCCACAGGCTGCCCATGGCAATCCGTTGGCCCGCGCGTCCTTCTGGCCGGGACTTGGGCGCCCTGCGGCTCGAGTGAGGAGCTCGGAGCGGAGCGCGGCCCCGGAGCAGCGGCCGGCCAAGTGCAGCCCGCCCGGCCCTGCCCCGCCCGGCCCCCGCCCTCCGCGCCGCCCCTCCCCAGCCTGGCGTCCTGCCTGCCGGGTGCGGCGGGGGCCCCTGCCCAGGGTGGGGGCTCGGGTGCCGGGCGATACGCGCTCTGGGCCCCACATCCCTTCCCGCTGGCAGTCCGCGCGCCCCCCGACGCCCCTAGGCTGCCCGGAGACGTCCCGGGAGGCTGAAGGAAAGCAGGTGCTGGGAGGGGGCGTCCCAGAGGCGCAGGCAGCGGCGTGGCCGGCCAGGGACACACCGTTTCCTGCTTCCTAACGTCCAGGGTTCTTTTCACAGGGGACATGTTCTCCCGAGGACATCTGATGGGCAGCAAGTGTCCAGGTCACCCTGACTGCACCCCTAACGCGGGTCCCGGAGGAGCCCAGTAGACTCGCCCGAGAGCCCCTTCTTTTCCTGTCCCTGGAAAATTCCACACTCTGCTTCACCTTAAGAGGCAATTCATGATTGCGGAGGAAAAGATAAATAATACGGGAACAGTACTCTGCTCTAAAGTACTTTGCCCAAGAGAAACCCCGCTTAACTGCAGTTGAAATAACGTCTGATTGAATAAAGTGCTAGCCTAACTTTACATATACATAAAGCACACGCAACGTATTTTCTCTCTCCCTCCTCTCCAAATAGATTTTTTCCACAACTCACTCTCAACCAGAAATTATTCTAGAATTAGTCATCTTATCTTATATTCTTAAATCATTTAACCTATACTGATACTTGTGGGAAACCAGGAACAGAAATGTTCTCTATCTGTGAATCTATGAGATCTAATTAATTTCAAATATGATTTTTGCCCTTTCTTCTGCAAAGTCTTATTATAGAGAAATGTGCTGTACTCCAGGAAAAAAAAACCCCAAAGTTTAAATATCTCTTACAAAAAGAGTAAAAATAAAACCCAAAACACAATAACCAAACTTATAAAGTAAACCAGGAGCTTGTGAAATAGAAAGATTGAAAATACCTAATAATTACTGCCTGGAAGACAGCTTATGCTGAGTGTGAAGGAGGAGCCAGGAGCAGCCCCTGGCTTGAAGCCATAAGGAACCCTTGAGCACTGCGGAGTTAGGCTCATAAACTGAAAAGTAAAAAATAATCACAACTTATGATCTTCAATAATAAAGTCTGATCAGCGTAAAATGTAATCTACAGTTTTTTTTATCTCCTTATTGTGCTAGGGAAGACTCTGTAGAAAATCTTGATGATTATTTGCACAAATAAATTTCAGGGTTGGAATATTTTTTCCTCCTTAAGTAAGTTTCTCACTTTCAAGTTAAATAACGTATACTTTATTTTTAGAATGTTAGTTCTTAGGAGTTGATACTAAATAGTGTTGTCAGCAAATTATACCCTCTGTCTTTTACCTGTGTTATGGTTTTATTAGGAGCTTTGTACTAACACATTCAGGTAATTTATGCCCTACCTTTCCCTAAGGTTGTCTGCTTTATGGAATGCTGTAAGCTAGAAACTTCCTCTGTAATGCCATAGGAATCTAGCATCATTCTAGATAAACGTAAAAGAAAAGGATCTATGGGTCTATTGATTTTGTTTTGCTTTTTTTTCGGGGAGGGGTCACACCCGGCGATGCTCAGGGGTTTCTCCTGACTCTGCACTCAGGAATTACTCTTGGTGGTGCTCGGGGACCATATGGGATGCCAGGAATCGAACCAGGGCTGGCATGGGCCGGCCGCGCAAGGCAAACGCCCTACCCGCTGGGCTATCGCTCCGGCCCCTGGATCTATTGATTTTTAAGGATAATATATGGAACAAAGTTATAGTGAAAGATGACCTTCAGTTTAGGGAATTAAAAAATATAATGCCCTTTGCTTGCTTAAATGCTTTCCCCACTCAATTCCCGTTGCCTTGCACTTGGATAAAACCAAAATTTAAAAGAAACCAAAAGCCAAATATTGGAATCTTGTGCTCAAGAAATGCTCCGAAACCAATTGTGCTATTTTTGGATGACACATCCCACCCAACAGACTGTAAGTGTCTGCAGGCTCTTGGAAACAAGGCAGCCACGGCAGGCATGATGAGCACAAAGCAGGCACTGCACCTCCATTAGCATCCTGGCCTGGTCACTCTATGCCCACTCCATGCCAGAAGCCTGAAACCGAGCAAAACATATGTCTGTTTCAGCAGCTGGCAAGACAGGAACGCACAGCGGCTTAAGAGGAGGGGGTGGAAGAGGAGGGTTGGGTAAGACTACCACAAACAAATGCTCACTGCTTTAATGTCAGAACATGAACGCTTGCCTCTGTATAAAATATTGAAAGAAACTCACAGTCTCAAGTTTAAGCTTGTATCGTCTTGAAAACATCAAGATAAGGCTCCCCTGCAGGCCCTAGCAAAGGAAGCCGTCCCTGCAGGACCAGACAAAACCAGGGGACACTAACATTTACTTAAGGCACTGGAGTCCCCATCCTGTCTAGGAATGGGTGCAGTCAGATATAACAGTCAGTTACTGTATTTTCCATGCCCTATGACTGTTAGGAGAACAAAAGTCACCTCAGTGAGCCTGCAGACGAAGACAGGAAGTAATCGAGTGCTCTGGAAAGATGCCCTTTCTTCTGAGTGTTGCTTTTGGAGACCATCCAAGGCTGGTGAATTACCGAGGGGCAGGGAGGTCTTTCTGTTCCTCAGATTCCAGAGTACAGCAATTTTAAAGGATACCCACCTGTATGATCTAATTCAACCTTGCACAACCGTGAGGAAAATATTGACATCCCCATTTTGCAGATGACAGAGATTAGGCATGTAGCTAATTAGTTAAAAAAAAAAAAAGTAGGGAATTAGAATTGAAGCTATTCTTGCCAAAATGCTGCAAAGTTCTTCCCATTACTTAAAGCCTGATTATAGTCATGGAAAATAAAGACACATCAGGGTAAGTGCTAACAAGTATGTATAGAAATGGAAAAGCAGGTAATTTCAGAAAAGGTTTGAATACGTTTAAGATGACAAGTGGAGAGCAAGAGAGATACAGTGAGCGGGGCACTTGATTTGCAAGAGCCAAGCCCAGTTCCATCCGAGCACCATATGTGGTTCCCTGAGCATTGTATTGCCAGGAGTGATCCCTGACCACAGAGCTAGGTTAAGCCCTGAGCACTGTTGGGTATGGCCCCAGGATGAGAGGGGTCGGGGGAGCCCAGGTGCTGCTTGAGCCCCCGTGGCCGAGCACATGTGGTGCCCAAGCGCATGTGTCACCTGCATTTCCCCTCTTGAGATGTGTGTACTCTCTCTCTCTCTCTCTCCTTCTCCCTCTCTCTCTCTCTCTCTCTCTCTCTCTCTTACTATCAGTTGGCATGCCCCCCCTTGAGTAGCCTGTGTTCTCCATTGAGCACGTTACTCTCTACTTCTTTTTTCTCTTTCCCCGACCTAAAACCTCCATAATACTGACTCGAGTTCGATCCCCAGCATCCCATATGGTCCCCTGAGCACCACCAGGAGTAATTTCTGAGCGAAGAGCCAGGAGTAACTCCTGAGCGTCACTGGGAATGACGCACTTGTATCACTTGTATCACTTGTCTTCCCATTGATCATCCAAATGATGCAAAAAGAAAAAAACCCTCCACAATAGAATCTGTTTTACTAAAGAGAGAGAAAGAGAGAGAAAGAGAGAAATAAAGAGAAAGGAGAAAGAAGGAAAGGAAGAAAGAAAGGATGAAAGGAAGAGAGGGGGCAAGGAAAATAAGCAGTGCCTACACTTGAAGCAAACGCTCTCACCACGTAACATTGCTGTGTTGCTGACCCCTAGGAGTCTCATGTATTTCACTGAGCAACTGACTTTTAGGTAGATTCTGGGACATTTGTAGAGACAAATCCCCTATAAGAGTTGATACTATAATTTTTATTGATTTATATACTGGATTTGGCCTATTGAAAACACGACAGACAGCTTGCCAGGCTCTGACTGGCACCTCCGGCTCCGGGCACATCTCTTTGACTCCACCGTTCTCCCTGCATCAACATACACCTCAGAGACCTGGGCCCTAGGAAAGCAGGATGAGAATGCTATTCGGTCTCCCAAAGAGGAATCCAAAGAGCTATGCTTGGAATATCACACCTCACTCAAGTGAGAGAAAGAATCTGGAGTTTCAACCTCCTTCGACGATCGAGAGTCAGGGACGCTGTCTCGTTTTCCAAGGCGCTGAAAATCAGATGGGCTAGACATGTAATGCAACTTGGAGATGATTGCTGTTACTGACTGGATTCCATGGACGTCAAAATATCATGTGGCCGCCCACCTAACAAGATGGTCAGACTTCTTCATCAAGACCCTGCACGCACAGTTTGAGGCTCTTCGAATTTCTGGAGCAAGCAGATGCCATTGGACTACACTGGCACGTGACAGGGACAAATGGAAACGTTACTGGTGCCCCCTCGAGCAAATCGATGAATAACGGGATGTCAAGTGATCAAGTCAAGTGATTTATATAATCAATATATTATAGAATCATACATTATTATTTTATATAATACATTATATTCTATATTACTGTTTTATTATATATATAATTTTATACAATGTATTTCTGCCCCTTGAGTTCTTGCTTGTGTGGCTGCAGTGCCCAGCTGCGTAGGCAGGTGGCAGACAGGATACAGGCTTGTTGACACCTAGGACTCTGCTCCGTGGGCCCTTGATGGTTTATAGTCTGACATAGAAAAGGACTGGGCCCCTGGGATGAACTCAGAGCCACAGCAGAGCCTGGCAAGCCTTGGTGTATTTGATGCCAAAAACAGTAATAATGGACCTCATTCCCAATGAATGGAGACGTTACTGGTGCCCACTCGAGCAAATCAGTGAACAATGGGAAGACAATATATCATTATTTATTATAACTTTGAGAGCCCACACTGCAGAGCCTGGCAAGTTACCCATGTAGTATTTAATATGCCAAAATCAGTTACAATAATAGACCTCATTCCCATGATCTGAAGGAATGGCTTGAGGTTCTTCATGTTCGTGGAGTGAACAGAGGCCCTTGGACTGTACTAGCATGTGAACAGGGACAAATGGAGATGTTACTAGTGCCCGCTTGAGCAAATTGATGAACAATGGGAAGACAAGTGATACAAGTGAATAGTATAATACAATACGCAAGACATTAAAAGAAGTGCTCTCAACATAAGGTGTATACTGATAGATTTCAGACTGACAGTCTGTTAGGGCTTCTGTACAACAAAATATTATAAATTAGATGGTTTCTAAACTATAGGAATTCAGTTCTCACAATTTTGGAGACTGGGAAGCCCAAGATCAAAGTGCTGAGAAATTCAGTGTTTGTTGAGAACTGACTTCCTGGCTCTCAGCCTTTTAGGACTAACCTTACAAGACAGGACTTTTCCATAGACATGTTAATTTCATTCATGAGGACTACCCCCTCATAAACTAATCCCTCCAAAAGATCCCACCTCTTCATACTCTGACCAGCAAACGTCGGCTTTCATACTGAGGGCTGACACTTGATGAAGCATGAGAGTATGATTCAGGGGCCGGATCCATGGTAACTGCAGGTTGGACAGTTGCCTTGCAAGAGGCCAACCCAGCTGGGTTCAATCCCGGAATCCTGTATGGTCCTCTGAGCACTGCCAGGAGTAATTCCTGAGTGTAGAGCCAGATGTGGCCACAAACAAACAAAAGTTATGGTCAAGAAGAGCTTTATTAGTACTGTGGGGGCAAGTTGGAGGTGGTTGGTTCACTGAGAACCGTCTCGTTTGCTGGGTCATAGGAAGCAATTCTCATAGGAAAGGACACGGCATTCTTAGAAGGGGCAGCGTGCAAGCTGGTGGGCACCAGGATGGTAAAGAAATTCCTTTGTGGGCTGACTTCCAGAAGCATAATCCATTGATCTGGAACTCTAAACAAGGATTTCTGAGGGTTCAGCCTTCGTGTTATCTGCAGGCCAAGATAAGGGAGACATTCTGTACATTCTCAACATCCTTGGCCTGTTTCTGGTTTTGAATTTTGAACTCAGCTCTTATTTTATTTCTTTTTCCTTTTTAAAATGGTTCTGGCCACACCCATTAGTGTTTAGGCACTACTCTGGGCTCTGTGTTTGGGGACTGCTCCTGGCCTGGTGGGAACACCATGCGCATGGGGGTTGACCTGGGGAAGCTCATGCCTAGCCAGTTGAGCTTTATCTCGGCCCTACCTGCTCTTCTTAACTTCCTTGGAGTCAGTTCCAATACCACTGGGCATTTGTTTTCAATATCTGGAACTAGGAAGATGTAAAATCCCACCCATTGGAAGAACAGATCTTAGCTTCAGGGATGTTAAAATAGAAGAAAAACATGAATCTTAGAAGTAATAAAGAAATAGAAAGATAGCATTTTTATCACTGCTTGCTTTGAGGGAAATCCTATGCAGTTGATATTGGGGTGTTTGTTTTTTTCCCCTTTGAGGAAGAGTTGGCTTACCAAGGCTAGTACCTCTGCAGTTAGTAGTGTCATATAGGCAGGCAGACAGGGAAGGGCCCCCCATGGCCATGAACTTTCTGGGAATAAAACTACCATCCCTAAGGTTGTCCAGACCCACCTTGTGGATACAGGAACCAAGACTTTCATCAACAACAGACACTGAAGAAACTGAATCAGTCCTCTCTGCCCAGCCCTGATCTGGTTAACCCTCAACGGCCCAGCCCACAGAAGACACCAGAACATTAACATTCCAGGCCAAGAAGATAAAACCCTATAAAAGCCACCTTGGACAATTGAACAAAGGACAGGTGTGCATGTGCTGCCCGAGTACCCGGTGTGCTGCTTCGGCCCACGTGGTGGAGCACATGTGTTGCTGAGCACATGTGTTGCCCCGCGCCTCCCCTCTTCAGATGTGGATTCTCTTGCTTCTATACCTAATGCATGTAGTGGGGCTCTCTCTGCCTTTGGAGGAGTCTGTGGTGTCTCTTGAGCTCCTTACTCTCTCCCTCTGTTTCTTCCTCCTTCCCCTCCCTAAAGAGCCTCCAAATAAAATCTGTTTACTTCACTGCTCTTCTCCTGAAATTCTTTTCTGCGAGGTATACAAGAACTGGTAAACCCTGGGTATAGCCTAAGGCTGACTTTCCTGTTTTGGCTGAGAGCGACACATTGCTCCAGACTGAGTCTGTGGATCTCAGAGAAACTGTTTTGTTTTGTGTTTTTTTTTTTTTTTGTATTTTTTTATTTTTGGGTCACATCTGGTAATGATCAGAGGTAGTTACTCCTGGCTCTGCACTCAGGAATTACTCTTGGCGGTGCTCTGGGGACCCTATGGGCTGCCAGGGATTGAACCTGGGTAGGCCACTTGCAAGGCAAACTCCCTCCCCCACTGTGCTATCCCTCCAGCCCTTCCCAAGAAATTAGGTAGTGGGATAAAACTTTCCTGGCCAAGAAAACGAAATGGATGCCAGGGGTGGCTTGACAGACACCTTGTGGGCTGGCTGGACTTGAGATGCCGCTTAAGGGCTCATCGCAGACTTTATCCATTACAGCCTTCCCAGCGGATCCCTGGGCAGCAGAAGCAGATCGGAGAAAGCTACTCTCCCTCCTCTCTCCTCTGTGGAGGCCCACAGTGTTCCATAGGTTCCCGCCAGTCCTGTCTTATGAGCTTGTGTTTGCAAGCTCATTGGTTGCAGCTATTTATGTTATTTATGTCCAGTGGGAGAGATGCTAGTCTAGGTTGAGGACTAAAGATGAGTCTGAAAAACCGAAAAACAAGTAAACAAAACAAATTGTGCCAGTGGTTGGAGCGATAGCACAGGGGCAGGATATTTGCCTTTCGAGCTATGGAGCGACAGGTCCTGTTTTTATTTCCCCATTGTTTGTTTTGGGGCCACCTGGTGGTGCTCAGAATTTACTCTTGGCTTTGTGCCAATCCTGGATTAATTCTGAGCCCCACTGAGCACTGCCAGCAGTGGTCCCTGAGCACAGAGACAGAAATAAATCCCCAGCACCACTGCATGCGGCCCTTCACTGTATCACTGTATCACTGTCTTCCTGTTCATCGTCGATTTGCTCGAGCGGGCACCAGTAACATCTCCATATGTCCTATCTCATACTAGTAGAGCCCAAGGGCACCTGCTTGCTCCAGGAACATAAAGAGCCTCAAACCATTCCATCAGGTCATGGGAATGAGGTCTGTAATTGTTACTGGTATCTGGCATAGCAAATAAGACACGGGTAGCTTGCCAGGCTCTGCCGTGCGGGTAGCATACTCTTGTAGTCATCTCAAAAATCCAGCATTTATTGATGAACCGCAGGCCGCTTGCGCGCAAGCCGGGCTGCAATAGGCTGATCTGCTGGGTGGAGTTCTGACGAGGGGGAAGTCCGGATGTGGAAAATGGAGGTCCTCATGGAGTGGGGTGTCGTCTGGCTTGTTGTGAGGGCTCTGCTGGGGTGGCGGCCAGGGCTAGAACCTGCTATCCCTCCCAGGCACCTCATGAGCAGCTGGGCACAGTGAGAGCCAGTAGCAGTTCTGCCCAATGTCTGTCTCATGACATGCGGCCCTTATCTCCCAATAAAAAGACTCATGGACTGGAGAGTCAGAGGCTTGAGCGTGTTCTTTCCCTGGAGGGGCCTGAGCTCTGTCTCAGAGTGCCTCCAGGAGTAGCCTGGAGAGCACTTGGATTGCTGGATAGTGTCCCGGATCACTGCCAGCTGTGGTCCCAACGCAAAAAGCAAAATGACAAAAAGTACAAGTTTTCACCAAGGAGACTGAAGTAAAAGAAGACTGAACTTGTTTTATAAAGACAGGGATCAGGTCACAATTAATTTTTTTTTCTCCCTGGAAAGTGCAGATTGAGCTTCTGAGAAAATCTAGTGTAATTTGTGGGCAGAGTCTGTCTTGATATAGGCTGATGCCTAGTCATTAAATAATGCTAAACAGTGCGGACAGATATCAAAAGATTCTCATTTAATATTTGTTGCATTGGGGCCAGAGAGATAGTACAGTGGTTAAGGCACTTGCTTTGCATGTGGCCAACCCGAGTTCTATTCCCAGCATTCCATATGGTACCCTTCCATAGCAGCATTCCATAGCATCACCAGCAGCAATGATTCCTGAGTATAGCAACCCCTGAGTATAGAGCCAGGAATAATCCTTGAGCACTTACTGGGCGTGTCCCAACACTTTCCCCAAAGGAAAAGATTGGTTCATGGGATCAGCAGCTAGGAGTTCCTGCCTTACAAGCATGAGAACATGCATTTGATCTCCACCACTAATCACTTTCATCAAGTACTGTCCTAATGGTTCTGCTGTTGGGGACCCCCAGATCACAGTGTCTAACTTCCAGCATGCAGCTGAGTGTGTGAAGGCTCTTCTACTGAAGTGTGGACCCTCAGACAATGGGATCCCTCACAAGCACAGGCGTGACTTGAGGTGAGCACTAACCTTCAGATAGCGGGTTCCCTCACAAGCACAGGTGTGACTTGAGGTAAACACTAACCTCCAGACAGCGGGTTCCCTCACAAGCACAGGTGTGACTTGAGGTGAACACTAATCTCCAGATAGCGGGTTCCCTTACAAGCACAGGTGTGACTTGAGGTAAACACTAATCTCCAGATAGCGGGATCCCTCACAAGCACAGGTGTGAACACCACAGCAGCCCTTGGTGAGCCCCAGGACCAGAATGTGCATGAACTATGTGAGTGTAATTCCAGTGAACACATGCACAAGCACTGCAACAGCCAACTGTGTGTGTGATCCTGGGGTCATCACAGCAACAAAATAGGGAAGGGGAAGATTGGTGTATAATAGACCTTGAGCAAGTTTTTCCATTCAGCAGTCAAGGATGCCATAGCTCAGGCTTTTGATACTTTTATCTTTGACTTGATGTAAGTCAATGCTGTGTGGATATGGAGGTAATAAAGCCAATTCATTGGTTGCTTATACAGCATTTATTCTCCCCTTCTTTTTCTAACTCCGCAATAGCCCCCCCAAGATATTCCTTCTGAAGGAGACACCCCTTCCTCTATTATGTGACCAAAGTTCACGACTTTAGGTAGATTCTTCTGACTCCTAGTTCTGGGGATGGACTCTGAGGGTTAATGTCATTCTGAGTCAGTGCTGGTGTCCAGGGATTGGGCCAACCAGGCCAACTTTCTCAGTAGAGGAATTTGTTTTATCTTTGACGATCTGGAGGAGTACGAGGGATGCACGTGGTCAATGTAAACCCAGCCTGAAATTCTGAACATCAGGCCACTGAAGTGAGCGTCACAGGCTTTGATTGAGCAACACATGATGTCACACTTCCACTGTTTTTTTTTTTTTTTTTTGCTTTTTTGGGTCACAACTGGCAATGCTCAGGGGGTTACTCCTGGCTCTGCACTCAGGAATTACTCCTGGCACGCTCAGGGGACCATAAAGGATGCAGGGATTGAACGCAGGCTGACCGCATGCCAAGCAAACGCCCTACCTGTTGTACTGTCACTCGGGCCCCACTTCCCACAATCCTCTGTCCCAGTACATCCCTCTTCCAATTTAGGCAACACTTGATGTAGTGATTTCTGTGACTTAACAGTGTCTCTCAACAGAAGTGACATGGAAAGTGAAGTATTCAGATTTTAAAGTAGATTTAAACTGTAGCTCTATCATTCATGAGATAAATTATTGTCAAGTCTTCAACCTCAACTTCCTGATTTGTAAGATGAAAATGTGTACAGACAGAATTGCATTGTGTTACGAAGGTAGGTCTAGTATAGTTCCTGATATATGGGAATGAGTTGTCTATTAATGGCAATTATTATATTTGCTCTCTGAACTCAAACACAAAGGCATACTTTAATTATGAGTAATGAGATGACTTTTCATAACCTATTGTGCTAGGCTCTATGGTGCAATTGAAGCAGCTCTGGAACTGGAGTTCAAAGGCCTCGCTTCCAGATCCTGCCAAGAGTGATCTTGGGCAGTTCAGTTTTGTTCTCTAGACCTCAATTTCTCTCGTATAATTTGATGGTGTGAGCCAAGAAAACCTCCATAGACTTTTTAAGTGCAAAGATCTTTTTTTTTTTTTTTTTTTTGCTCTTTTGGGTCACACCCAGCAATGCTCAGGGGGTTCTCCTGGCTCTGCACTCAGGAATTACTCCTAGGGGTGCTCAGGAGACCATATGGGATACCGGGATAGAACCCTGGCTCACACCGGCCGGCCGCATGCAAGTCAAATGCCCTGCCCGCTGGACTATTGCTCCGGCCCCAAGTGCAAAGATTTTTTTAAAATTTTATTACACCACTTTTTAGACATACAATTGCAATATTTTCATGCTCGAGTTTTGGTTCCACAGTATTCCAACACCCATCCCTCTACCCGAGCCCATGTCCCGTCACCAATGTCCCCACTTCCCTCCCCCTCCTGCACCCCATTCCTGGTGATTTCCACCTCTTGGAGCTGCCCCACCTGGGCTCGAACTCTTCTTGCTCTGTTAATATGGTCTTGAGGTCAGTGTCACTCCCGGGCCGACTCTGATGTGCTGCAGCGTCCGGACAGCGAAAATGGCAGCTAATGTGGTGGGCGAGTCTCATCCAGACTCAACCCATCTAATATACAGGCAGGTTCTGTATATCTTTTCTCTCCCTCTCTATCTCTCCCTCCCGCCTACCTTTCCTACACATCGTAGAATGCAGTACATTAAAGGACATAACTGTTTCCACTAGTTTGATGGACCACGCCGCCGCAAGAGGCCGCATGACTTAGGGGCCTCATGGTCAGCGTCCAGACAGTGAAAATGGCGGCTAATATGGTGGGTCCGTCTCATCCGGCTGCTTCGGACCCCCCCCAGAGGTGATGGGCCAACACCCAAAACCCATCTGTCCTCCTGGGGGCCCCATGGTCAGCTGAGCCAGGGGAGAGCTGAGTTCCAGCTGTCCTAGCTGCGTCTGAGGCTCTGCATGCTATGGCTGGTTGCCCCAGGGCAGCTCCTGGGCGGGGCTACAGGGCTCAGACAAAATGGAGAGGGGGAAGGGGCAACCCCAGCTCCATCTGACAAATTCCCAGTGTTTCCCACTTCTGGGAGCTGCTTACCTGGGCTCGAACTCGTTTTGCTCTGTTAATCTGGTCTTGAGGTCAGTGTCCCTCCCGGGTGGGCTCTAATGTGCTGCAGCATCCATACAGCAAAAATGGCCGCTAATGTGGTGGGTGAGTCCCATCCGGCTGCTTCCGGGAACTCCCAGAGGTGATGGGCCAACACCCAAAACCCATCTGTCTTCCTGGGGGCCCCATGGTCAGCTGGAGCCAGGGGAGAACCGAGTTCCAGCTCCCCCAGCTGCGTCTGAGGCTCTACATGCTATGGCCGTTCACCCCAGGGCAGCTCCTGGGTGGGGTTACCAGGCTCAAACAAAATGGAGAGGGGAAGGGGCGACCCCAGCTCCATATGACAAATTCCCAGTGATTTCTACCTCTGGGAGCTGCCCACCTGGGCTCAAACTCTTCTTGCTCTATTAATCTGGTCTTGAGGTCAGCGTCACTCCTGGGATCTGATGTGCTGCAGCACCCGGACAGTGAAAATGGTGGCTAATGTGTGGTGGGCGAGTCTCATCCGGCTGCTTCTGGGAACTCCCAGAGGTGATGGGCCAACACCCAAAACCCATCTGTCCTCCTGGGGGCCCCATGGTCAGCTGAGCCAGGGGAGAACCGAGTTCCAGCTCCCCAGCTGCGTCTGAGGCTCTACATGCTATGGCCGGTCACCCCAGGGCAGCTCCTGGGTGGGGTTACCAGGCTCAAACAAAATGGAGAGGGGAAGGGGCGACCCCAGCTCCATATGACAAATTCCCAGTGATTTCTACCTCTGGGAGCTGCCCACCTGGGCTCAAACTCTTCTTGCTCTATTAATCTGGTCTTGAGGTCAGCGTCACTCCTGGGCTCTGATGTGCTGCAGCATCCGGACAGTGAAAATGGTGGCTAATGTGTGGTGGGTGAGTCTCATCTGGCTGCTTCCGGGACCCCCCAGAGGTGATGGGCCCCTCCCAAAACCCATCTGTCCTCCTGGGGGCCCCATGGTCAGCTGAGCTAGGGGAGAGCCCAGTTCCCCCAGCTGCGTCTGGGGCTCTGAATGCTATGGCTGGTCGCCCCAGGGCAGCTCCTGGGCAGGGCCACAGGTCTCAGACAAAATGGAGAGGGAAGGGCCGACCCTGGCTCCATCTGACGAATTCCCAGTGATTCCCGCTCTGGTAGCTGCCTACCTTGGCTCGAACTTCGTAATGCCCTGTTTATCTGGTCTTGAGCTCAGCGTCCCTCCCAGGCGGGCTCTGATGTGCTGCAATGTCTGACAGTGAAAATGGCGGCTAGTGTGGTGGGCGAGTCTCGGCCAGGTGCTTCCGGGACCCCCAGAGGTGATGGGCCCACTGCCAAAACCCATCTGTCCTCCTGGGGGGCCTCATGGTCAGCTGAGCTGGGCTCGAACTCGTTTCGCTCTGTTAATCTGGTCTTGAGGTCAGTATCCCTCCTGGGTGGGCTCTAATGTGCTGCAGTATCCAGACAGCGAAAATGGCAGCTACTGTGGTGGGCGAGTCTCATCCGGCTGCATCCAGGACACCCCCAGAGGTGATGGGCCAACACCCAAAACCCATCTGTCCTCCTGGGGGCCCAATGGTCAGCTGAGTCAGGGAGAGCTGAGTTTCAGCTCCCCCAGCTGCGTATGAGACTCTGCATGCTATATCAACTTCTCCAGTTTGATGCAAATAGAATGATCATTGGAAGTGTACAAGTGAGAAAGATCCTGAAAGGACCTGGTGCTAAAACACATTGTGTTGAAGATTAAACTGCAGTGGCAGAGCCACCGAGCACCTGCTCAACCATGGATCTGGAGTCTCTGTCTTGGGGCGGTTGGCTGTGGTGGCTGGAGCTCAGGGTCACACCCCACTGGGCCCGGAGGCTGGGGACTGGGAGGAGGCCCCCAATCCTTGCTCGAGTCCAGCAGGCGCGGCCGCCTGCATGGCGAGCAGACCCTAGGAGTCATGTAGAACATGACCAGGCACTGGCCAAGCCTTTTGCCTCCCCGGAACTGCATAGGGCTGCTCACCATGAGGCCGAGCTGCAGCGCGTGGATCTGGAGTCTTTCCAAGTGCAAAGAAAGAGTGATCTTACATGTTTTCTTTGACCTAATAGGCTTCAAATTCACATAGCTGAGGAAGTCAATTTGTAGAGCCCGAGTCTCTATGAAAAAGTCAGAATAGCTAATTTGGGTTTTATTTATTTATTTATTCATGGAGGGGTCGTCAGTCCTGGTGGTGCTTAGGGGGCTACTTTTCAGCTTAGTTTTGGTGGTCACTCCAAGCAGTTGGGCAACCACAGGCAAACAAGGTGCAGGTGACCAACTCTGTGCAACTCCGTGCACCCTAGTCCTTTGAGGTCTCTCCGCAGCCCCAGAAGAACTGCTTCAGAGACATATGGGCATGGACTAATTTCAGTTTCACCATAGATGATTGTATGGCTTTAAGTAATCTGCTCTAGACAGT
Source organism: Cryptotis parvus (assembly GCA_021461705.1). Taxonomy (NCBI): domain Eukaryota; kingdom Metazoa; phylum Chordata; class Mammalia; order Eulipotyphla; family Soricidae; genus Cryptotis; species Cryptotis parvus. Next base: position 20,661 of record JAJIBD010023334.1, on the reverse strand, counting down.
AGATTGTAGGAACAAAAAAAAAAAAACACACTTTTTTGGTTTTGGCTCAATAACGAACTAGCTCAATGATTTGGAGCAAAGCACGTAATTTCTCTGAGCTCCTAGTTGCAGCCCATTAATGAAGGGCCTTGGGACGTTCCCTGAACTTTACAGAAATTAAATGCTGATTCTATGACCACAATCTTCTAGTTCATGGATAAGCAAATCACGCCTGTTTTCTGTACAACATGCAAGCTAAGGGAACACATTTTAAAAATATTATCTTATCACTTATCACTTGTCACTTGTCTTCCCGTTGTTCATCGATTTGCTCTAGTGGGCACTAGTAACATCTCCATTCATTGGAAATGAGGTCCATTATTGTTATTGTTTTTGACATATCGAATACACCACGGGTAGCTTGCTCTATTGTGTAAAAATCAAAATGATTTTAGTGTCCATAACTAAAATTTGTTTGAATGAAACTAGGCAGTGTTTAAGTGTTACTCCTGCCTCAGTGCTCAGGGATCGGTCCTGGTAGGAACTTGCAGTGCAGGGAATTTGGGAGGCTCCTTACTAGCGGTGCTCAGAAGTCTCAATCCTCTGGGCAGGCAATTCAATGCAAGGCCCCGAGAACATGCCAGGGATTACCAGCTACTGGGCTACCCTCAGGGTCACAACAGGTAATGCTCAAAGGAGTCCAGGGCTTCATTTGGTGACCTTGAGAGACCACACCATGTGGTGAGGGCGATCAAACCTGGGTCAGGTGCCCACTAGACCTATACCCTAACCTATGGGCTATCCTCAACCTGGAATGTTTTTAATTAATTAATTAGGGGCTGGGTTACACTTAATGGTGCTGAGTGCTACTCCTGGCTTTGTGCTCAGGGATTCCTCCTGGCAGTACTGGTAATGGGGTCAGGTGGAGCCAGGGACTAAACCAAGACTGTACGCAAGGTGTCTTAACATTTATACTACTTCTGCAGCCTTGCAAAGTATATGTCCCACTCATTAAGCTATCTCCCCAATCCCATAAATCCATTTTTATTGGAACATACTGTGTCCATTTGTTTACCCTTATCTGTGGCTTCTTTCTCGCTTCATGATCAGAGATGACCAGTTGCTGCAGATACAAACCATAGAACCGGCACACCCAAAATATTTACTACCTGCATCTTGGAGAAGTCGCCTGGTTGACTCCTCACCGCACACGTATTTCTAAGCCGGTGAAGCAATATAACCGAGCCCTTTGTAAATGACATTGCTTTCATCCATGTGTAAGAAATGCAGAGCAAACGGAATTCTGGAATGTGAAAGGCATAGCCAGAAAGCTCATGCCCTGCAGAAATTGTGTATGACTGGCGCAAATGCAGCCATTGCCAAGTTCGGCCTGTGCTGCTAGGAAAGGCCACAGAACTGTAAGCAAAGTGTAGAAAATAGAAAGGAAAAAATCATCTGGATGACATTAAAGAAGTCGTGTAATTTCCTCCTTTTACGGTAAACTCGCCTTCTCTGATGCACAGCCGGGATCTTTAGAGCAAATTGTTCTTTCTTCCTACATGAGAACTCCCACTGTCAGTGAAGGGCACAGAGCCGTAAGAGCTGGCTGCCACGACCAGCCCGAGAGAGAAATGTGCCCCTTCAAGGGAGGAAGAATGTTCCTACTCCGTTTAGTCCTAGGCAGAAAGTGGGATGTGAGCTGCTTGCTGACGTGCCGGCTGCCCTGTGTGGGTGTGAAGGCAGCCCGAGGCTGCATATTATGACTTTGACCTTGATCTTAGACATTTGCTGCAGCAAAAACATGTTCTTTGCACGCTAAGCCTGAGGAGTCTCTTACTTCGGGGAACAATGGGGCTCCCATTTAAACAGACCTGGTTAGACCAGTTGAGACGTTACACACTTAAAGCATCTTACTTTTGTGGAAGTTTATGAAGCCAGCATTACTATTTAATTTTTGACAGTTTAGAAAATAAAAGTTTGATCACATTAAATGACTCACCCAAACTAGAGATTTTTCAAAACTTTTTTTTGTGCAATTTCATGAGTTTATATTTTATTTTTCTACTCAGAGAACATGAGTCCTATTAGCATTTCATGGGATGCGGGATCTGCTTGGGGTGAGGCCATACCTGGCAGTGCTGAGGGTGCATCTCTGTCTTGCAGCTGCTCTCGGTGGTGCTCCAGGAACCATACGTAGAGACAGGGACTAAAACTGGGAACCCCGGGCTGGAGTATATTGGATAGCTTGCTTGCCTTGCATGCATCTGACCCGGTTTGATCTCCGTACCCCACATGGTCCCCTGAGCATCTCTAGGAGTGATCTCTGACTGCAGAGCCAGGAGTAAGTCCGGAGACCAGCTGGTGTAACATGCCCCCAGTAATCCCCAAAAAATAAGGCCTTCTGCATAAAAAAGCATGAAAAGCACACTCAGTCTGTGGCGGCATCTCTATAGCCATGAAAATTTCATATTTCTTATGATAAATTTCTTTAAAAATAGGGTTTAGTCCACTGAGAATCCAAAAATATTAAATCATTTTTCTATTGATAGTTCCTTAAATTATTAAATACTTAATAAAAAGAAAAGAATTGAGAATGAAAAAGTGTTTTAAAAAATGACTTCAATGTTAAAAAAGAGGGAGAGAGATGCAAAGACAGAGAGAGAGAAGAGAGAGAAAGAGAGGAAACTGGGGTACCTGCTATTAAGGCGCGGGGGGGGGGGGGGGAGGGGGGGTACATGGTGGTGGGAAATGGGGCACTGGTGGAGGGGATGGGTGCTGGAATACTGTTTACCAAGAACAAATGAAACTGTATTGTATGTTTCCGGGTATAATAAAAATTTTAAAAATAAAAAATAAAATAAAAATAAAAATAAAACGCGTGTGAGAAGAATAAAGCAGGAGGACATAGCTCTAAAAAAATTTCTGGCTTTGTTTTTGTTACATCCTACATGTGCTTAAACTCTCAGTTTTGCGTTCCTTCATCTTTGAAATAGGGGCAGCAAGATCAGCTTCATAGCACCAAGCGCTCTCATGCAAAGTGCTTTGTAAACATCTCTTGGCGGTTCATCAGTAAATGCATGAGATGAGAGCCTACTACTGAGAGTATACCACTCTCACCGCAGAGCCTGGCAAGCTACCCTTGTCGTATTTGATATGCCAAAAACCAGTAACAATTATAGAGCTCATTCCCATTACCTGAAGGAATGGTTTGAGGCTCTTCATGATCCTGGATCAGATGCCCTTGGGCTATACTAGCAAGCAGCAGGACATCTGGAGATGTTACTGGTGCCTGCTCTAGCAAATCGATGAACAACAGGAAGACAAGTGATACAACTGATACAAATTACTTCTTGGCCAGGGTTGGATTGTTTGTACACGAACATATATTTTTATGTACATGATTTATTTTTTGGCCATAACCTGCTGCGCTCAGAGTTTTTATTCATTCATTCATTCAATCACTTGTTTGTTTGTTTATTTATTTATTTATTTATTTTGCTTTTAGGGTCACACCTGGCTATGCTCAGGGGTTACTCCTGGCTCTGCACTCAGGAATTACTCCTGGCGGGATTCAGGGGAACCATATGCCAGGGGATCGAACCCAGGCCAGCTGCTTGCAAGGCAAATACCCCTACCCGCTATGCTATCGCTCTGGCCCCCTGTGCTCAGGGTTTACTCCTGGCTCTGCACTCACAGTTCGCTTCTGGTGGGTTCTGGGAACCATATGGGGTGCGGTGGATTGAACTTGGGTCAGCTGCCTGCAAGCACTCTACCAGCTGTGCTATCACTCTGGCCCCATCATTTTCATAATATACATTTTCTATTGAAATGCTAACCGATAATATAAACAAATGCATACTTCAAAGATTTAAGCACAAGTTATAAACACAAGGTAATATTATTGGATTAACTGTACAATTTCAGAAAAAGATTTATCTCCTTTCAGTAAACTTAATAAAACGACTGTCACCAAGAAGAACCACGTTTTCGTGCTGTGTAAGATGCGATGCTGGAGAAAGGCACAGCTGGTCGCAAACCCTCTAGGAGCTTGCGATTTTATTTGAGCTTCTGTTTACAGCCTTCTAGAGCACGGAGGATGCTGGATTCAGCTTAGCAGTTGTCCACACCTTTGCTGCTCCTGCTACCTCCGCGGGCAGCTGTCAGACAAACCTGAAAGACTAGATTTCGCTTCTCGTCCTTGTAAGGTGCCAATCAACATCGCCATCTGCTGGCACCTCTGTAAATTGTCTCCAAGTCCTCTCCCCATCGTAGCTCTGTAGTTTTGAAATTCAGTTCATTCCAACCCAGGAAACTGTTCTTGTACGTGTAAAAACTCTCGTTCCTTCCGAGAATATTTTTTAAGGCTTTCATAAAAAGTACCACAATCTGGGTGACTTAAGCAGAAATTTACTGTTTTATGTCCTGGGTGTGAAGTCAAGGTGTTAGATTGGTTCCCTGTAAGGACTGGGAGGCAGAGACCTACCCCAGGCTTGAAGATGACGATCTTTGTGTTCACGTGGTGTTCTTCCTCAGTGTGTGTCTCTGTCCAAATCCCACCCCACCCTCTTTTGGGGCATCACATCCAGCCCTCGGGGCTATGAGCTCAGGGATGACTCCTTTCAGGGCTCAGGTGACTGCATGTGGTGCTGCAGACCCAAACTGGGTTGGCCAAGTGCAAGGCAAGAAGTCCCTGCCCCACTCTTATGGGGACGTCAGTTATACTGGATTAGGGCAGGCTTTAAGGGCCAATTGCATTAACTATGCTATAATTTCCAAATAGGGTAAATTCTGAGTGAGATTTTATGGATCAAATATAAACTGGAAGTGATCCACTATTCAACCCATAAAAACTCCTCTTTTCTCTCCTTACACTTGGCATAGATACTTCAATGCAACCTTTTTGTTTTCATTCTCTCTTCTACTCTTTATTTTCCTAAACTCTCAGTTATAAATTGTCCCATATATTATGGGAATTGATATGAATGGGTATTTCTGAGAAAATGAAGGCCATGTGCTTTGAAATGTAACTAGAAATATTTGCCTTGCATGTGTGAAGCCCTTGGTTGGATCCATAGCACCACAGGAGGAAGGAAGGTGGGAAGGAAAGGAAACACAGAAGGAAGGAATGAAAAAAGGAAGGAGAAAGAAAGAAAGAAAGAAAAGAAAAGAAAAAGACAGACAGACAGACAGACAGAAAGAAAGAAAGAAAAGAAAGAAAGAAAGAAAGAAAGAAAGAAAAGAAAGAAAGAAAAGAAAGGAAAGAAAAGACAGACAGACAGACAGACAGAAAGAAAGAAAAGAAAGAAAGAAAAGGAAAGAAAGAAAGAAAGAAAGAAAGAAAGAAAGAAAGAAAGAAAGAAAGAAAGAAAGAAAGAAAGAAAGAAAGAAAGAAAGAAAGAAAGAAAGAAAAAGAAAGGAGGGAGGGCCGAGCGATAGCCCAGCGGGTAGGGCGTTTGCCTTGCCGTGGCGGCCTCTGCAGGCCCGGTTCGATCCCCGCATCCCATATGGTCCCCCCGAGCACCGCCAGGAGTAATTCCTGAGTGCAGAGCCAGGAGTAACCCCTGAGCGCTGCCGGGTGTGACCCAAAATAAAGCAAAAAAAAAGAAAGGAGGGAGGGGAAGGAGAGAAGGAAGGAAGGGAGGGAAGGAAGGAAGGAAGGAAGGAAGGAAGGAAGGAAGGAAGGAAGGAAGGGAGGGAGGGAGGGAGGAATGAAGGAGACAGGGGCTGGAATGACAGCACATCAGGTTGGGTGTTTGCCTTCCCACACAGCTGACCTGGGTTCAATCTCTGGCATCCCATATGGTTCCCTGAGCACTACCCAGGAGTAATTCCTGAGTGCAGAGCCAGTGCAAGGCAACACAGCTGGGTGTGACCCAAAAAGCAAAAGAAAGAATGAAAGAAAGAGAAAGAAAGTAAACAGAAAGAGAAAGGAATAAAAAGGAAGGAAGAAAGAAAGGAAAGGAAGGAAAGGAAAAAAATAAAAGAAAGAAAACTAGGATTTCGTAGAAGTATGAGTGACCCATAAAATCACCCTAGAGCTCTCTTCAACAGATACTAACTTCCTCACCCTCCTCAATTTAAACCAGCTTCTTTAATTTTTTAAAATGTTTTCTTAATCACTGTCATTCAAAATATAAATTTTCTGCATAGTGTCAATCATTAATATTCACAATAGTGTGTTCTGCTATATTCTCATCATCAATGTATAGTGTTAACTGTTGAAAATAAAATCAAAGTCCTTATAAGATGATAATTGTTCATTTCCTATTTCCTCCTAAGCCCTCCATTGCTACAATTCTTCTCTAAATACGGATTAACAGTCACATATTGGCTACTGTGAGAGACACAGATACAGCTGAGCCAATAAGATGTTTGCTCTGATGCAACATAGTAGATGGGTTGGGGCCTGGCAGACAGCTCAGGAGGCACTCAGAGAGCTCTGAGAGATAGCTCAGAGAGATACTCAGAGATAGCTCAGAGAGACAGCTCAGAGGGATAAAACTAGAGATAGCTCAGAGAGATAGCTCAGAGGGATAAATATCTTAGAGATAGCACAGAGAGATAGCTCAGAGAGACAACTCAGAGAGAGAAAGCTCAGAGAGATAGATAGCTCAGAGAGAGCAGCTCAGAAAGATAAATATCTCAGAGAAGCTCAGAGAGATAGCTCAGAGAGATAGCACAGAGAGATAGCTCAGAGGGACAACTCAGAGAGAGAAAGCTCAGAGAGATAGATAGCTCAGAGAGACAGCTCAGAGAGATAGATAGCTCAGAGGGACAGCTCAGAGAGAGACAGCTCAGAGAGATAGACAGCTCAGAGAGACAGCTCAGAGAGACAGCTCAGAGAGATAGACAGCTCAGAGAGACAGCTCAGAGAGATAGACAGCTCAGAGAGACAGCTCAGAGAGAAGACAGCTCAGAGAGAGACAGCTCAGAGAGACAGCTCAGAGAGACAGCTCAGAGAACAGCTCAGTGACTGAGCATGAGCTTTGCTCACACGAGGCCCATGTTTGATCCCAGCACTGCACAGTCCTCTGAGCACCGCCAAGAATGACTCATCAACATTGAGTCAGGAATAGTCCCAGTTTACTCTTTCTATGGCCCCCAAACAAAAAAATACATACATACATAAATACATACATACATATATATATACTATACACACACATATATATGAAAAGTACGGTTTTATACATACAAATATATGTATGTATATATGTGCTTTACATATATATAAATATATATAAGCAAAGTAGCTTTTTATTAAACATTTTATTATACCACCGTGAGATTACAACGTTGTTCATGTTTGGAGGTTTCAGTCATACAGTGTTCCAGCACCCATCCCTCCACCAGTGCCCATTTCCCACCACCAATGTCCCCAATTCCCTCCCTCCTCCCATAGCCTGCCTAATGGCAGGTTCTTTATCTCTTTTCTCTCTCCCTCTCTCTCTTTCTCCTTCTCTTACACATTGTGGGTTGCACTACCTACACTTAGAGGCCATCATGTGCATTTTTAGCAAAGCAGTTTTGAGGGTAAGACTAATACTACAAGTCTTTTGATCATGCTGGCATTTATAAGATAATATGGTAGCACAGAAAAGGAATAATTATTTAGAGGTCATCAGTCCCTGCTTATCAAATAAAGAACATGATTTTTGGTGAAGGTTTTATTTCTTTTTTCTTCTTTCTCCACTTTATTTAAACACTGTGGTTTACAAAGCTGTCCATGATGATTTGTTACAGACATTCCATTCCATCTGTAAGCACTTGCTATGGATTAGTTTGAGTTCGTGAGAGACCCAGTCTATTAGACTGATGGACATCAACTTTGACCTCAGTGACACACCCTTTGTGTAGTAGAAACGAATAAAGTGGCTCTAAACTTGCTATTTTTAAAAAACATTTTATTATACCACCGTGAGATATACAATTACAACGTTGTTCACGTTTGGAGGTTTCGGTCACAGAGTGTTCCAGCACCCGCCCTCCACCAGTGCCCATCACCCACCACCCATGTCCCCAATTCCCTCCCCCATCCCACGTCCTGTCTAAATGGCAGGTTCTTTATCTCCTCTCTCTCCCCCTCTCTCTCTTCCTTCTCCTACACATTGTGGGTTGCACTACATACACTTAGGAAGCCATCATTTGCATTTTTTTGCCTGTATTTAATGCTCAGTTCTAGGTTGGTATCAGACCTTTTGACGTTTATTCACATATGTTCCCTTCTCTATCTTACCTAACCTCTGACTCCCACGTGCTTGTGGTAATTTCCCGCTTTTGGTAAGAAAAGAAAAGGGCAGGGGAGCCTGAATGATAGCACAGCTGGTAGGGCGTTTGCCTTCTACGCGGCTGAGCAGGGTTCAATCCCCATCCCATGTGGTTTCCCCAAGCACCGCCAGGAGTAATTCCTGAGTGCAGAGCCAGAAGTAACCTCTGAGCACTACCGGGTGTGACCTAAAAAGCAAAAAGTAAAAAAAAAATTTAAAAGTGCAATTTCAGCCTCTCCATTCACTTACAAGAGTGGCTGTAGTCATCCAACCAATGAATCGTTGGCCCCCTGTTGCCTCTTCTCTGCTCAGGACTGTTCCTATCTGCAGTGTGACCAGTCATCCTGGGAAACTTGGTTTTCTGGTGCTTCGCTTTGCATCACTTCTTCCTGAGTCCATCATTTTTTGTGTTTGGGACAGAATCATTCTAGTACTCGCCTCATTCTCTCTGAGCTGCATACTGGTGGAAACCCATAGGCAGCCATTCGAATTTATCTTTTGAAAGAACAGGCTCAGAGCGGCCTCAGGGAGCACTCTTGGTGAGTCAACCCTACTCACCACAGGAGGGGTGAGTCCACTCCAGGCACTGCCCCTTGCTGCGCCCACAGCAGGGCAACGGAAGGCCCAGAGTCACAGCAGTGTCACAGCAGCATCACAGCAGCATCACAGTCAAGTGTGCAGGCAACCAGTGAGCACCACAGCCGAGCTTGTGGCCTGTGACAAGAACCAAGCAAAAGATATGTAACCCCTGGATCGAGCAATAGTATAGCCGGAGGGTATTTGTCTTGCACATGGCCCACCAGGGTTCAATCCTCAGCATCCCATATGGTCCCTGGAGCACCGTCAGGAGTAATTCCTGAGTGCAGAGCCAGGAGTAACTCCTGAGCACTGCCAGGTGTGACAGCACCCCACCCTCCCCAAAAAAAAAAAGAAGAAAAAGGTATGTGGCCCCTGGTCATCGCAACCACAACACAGGGGAAATAAAAATAATATAATTTGGGGGCTGGAGCGATAGTACAGTGGGGAGGGTGTTTGCCTTGCATGCAGCCAACCAGGGTTCAATCGCTGGCATCCCACATGATCCCTGAACACTGCCCAGGAGTTATTCCTGAGTGCAGAGGCAAGAGTATCTCCTGAGTTTTTCTGGGTGTGACCCAAAAGCCAAGAAAAAAATAAAGAAAATAATATTATTTTTCAAAAGAAAAATGGCCTCAGAATTGCGATTTTCCTGAGAGAGCAGGAGGCAGGTTTGCTCTAGTTTGCACAGTGTGTGTGTGTGTGTGTGTGTGTGTGTGTGTGTGTGTGTGTGTAGGGGGTGTCAAGTGGTCTATGCCTATGCCCAGGATTTATTTCCTCAAGATCTTGCACACAGGATGCTCTTCTACCAGTCATTGCTTACTCTTACATCTTTACATCTTGTCAATGAACACAAAGTGAGTGTGCTCATGAGCCAGGCTCCAACCAGCCCTCATTGCTCTTGGAATGACTCTTTGCTCTCTGACTGTGATGCAGATTGAAGCAGCGTTCAAATGTGAGCTCTGGGAGAGTCAGGAATCCTTCTGTTCAGCCACTCCTGGCTTCTTCAGTGAGGCTGGAGACTGACACAGGCCAGCACCTACAGATTCCCAACCATAGTCTAAGTCCCAGGTCCTAAAATTTTTCTACTAACTTTCCCCTGAATTTGTTTTTTGTGGTGCAGCCCTCATTTCTCTAGCTCTCTTCTTGTGTATCACATAAATGATTTTGATCTTCTTCTTAAAATATAGAAAATTGGGCTGGAGTTATAGTACCAGGGTTAAGGCATATGGCGACCTCTGTTTAATTCCCTGAGCACTGCCGGACATGATCCCTCACCGTTAGGGTGTCCCTTTAAGAGTTAAAGACCATCCTTTAACTCTTATGTTAGGATCCCTTTAAGAGTTAAAGGGATGGCCTTTAACTGCCCCACAGAGGTTGGAATAGCCCCTGAACACTAACCAGTGTGACCCACATTCCTAATGTAATAAAGACAGAGAATCATCTCAAGGTCTCCAAGCTGGCGTGAGCATGATCTCACCCTATATATCCACATATGCCTATTATAGTTGGGGTGTGAGAATGACACGGGAAGTAAAACAATTTTATTTAGGGAAATTTACTCAGAGAATCCAAGGGAAAGGCCAGAAAGACAGGTGCATGTTAAAGAGAGACAGCCTTCTTCCAGAGGGAAAAAGTCATATATTAAATTTTTTATGTACTGCCCCTAGAGGTGTTGCAGGTATTGCAGGTGTGGCTGCCGTGCCCAGCTGCATTGGCAGGTGGCAGACAGGAGATAGGCTTGTCTACATCCCAAAGGGCTCTGCCCTGTGGGCCCTGGATTGTGGATGGTCTGATATAGGAAAAGACTGGGCCCCTGGATGAACCCAGAGCCATGGCTGAGCCTGGCAAGCTACCGGTGGTGCATTCGATATTCCAAAAACAGTAACGATAGAGGTGAACTGGACAAGGGAAAGACCAGATGCACAGTTGCACTGCCTGGCCCACGTGGAGCAGCCCATGGAGTCTCTGAGGAATCAACTCGGTCCCGGCCGAGATCAAAGTAGCTCCTAGGGTAAAGCAGTCATGTGGGGAAAATCCACACTGGCCAGAATTAGGACAGGGATTTGGGCTCCTCCCTCTCCATGACGGTGAGCATGGCTATGGGCTCACAGCCTCCGCAACCAGATGAACCGGACAAGGAGCAGACCAGACGCACAGCTGTGGCAGTGAGCAGCTGCACAAGAGGCTTAGATAACAAAGTAGGCTAGGACCAGGTCCTTCCCAGGATCTTTCACATCTGTACACCATAATGATCATTGTAGTTGTAACAAACTGGGGAGGTTGATGGGGAGTGAGGAACTATAATGTCACACTAGAACTCATTACTAAACATAGATAATTGCATCATAAACCGTAAGGCAAGTCACAAGGTATAGGATAAGAGAGAAAGAAATACAGAGACAGAAATAGAGATAGAGAGAAAGATGAGATACTCAGATGTACAGGGGAGAGCTGCCATCTGATTCTCCCCTAGCTCAGCTGACCATGAGGCTCCCAGGAGGCAAGATGGGTTTTGGGAGTGATGGCCCATCACTTCTATAGGGCCTTGGAAGCAACTGGATGAGACTCTCTCACCATAATAGCCACCATTATCATGTTTTGGACCCCACAGCTCATCAGAACCCATGCAAGAGAGACACTGATCTCAAGACCAGCTCAGAGCAGCCGAGTTCGAGACCAGGTAGGCGACTCTTGGAAGCAGAAGTCACGGGCGTCCTGGAGATGGAGCTGAGGGGTACCCCCTTCCCCTCTCTGGCCCATCCGGGAGGCCTGGTGGCCCCCCAACAAACTGCCTCCAGGGCTCTCGGCCATGATGCAGAGACTCAGAAACACAGGGGAGAGCTGCCATCTGGCTCTCCCTAGCTCAGCTGATCATGAGGTTCCCAGGAGGCAAGATGGATTTTGGGAGTGGGCCCTTCACCTCTGCATGGTCTCAGAAGCAGCCAGATGAGACTCTCTCACCATAATAACCACCTTTTTGTGGTCTGGACCTGGTCGGTACATCAAACTAGTGGAACCAATTATGTTCTAGAGACTATATTACAATCTACAATGTGTAAGAAAGGGGAAGAGAGAAGGGAGAGAGAGAGAGAGAGAGAGAGAGAGAGAGAGAGAGAGAGAGAGATAAAGAGGGAATGGGGGCCAGAGCGATGGTCCAACGGGTAGGGCATTTGCCTTGCACATGGCAGGCCGTGCCAGCCCGGGTTCGATCCCCAGCATCCCATATGGTCCCCGAGCACTGCCAGGAGTATTTCCTGAGTGCAGAGCCAGGAGAAACCCCTGAGCATTATTGCCGGGTATGACCCAAAAAAAGCGAGAGAGAGAGAGAGAGAGAGAGAGAGAGAGAGAGAATGGAGATAAAGAACCTGCCATGGAGGCAGGCTGGGGGGAAGGGGGAGAGAGGTGGGGAATATTGGTGATGGGAGATGGGCAGGGGTGGAGGGATGAGTGTTGGAACCAAAATTCAAACATGAACATTTTTTAATTGTATATCTAACGGTGGTATAAGAAAATATTTTTTAAAAAATTGAGAAACATTTTTATGTCCCTAGTGATAGCTACAGGCTGGATTGGAAGGAGCACTGTGATGGACATGTTCAGGGCCTTTTCCTTAATCACAACCCTGATGTGCCCACAAAAGCCCCCTGAAGCCCACCCGCTAAGAGCCCCCTTGAAGCCCACCTATCCCAGTGAGAGCCTAGTGTCCTCGGGAAGGTCTCCACAGCAACCAATCAGTGGCCGTGTCAGAGGTGCCCAAATAGAGACTATGATTCAGTTCTTTGGGATCTAGACTCAAGTATCTGTATATGTTTTTAAATCCCCAAGGAATTTTAGTCAGCAGCTAGATTTGGAAGCACTGCTCTTGGGAATTAGAATGATGCGAAACAGAACAATTGTCTGGCTTGGTGGAGTTGCACCCTGATGTTGTGCTGTGGGGGCTGAGACCATCTGGGGCCAAACTTCAAGGGTCAAGGAACTTCAGGGTTCCTCTGCTCCCTCAATTCAGAGTCACTGCTTGAGGAGCAGAGGAACAAGAGGGGTGAAGGAGGAATGAGTGACTTCAGTTTCTGGAATTTTGGAGGCAGTAATGGCCAAGAGCTACAGTTCTTCATTTCATATTTCCATAATTTCCAATAGGACTGGATCTTTCCAATAACTTCCCTCCTATTCTTGCTTGTAGTGGCATGGGGGAGCTCAGGAGGGTGATCTGATCTTTACCATCAGAGATATCCTTCACTTTGGAGGAAGACTGAGAATCCTAATTTCCTCCCCTAACTCTCCTTTAACTTCTGCTCTTCCTCATCTCAACTTCACATTGCCTGTCTTCCCAAGGAGGCTGATCTGCTACAAACTACGGCGTCATTTGATGCCAGAGGAGGATGTAGTGTGACAGCTGTATAGAGGCTTATTTTCACTTGAGCATATTGCAGAGTTCCTATAGCACAAAGAATAAGGTGTCCTTGGGGCCAGAGTGATAGTACACTGGGTAGGTCCCTTGCTTGCATGCAGGCAATCCTGGTTGGATCCCTGGCACCTCATTATGTCTCCTGAGCACTACCAGGAGTGATCCCTAAAGCCCTGAGCGCTGCCAGATGTGTCTCTTCCTCACAAAAAAAAAGAGAAAAGAAAAAAAACGAATAAAAAAAAGTGTTCTTAGAAAGCTTAGAGACCAGAGAGGTGGGAAGGAGGTTGTTTATGATGAACATGTTGCAGGGTCGGGCAGGTGGGGTGGTGGTGGAAATATTCTGTCGTACTATGCAAGGTTAAAATCAGACACGCCTGCTCTCAGAGCTTTGATTTCAGCCCCTACTGGGTCCCATTTGAATGTTAGCCCCAAATCCTTCTCATAAACATAAACTTCAGTACTGATATTCTAAGATAACCCTGACTTGAAGACCATGTGGCATCTCATGTTCTCAGAATCAGTTCTTTATAATTAAAACTGAACCATTTCTTTGAGGGGAAACAAGTAGAATATCCTATTTATAACTGAATCAGATCTAGGGAAATGAAAGTTATCTTCAGGAAATTTCATTTCTAGGAGGGCAACTCTTCATATATGAATCGTACATACACACATAGATAAATACACATAGATAAATGGGAACAGGAGACAGGTAGATGGTCATGAAAATTTTCCATTATAATATTAATTAAGATTATTGGTTGACAAAGCTATCCACATGTTTTTGTTTTGTCTTTTGTGTTTGTTCACCTGTATTTGGGTTGGGGAGAGTTATTTTAATGGGCCACACCCAGTGGTGTCAGGGGCTACTCCTAGCTCTGCACTCAGGAATTTCTTCTGGCAGTGTTCTGGGGACCATATGGGATGCGGCGGTTGAACCTGGGTCAGCGACTGCATGCAAGGCAAACACCCTCTCTGCTGTTCTAACCCTCTAGCTCCATCACCTGTCCTTTTTTCTTAATGTCTTAAAATGACTACTACAGTTATAGTATTATTGCATTGGCACTATGCAAGAACAAAAAAATTTCTTTCTAAGAAAAAAGAAACAATAACGGGAAAAAAGGAGGAAGAGAAGGAGGCTGGGAAGAAGGAAGGAAGGAGAGGAAGAAATGAAGGAAGGAAGGAATGATTTAGAAATGCTGCCATTTTGCTTTTGTTTGGGGCTGCACCTGGCTGTGCTCTAGGCTTTCTCCTGGCTCTGTGCTCAAGGATCGCTCCTGGCAATCTCACGAGACATGCGAGGTGCTGGGCCTCTAGCCCGGTGGGCTGCATGCTGCCTTGTCCGTTGTACTATCTTTCTGGCTCCAGAAATGGTGCTTTCAGGGTTTAGGCTTCGTGGGTCAGTCTTGAAGCACTTTATGCTCACTTGCTCTACAGAATGATTCCCAGGGCCCAAAACCTTGTGTTGGAGTGTGGAGGCAAAATGCACCACCGCCAAGAGAGAAGAGAAACCATCTGCGGTGTGTGTGTCTGGGGGGGGGGGGAGTGCTCTTGTGCTCTTCTAACAGAGGACTTATTTAACAGCAGAAGCACTTTGTTCCTGTTTCAAGTTTAAATTATAGCCACAGTGATATTGAAAAGCCGATGAAAGGATTGTTCAGGTCAACTTCAAAGCAGAACGAAGTCGGAGGATCTATCAGGGAGGAGCGCGGCCTCCTCATCTCCACCTCCACGCCGCCACCCGCCCTGCACAAACACGCCCAGCGCTGTGTGTTCCCCACGGGACCCACTGATGGAATCAAGATGGGAGACCTCAAATATGTTGCATTTTTAGTGTTTTTTGATTTCACTTCCCTTACTTCGTTTGTGCATTTTCTTAAGTCTGTTTATTTTTTAGAGCTCTCCCCCTGCCGCCCCCTCCCCTGACCCCTCTCATTAAAATCCAAGAGTCTAAGAGGAAAAGACCTCAGAGCCAGGAGCTGCCTGCTCACATGTGCACCAAGGGTAACTCACACTCACAACTTCCCTTCCTGTTGGACAGTTCGTGGTTCCAGGCCCTAGTGGGGACTGAGCTGGAGCACTGAAACATTTAGATTTACAGGAATCCTTTTTGTTTTGTTTTGTTTGTCTGTTTTTGTCCCACATGTTTGTTTGTGTCAATAAGATATCATCTCACACCTCAGAGACTGGCGCCTGTCCAAAAGAGCAAGAACAACAAGTGTTGGTGTGAATGCGGGGAGAAAGGGACTCTCATCTATTGTTGGTGAGAATGTCGACTGGTACAACCTTTTGAAAAATAACACGAACATTCCCTCCCAAAACTGGAAATTGAGCTCACATTTGAGCCAGCAATACCACTCCTGGGAATATACCCTGGGAGGCCAAAAACACACAGCGGAAACACCATCTGCACTTTCATGTTCATAGCAGCACTATTCACAATAGCCAGAATCTGGAAACAACCAGAGTGCCTGAGAACAGATGACTGGCTAAAGAAACTGTGGTGCATTTAAACAATGGAATACTATGCAGCTGTCAGGAAAAACCAAGTTATGAAACTTGCCTATACATGGATGGACATGGAGAGGATCATGCTGAGTGAAATTAGCCAGAAGGAAAAGGACAGATATAGAATGACTGCATTTATTTGCAGGATATAAAAATAAAATAGTATGATACCAATATCCAAGGTCAGGCAAAATATGGATCAGGAGGTCTTGTCAGTGAGGTGGAATCTACCGCAAGTGTGTGAGACTCAGAGATCAGGTAAAACAGAGAAAGGAATGATGTGCTGATAATTGTTGGACGTGATAATACCAGCCTAGAATTGAGCATTGACTAGGCAAAGGGATATGCATGATAACCCCTAAATATATGTATTGCAAGCCACAATGTGTGAAAGAAGGAAGAGAAAAGAGAAAGAAAGAGACAGAAAGAGAGAGAGAAAGAAAGAAAGAAAGAAAGAAAGAAAGAAAGAAAGAAAGAAAGAAAAGAAAGAAAGAAAGAAAGAAAGAAAGAAAGAAAGAAAGAAAGAAAAAAAGAAAGAAAGGAAGAAAAAGAAAGAAAAGAAGAAAGAAAGAAAGAGAGAAAGAAGAAAGGAAGGAAGGAAGAAAGAAGGAAAGAAGAAAGAAAGAAAAGAAAGAAGAAGAAGAAAGAAAGAAAGAAGGAAGGAAGGAAGGAAGGAAGAAAGAAGGAAAGAAAGAAAGAAAGAGAGGAAGGAAGGAAGGAAAGAAGGAAGGAAGGAAGAAGAAGGAAGGAAGGAAAGAAAAAAGGAAGGAAAGAAAGAAAAAAAGGAAGAAGAAGAAAGAAAGAAGAGAAAGAAGAGAAAGAAAGAGAGAAAGAGAGAAAGAGAGGAAAGACAGAAAAGAGAAAAAGAGTTTGCCATAGGGGCAGGCTGAGGGGGAGGGGAGGAGAGTTGGGACATTGGTGGTGGGAAATGGGTACTGGTGGAGGGATGGGTGCTGGAACACTGTATGACTGAAATTCAAACATGAACATCTTTGTAAATGTATATCTCATGATGGTATAATAAATACAAGTTTGTTTTTATTTATTCATTTATTTTCTTGAGTCACAGTGCCATACAGTTAGAAGGCTGCTATGATAGAATTCAGACACACGCTGTTCCAACACCCATTCCTCCACCAATGCATATTTCCCACCACCAATGTGTCCCTTTGTCAGCCTACCATCCCTTCAATCCCACCCCCAGCCTGTCTCTATGGCAGGTACTTCAGGAATCCTTTGTAATTTTTAAGATTATTTCAAGGATTCATGAAAGACCCTCCTTCTTTTGGAAAATTATTTTGTTATCTTGGATACTGAGGAGCCTAAGGTGAAATGAGATTGATCAAATTAAACCAGACTTACAATTATCACACCGAAATTTAAATTCTGGGATTCAGAGGCTAACCCTTCTGAAAGGACATTTCTCTCCTTTACTAATAATAATAATTAACAATTGTGTTTTGCTTTTAATGCATGCAAGGCATCTTGGCATTCTCTTAGGGGGACTTTCTACAACTGCAAGGAAACAGTGCAGTTTGTCTCCAGTGACAAAGATAGGAAACAGAGAAAGGAAGTGAAGTGACCTTTAGAAGAGAACAGTTGGGACTGTCCTGAGGTGCAGGTTTTGGGACCCAGGTCAGGGATTTTCCATGCTGACCCACTTAGCTCCATGTTAAAGAGAAAGAAGCTCTCCTGATTTGCCTTGCCACCAGCATGGTGAGGTTGGTGCTGGGAAGAAACTGGAAACTCTCTGAGCTGTATTTCTAATGACAATTGCTATAAACAATTTCAATGTGCATACTGTTATCTTAGTAAAGCAAATCTGTGTTTGAAAGAGCTCTCTCTAGATCAATTTTTAATGCACATACATCTTGGAGACATAAGAAATCGAAACATTTAGATTTGCATGCATATTTGACACCAGAAGGCACTTGCCTGCCTGTAGTGCTAATTCTCTGGCCCCAAGTGCTGTTTTTTTTGGGAGGAGTCACACTGGCAACGCTCAGGAGTTATTCCTATCTCTGTACTCGGGGATTACTCCTGACAGTGCAGGGCAAACACCATACCCACTGTACTATTGCTCTGACCCCTAAAGTGCCATTTGAAAAATGATTAGGGGCCAGAGCGATAGTCCAACAGATAGGGTGTTTGACTTGCACCCAGCTGACCCAGATTTGATCCCCAGCATCCCATAGGGTGCCCTGAGCACTGCCAGGAGTAATTCCTGAGTGCAGAGCCAGGACTAATCCCTGAGCATCGTCGGGTGTGGCCCAAAAAAGCAAAAGAAAATTATTAGTATCCATATATTAAAATGAAAACTGGTCCTTCATACCAAAAGTAGATTAAAGATAAGAATTTTAAATGTCAAAAAATTGTTTTTGATCTTTGAGTCACACTCAAGGGTGTTCGGGAAAGAGCCCTGCAGTGCTCAGGGACCATGTGGTGCTAGAGACTGTTTTGGGTTTATTGTTGTTGTGATTATATTAATTTATTTTTGGCCACACCCAGTGGTGCTCAGAAATTACTTCTGGCTCTGTGCTCAGGGGTCATTCCTGTTGGTGGGACCAGATGGGGTGCAGATTAAACCTGGGTCAGCTACAGTCAGTGCCAGGGCACTATCAGCTAGTTAGTATAAAGTAATCGCTTAGGACCTGTTCTGGTTTTTAAAAGAGATTTATTAGGGAGAAAATGTGAAGGTGGAGAGAGGGGTAGTGCTCAAGAGGGAACCCAGGCTTCTTCATAGCAGAAGAAGCCGGGGCTAGAGACTGACCAAGGCTTCCTGCATGCTAGCAAGTGCTCCAGCAACTCTGAGCTCTCTCTAGTCCCTGTACAAACACTTTTAAGTGTGAGGTTTACAACAGTTTTCAATGTCCTCAGGGAAGTGTGCATAAAGAATTATTTTGAAAATCACTGCATTAGAGTCTCTCATCTGAGAGTGGGAGGCACAGGGAAGGTCCTTGACTTAATGAGCTATTCTGCTGGAGAAACTCCTCAATAGAATAATAGAGCTCATTTATTTGGATATGAGACTTCATATTTACTTACAAGTAAATTGAATCTGTGTTTCTAAAATCTGGAACTACCCCAAAGGTCATGAACTGGAGGCTTCAGAGTGTTTTTGTTTTGCAGTGCCAGAGACAGCTCTAGGGCCCTACACATACAGGGCGACTGCTTTGTCACTAAGCCAGGTAACCTGGGCTAGAGTATTTTTAAAAATATTTTATTATGCCACCGTTAGATATACAATTACAAGATGTTGATGTTTGAATTTTGGTTCTACAGTGTTCCAACACCCATTCTGCCACCCCTGCCCATCTCCCATCACCAATGTCCCCACCTCCCTCCCCCCTTCCCCCAGCCTGCCTCCATTGGCAAGTCCTCTATCTCCTTTCTCTCTCTCTCCTTCTCACTTCCCTTCTTACACATTGTATATTGTAATATATTCTGGAACATGATTGGTTCCACTAGTTTGATGTACCGGGTCCAGACCACGAAAATGGCGGCTATTATGATGAACGAGTCTCATCTGGCTGCTTCCGAGGCCCTACAGAGTTGATGGGCCCACTCCCAAAACCCATCTTGCCTCCTGGGAGCCTTATGGTCAGCTGAACGAAGGAAGAGCCAAATGGCAGCTCTCCTCCAAGCTTCTGAGTCTCTGCATCATGGCCAAGAGCCCTGAGGCAGTTCATGGCGCGGGCCACCAGGCCTCTGGGATGGGTCAGAGAAGAAAAGGGGTACCCCAGCTCCATCTCCAGGAACACCTGGTGACTTCCGCCTCTGAGAACCGCCTGCCTGGGCTCGGAACTCGGCTGCTCTGAGCTGGTCTTGATATCAGCGTCTCTCTTGTGTGGGTTCTGATGAGCTGTGGGGTCTGGACTGTGATAATAGTGGCTATTATGGTGAGCGAGTCTTATCCAGCTGCTTCCAAGGCCCTACAGAAGTGATGGGCCCACTCCCAAAACCCATCTTGCCTCCTGGGAGCCTCATAGTCAGCTGAGCTAGGGAGGAGCCGGATGGCAGCTCTCCCACATGCGTATGAGTTTCTCATCTTTCTCTCTATTTCTATTTCTGTCTCTGTATTTTCTCTCTCTTCTCCTATGCCTTGTGACTTACAGTTTATGATACAATTATCTATGTGTATATTCAGTAGCGAGTTCTAGTGTGACATTATAGTTCCACATTCCCCATCAACCTCTGCAGTTTGTTACAACTACAATGATCATTATGGTGTACAGATGTGAAAGATCCTGGGTAGGACCTGGTCCTAGCCTACTTTGTTATCTAAGCCTCTTGAGTGGCTGCACATGTCACAGCTGTGCATCTGGTCTGCCCCTTGTCTAGTTCATCTGGTTGCAGAGGCTGCGAGCCCATATCCACGCCCACCAGCATGGAGAGAGAGGAGCCCAAATCCCTGCTCCAATTCCGGCCAGCGTGGCTTCCCCCGACATGATTGCTTTACCCTAGGAGCTACGTTGTTCTTGGCGGGACTTGCCAATTCCTCAGAGACTCCATGGGCTGCTCCACATGGGCCAGGCAGTGCAGCTGTGCATCTGGTCTGTTCCTTGTAATCATTTAAGACATATTTGGTGGGCCGGAGCGATAGCACAGTGGGTAGGGCATTTGCCTTGCACGCGGCCTACCCAGGTTCAATCCCGGCATCCCATATGGTCCCCAGAGCATCGCCAGGAGTAATTCCTGAGTGAAGAGCCAGGAGTAACCCTGAGCATCGCCGGTGTGACCCAAAATGCAAAAAAAAAAAAGACTTGTTTTGGGGGCCAGAGAGAATAGCATCCAGGTCAGGCACTGTTGAAGTAATACCAAAGGGCTTAATTTATTTTATCTTTTGCTTTTTTGTGTCACATTTGGCAATGCTCAGAAATTACTTCTGGCTCTGTACTCAGGAATTATCCCTGGCAGTGCTCA
>JAJIBD010023333.1:0-23198 GCA_021461705.1 Cryptotis parvus | reverse complement strand
CCTAAGCTTTCAGTGTTAGTACATTACGGTAGTTGGCCCTATCTGAAGGTGTATAGGTGAGAAGCTAGAGAGCTGGCCGGAAACTGATTTCTTCATTGGTGCTCCTTAGATGTTGCTTTGAGCCCAGAGCTACTTTTGTATCACAGAAGTCTTTTTTTTTTTTTTTTTTTTTTTTGCTTTTTGGGTCACACCTGGCAATGCTCAGGGGTTACTCCTGGCTCTGCACTCAGGAATTTCTCCTGGCGGTGCTCGGGAACCATATGGGACACTGGGGGTTGAACCCAGGCCGGCACAGGCCGGCCGCATGCAAGGCAAGTGCCCTACCCATTGGGCTATTGCTCCGCTCCGGCCCTCATAGAAGTCTTGACTTATGCCTGCAGTGCTTCATTTCTTTTTTTGTGGTTAGAGCACCACTGGAATTTTGTACTTCCAGACACTTGGTGTGTATATATATATATAGCGTGTATATATATATATATATATATATACGTGTATATATATATATATATATATATGTATGTATATGTATATATATATAAATTAGAAGCAATCAATATAAAAGTAGAAGCAATTAGTATAAAAGGGAAAACTCGAGTCCCTGAGTAATATTAGAGAGTAAGCCTTGAGGTCTGCTGACCTGGGTTCAGATCTCGGCACCCCATATGAGTAGTCCCTTAGCCTACCAAGAATGATTACTGAGTGCAGAGCTAATAATGAGCCCTGAGCACTTAGTCACAGCACTTACACACACACTCAGGCTTGTGTAAGTGATGGAGGATCATCTTGTGGTGTCAGGGGTTTGAGACATTAGAACTCTTGGTCACTAAACATGGTTGTGGACAGTGCCTGGGGCCAGGCTCATGGCTTTATCTCTGCAAGGCAGGTACTGAACCCCGGACCACTGATGTACAAGTTTAGAAAGGATTCTTCTAAATGCATTTAACCAATATGTCTAATGATTTTTGTTATGTGGTCCATATTCTGTTAATGTGGTGTACTTAGCCTTGAGAGCCTCTCGTCTGCAAATCTGCTTAATTAGTAATTGCTGACTGGCCCTGTTTTATGATGTCTTGCTTTTGGCATGCATGAAAAATGATTTATAGAAAACAGCACATGTGCTCCTATGCTTTGTTCTCTATAGTAGTGTTAATCATATATCTCTGATGTAAGCTATTTTGTCACTGATGAAACTGAAAATAAAAGCGGGCCAAGGTCTGCAGCTCTTTGTCAAAGTACCAACATTGAGTCTTTTTTTTTTTTTTTTTTTTTTTTGCTTTTTTGGGGTCACACCCGGCAATGCTCAGGGGTTTCTCCTGGCTCTGCACTCAGGAGTTACTCCTGGCGGTGCTCCGGGGACCATATGGGATGCCAGGGATCAAACTCGGGTTGACTGCGTGTAAGGCAAACACCCCCCGCCCCCTCCCTCGGTTTACTACCGCTCCAGCTTCTCAAGATACATTTTAATTTCAGGAATTAAAATGGGGAAAACATGTATTTTAGGCTCTCTCTCTCTCTCCCCCTCTTCCCCTTCCTCCTTCTCTCCCTCCCTCCCTCTTCCTCTCCTTCTCCCCCACCATGAGTTTTCTTTCTGTGAGTAATTTCACTTCAAGATCTGGTATGTTAAAATGGCTTATACAATGTTAGTTTTAAAAATTTTATCATTTAAAAAAAGCAAAAAAATTATTCTTCCTTTTTGCATGAACTATGTTAACACACACCTGATTGTGGTACTCACACATCTAGTTGTGCTCACTTGGGTTTGCATATTGGATTATGTGGCTCACACACTTGATGTGATTGCCAGTGAGTCTTTAGTCGTACTCTTGTGTGTTCTGATTCTTGGGCTTGTTGGGATTCACCAGTGCTGGATAAGGTTTGGACTGGGCATACGTTTGGCTGCGGTGTTTGTGTGTATTTCAGTCTCAGTACTCACTGAATTGCCCACAGACTGGAGATCTGCTAGGCTCAGACAACAACTGCTGGAATTGTGTTCCCTAGACTTAATGGTCTGAATTTTCAAGACTCAGTATAAAGTGTTAAGTAGAAAGAGTGTGTGTGGGTGATGGGGAGGAAGAGGGTACCATATCAGTGAATGAGCTGTAGTTGAAGTGTGAGATTGGTGAATGGGGGGGGGTCCTTAAATTAAGAATCTTATATCTGGACCTGTGACAGTACAATGGGTAGGACGCCTGACCTCCACACTACTGGTATCAGTTCAATCCCCCCATGGTTCCTGAGCACTATCAGGAGAAATATCCTGGGTGACAGCCAGAGAGTTAGAGAGAGAGCCCCGCACCCGCATTGCACTGAAGGGATCTCAGTTAGAATGTAACCTTAGTGGGGCTGGAGCGATAGCCCAGCGGGTAGGGCATTTGCCTTGCACGCGGCTGGCCTGTGTCGGCCTGGGTTCAATTCCCGGCATCCCATATGGTCCCCTGAGCACCACCGGGAGTGATTCCTGAGTGCAGAGCCAGGAGTAGCCCCTGAGCATTGCGGGTGTGACCCAAAAAGCAAAAAACAAACAAACAAACAAACAAAAAAGAATGTAACCTTAGTGCCTTTGATTCACTGCTGCCTTTCTTTCATTGCCTCCTACCTTTTATTAATCCAGGCTAAAGAACACTTTGCGGCTTTTTCCTTCCTGGAGAAGCCTGTGTTCTCTCTTGAACATTTTAATCTTCCTCTCTCATCACATCTAAGTAACTTAATTTTCAGTAAAAACTATTTTGTTCCACTGAAAATTAAACTAATAATTTAATTTGACTTGGTACCACACATGGCCTGCTCTCCACAATCTTATAGCTTCATCAATGCCATGTCTCCTTTGTCCAGATAGACAGAAAGATGGCGGACTGGAACCTGAGTGCTGAGGACTTTGTTCCCTGTGCCTTCTGTAATGTTTAAACAGGGACTCAAATATCATTCTGGTTACTCTGATTGAAGAGCTTAAACAAAATACGTTGTTTAATTATACTTTCTGGGTCAGAATTCTGCATTTCATCTTGATGAACTATATGGAGATATTTATCTCTTCACAGGTTTCTCCACATAGAAAAGTCTATTATAAAAATACGGGAAAGCATGGCAGCGGAGACGCAGACACTGAACTTTGGACCTGAATGGTGAGTCTTCAGAATTTCATTGTTTTGATACTAAAATATCTAGTACAGTGTAAAGTATTTTTTACACTGCTGGGTTTCTAAGTATGCATTTGTTACTATTTTTGAATAGGAAGTCAGATTTAGTTTTGGGTGGGACTCAGGAGGGGCAGCACGGCTATTTGTCCAGGGCTTGTCATCAGGGCTGTGTCAGACCCCCACACTCACCCTTGACCATTAAAGCAAGCTGGTCAGGCCCCATTTCTGGGAGATGTGGCTCTTCTGGTGACGAGGGAACTTCACCTTGGCCTTGCCTAGAGCCTCCATGCCATGCTCCTTGTTCTGCAGCTGGCTGCTGATGGCCAATACGAACCCCTGGCCACTGTGCCCAGGGCCTTTCCAGAGGCACCAGCATGGGTGTCTGGAGCATGAGAGCGGTGATGAATGTCTCCCAGCAAGGACAGTCTCTGAAGCCCCATAGGGCAGACTGTCCCTACCTTCTAGTCTCTCAGCAGGGAGTAGCTGCTTGAAGCTACTGCACACCAGCCCCACAAGGATGAATGTGCATGTTTTGGGGCCTCGTTGAAATCAGTGTTATCATTCCAGTAATAAATTATTTATTTAATGATCACAGCGCTATTTTAAATATTAGTCATATCTCAGGACTCTTTTCCTTGGTCTGTCTAAAACTCCTTACTGCCCCACCGATCATTTACTTTTTGTTTGAGACCTGCCTAGGTCCATGTATTGTTTTATGTATTGGAACATTTTTATGCACACATGTCATCTGTTGCAGTATTGTTTTAAGTTTGCTTTTCTTTTTTTTTTTCTTTTTTTAATTTTTTTTTTTTTTTTTTGGAGGGATCACACCCGGCAATGCTAGGGGGTTACTCCTGGCTTGCACTCAGGAATTACTCCTGGCAGTGCTCAGGGGACCATACGGATGCCAGGGATTGAACCCAGGTTGGCCTTGTGCAAGACAAATGCCCAACCCACTCTGACTCGCTCTGACCCCTTGAGGTTGCTTTTCATAAACTCATTTAGAGATAGGTTTCATTGAATTATTTGAGTTTTGTTGATGGGATCAGAATGTGGTCCTCTGGAACACTGGCTATTAATCATAGCCAGTATAGTATGTGTTAGCATTTACCATAATAACAATTAATTGGCCTTTGAGTCTCTTACAGATGTGTTTGGACACCCGAATATGGAATTCTCATGGAATTTCAGATCCATCACATTGTAGTGTGACTTTCCCCCCTCTCTTCTTCCTTTCCCCCCAAAGTTGATGATTGAAGATCCTCTCAGCAGTGACGTGATGATAGTTGTTTTTTCCTATTCAAACCTAGAGCAAAGGCAGTATATAAAGTAGATGTTTTGAAACCGTGTTGTAAGCAGTCTCAGTGTTGGGCAGTGATGGTTTGCCAGATGATGCAGACTTTCCCTGTAATTCTCTGTGGAGTGCTCCTATGAACTTCTATGCATTTCACTTTATATGTGATACCCTAATTTATTTTGGCAGATTGGATTGAGGGGAAATCATTATTTACAGTTTTAAGAATTATGTTGCTTCTAAATTTTAGGAGTTATTTTGGAAATGTTTACCTCAGTAATGCTGTACCTGTTTTATTAATATATATTAAAAACAATTTTCTTATGAAGTCAATGTTTCTAAAATAAGTAGACGCTATAAGTAAGCCAGAGAAGAGGCAGTGACCGTGATTTTTATCACCCATGGTGACCACTGTGAATACATTGGCGCATTTTTCCAGGTGTTTTTCATGTTTGCTTATTTATGTATATGTACATCTATTTTCACAAATGTTATTTTACTGTTCATTCAGTTTTGTAATATGTTTCAAAAATTTACACAGCAAAAGCACTTTCTAATCAATAAATATTTACTATTCTCTTACATGGTTGCATTGTATGCATGCATACATTTATGAAATTGGTCTAGATAACAGCATGTAGGTAGTTCTCAAGTTTTTTCATTATAAAATGCTTTTGATGAAGATCTTGTCATTAGTTTTCAGGTAGATTAAAATTCACATTGCCCTCTTGATAAACTTATGTATGTTGCTTTTCTGCCTTTATCTGGAATTTGCAACTGTTTCTTTTTCATTTACATAGCTTTCTGTTTTCTATTTTTTTTTCTGTTTTCTTTATAAAGACATAATTCAAGTAGGCAGATAATTTAAGGA
The DNA here is from genome assembly GCA_021461705.1 of Cryptotis parvus. Classification (NCBI taxonomy): domain Eukaryota; kingdom Metazoa; phylum Chordata; class Mammalia; order Eulipotyphla; family Soricidae; genus Cryptotis; species Cryptotis parvus. The sequence goes on along the minus strand of JAJIBD010023333.1, from coordinate 17,896 downwards.
GGTTTTTTTCTTACTTTCCGGTATCCCTCTACTACAAGGTGGTAAAGAGGTAACCATCAGCCCCAATAAAGCAAGACTCCCGTGATGTTTTTGAGTCAGTACACATTTAACTTGATACCTTGCAACATGTATTGACAGACTAGGGCCCATAGGTCTATAAACAAAGTGTTCTTAAAGTATACTTTATTGGAATACAGCCGTACCATTGTTTATATTTTATCTGCAGCATTATACTGCACTGGCAGGGTTAAGGCAAGCTGGTAAAAAACTTCAAATAATTTACTATTCACTAGCTCTTTACATAGAAAAGGTTGTTGGTCTCTGCCCTAAGCCACAGACTTCCAGTTATTTCAGCATGTTAGACTCAGTCTTTTGGCGGTGTAAATTGCATTAAACTGCATTTTCATTGGTATTCGAAATCTTGTTTGCATGGAGTTTTGTTTGCTTAGCTAGTGTTTTATCCAGAATTGGAATCTAGAGCTTTAACAGAGGACAGTCTCTAGTCCCAAGTTTAAGGAGTGGCTTTGCTTTCTGTGCCCTCTGGTCCCCAGCAGGCATTAGAACTGAGGCTCCTTCCCTTAGTCATCAGAAGTGCTGATAAACTGGGGAGTGAGTCTTGAGTCTCAGTAGGCCCTTGGCCTTCTATGTATCATCTATCAAATTCCTTAGAGTGAGTATATTAGGTCCTCAACTAAGTGCGCTTACCTTGACCTAGAATTGTACAGTGACCAGAAACTGGCGTGCCTTGTGTTTCTGTGTGTAGCAGGACAGTCACTCTGATTCTGAAGAGGAGGGGCCTGTGTTCAGAAGACGGGAGAATCTAAGTTTAGAGTGATAAGACCGAATCACTTTGTAACTCTGAATCATACAAAAACATTTAGTGATGACACTGTGCTTTATTAATTTCCAAAGGTCCTCTCTCTCCCCTCCTCTCTCTCTCGTTTCTGGGCCACACCTTGTGCTGCCCAAGGACTACTCCTGGCTTGGAACTTGAGGTCGCCCAATTGAACTGTCTCTGGAACGGACAGGTTTTTTTTCCCTATTTTCTCCCCCTTTTTTTGGGTTACTCTTGGTGGGGCTCGGGAGACTATATGGGATGCCAGGGATAGAACCCATGTCAGCTGTGTTAAAGGCAAATGCCTACCTGCTATGCTGTCGCTCCGGCCCCTGGACATTTATTTTTGATAGAAATGTGAAACAGTGCTCAATAAAGGCTAAGAAAAAAAATTGAAGAGAATTATTTGTCCCTGGGACAGCTTTGAAAATTGTACCTGGGAGGGTTGAAAATTGTGGTTTAGGAATAGATTGTAAGATTAAACTTTTTCAGGTAGTTCTATGGAATCATTGGGTCTGTTTATTTAGAATAAGGCAATACTTTCTGTATTTCACCAGAGCGAAATATAATAGGATAGATAGGCTGATTTTTAAATGTAGAATATCATTTTTAGAATTGTTATTTCTAAATACAAGCTAGAGTCACTTTAAGGCTTTCTTCAAATGTCAGTCTATACTGGCCATGTCTGGAACACGTCATAGTCCCCTCCCTCCTCCTTTCTGTGGTCAGAATGCAGTATGCTGAACATTTGACTCATTCACTGTCTGTACCCGGCGTTAGCCTCTTTAGACTGTGCGCTCCACTGAGGGCAGGTCCTTTGGATTCTGTTTTTGTACAGTTTGTTCATTACTGTATCTCCAGTGCATTATGCATAGTAGGTATTAAATAAATATTTGTTGATGAGTGAATTCTTGGAAAGTAAAGTTGTTTTTAATGTTTTAGTACTGTAAATCTGTATACACATTCTTGAACAATTTTGTGTTGTGGGCAAATGAACTAATTTTTTTAGAAGTGTAATTCAATTAAATTTTTTTTCTCTTTAAGACTGTGGATTATATGTGGATAGCTTGATTATCAAATGATCAAGAAAACTACCTTAAAATGATGGGGCTGGAGCTATAGCACAGCTGGTAGGGTGTTTGCCTTGCATGCAGTTGACTTGGGTTTGATCCCGGCATCCTGTATGGTCCCCTGAGCAACGCCAGGAGTAACCCTTGGCGCATCGCCAGGGTGTGACCCAAAAAGAAAAAAAAAAAAAAAAAAAATTCTAAATCTGTCAGATTCAGATAATTAAGAATATAGTTTCAGTGAATAATCACTCTTAATTCCAGAAAACCTTGGAGGACAAAGGCCACCTGATAGTGCTCAGGAGTTATTCCTGGTTCTCTGCTCAGGGGTCACTACTGGTGGCGTGAGGGACCATCTGTGGTGCTGGGGATCAATCCAGGATTGGCTCTGTACAAAGCAAATTCCTTCACCTTTGTACTACTATCTCTTTGGCCCTCTATGTTATTTTCTGGTGGTGGGGAGGAAGGGCCCATGCATAGTGGTGCTTGGGCTTAATTCTGTGCTCAGTGCTCACACCTGGTGGGGCTTGGGGACCATATGGGATCCAGGCATTGAACTTAGATCTGCCATGTGCAAGGCAAACACCTTACCTACTGTACTATTGTTCTGGCTCCCTACCGTTATGTATTTTTATGCTTTAAAATCACTCTTTAATCAGTGGTCCCAAACTTAAGAGTTCATGCCCTTTATTAAACCATACAGATAATTCTGGTTTGTTGAAACAATATGTCAGACATTTTCCACAATAGCGTCTTGTCAAGTGGCTGGCCGTAAAAACTCCAGCATCACATTCATCTGAAGGGCATTCTTGGCGAAGCTGCCGATTCTTCCCATTTTTTGTCCACCTTGTGGTATTTCAGGACAGCCAGTTTAACCTTTTTTTTCCTCTTAGGCTTCTTCTTCTTGGGAGGGGTGTAAGACTCTTCTTTGTTTTCTTAGCACCACCCTGAAGTCTCGAATGAGTGTACTCTGAAGAGTGGACTCCTTTTGGATGTGGTAGTCAGAGTGCGTCCATCTTCAGGTTGTTCGCCAGCATTGGCCAGTCTATGCTGACCGGGTGGAAATCCTTTCTTGGCCTGCATCTTGCTTGGCCTGGCTCTTTCCCGACATATCTGAGGGTCCGGACTCAAGAGTGATAGTCTTTCCTGTAAGGGTGTGCATGAGAAATCTGCATCTTGGGGTGGGTGGGAAAGGAAGCTGCTACATTCTACCTCACAAAAACCATTGCTAATGCTTGGAGTTTTTCCCCCTATTTTTGACTAGAGATATTTAACAAAACACCCATTTTACTTGTTTTGTTAAGGATAGGTTTTCCCTGTGGGAAAGAAGGAAACATTTCTATTTTCACCAGTGTATGTGAGATTAAATTACATCGACTTCTCTTAAAATGGTTATACCTTTGTGGTGTCTCCTCTGTATAAATGTATAGAATATACATTGATCTATAGTAAAAAAATATTTCTGTTAGACTCTAGTTCTTGGTTTTGCTATGTTAGCTTTGTGTACTGACCGTAGTGTAAAAGCTGGTAAATTGTTTTGGTGTGAAGGCATCTGAGTCTTTTTGGGGATAAAGGCTGTGAGACTGGGGGGGAGTGGGACCAAGGAAATGCAAATCCAAGATTGCTAAATGATACCGGTAATCTTTGTGGAAGTGTAGGGGGGAAAGGTGAGATGTTCTGGAGATTGGAGTATATTATTAGTAGATCCAGTTTTCAGAAAATGGAATGACAAATCAGATGCTACTCAGGAGTGTGTTTTAGAAGAGAATATTAAGATTTGTGTAGAAAACATGTCATCTGTGTTGTGGGTTAGGTGCTGAGGGCCCATACTTTGCAGTTGTCGAGTGAAGACGACAGCATAGTGTCACTACTAGGAGGAAACTGATGCACGTCAGCTGCTGATGTGCTCCTCTGGCATCTCTGCCTCACATATATCTCCAAAACAGAGCTCATGAATCTTGAAATTCCACCTTAATATCCCAGCATGCCCATTAGTTTCAAGTAGAACTATTAGAGTACCTGGAAACCTGGATGCTTTTCTTTCCTCTGCATGTCTGGTTCAGCAGTGTCATTTCAGTTCTCGTTGTCTCTTGTCCTGTGTAACAGTTGGGGGCGTCATGCAGTGCTGCAGGCCAAACCTGGGGCTCTGTCCATGGCCTGTGCTCCGGCTTTCTGGGCTGTTTCCTTGGGCTGTCTCTGTCAGTTACATCTCCAGGCTGTCTTAATTCCTTTTTCCATCTTCACTGCCACCTTTTTTCTGACATAAGTATGGCCCGGCAGCTGCCTGGTGGTTCTAAGCTTTCCTTGATTGCTCACTACTGAGAGGCCATCTGGAGGTGTGAGTTGGGGGGGTTTGGAGAGGCCATTGCCTTGCATGCAGTGGTTGTGACCCTCATTTGAATACCTCAGTGTTTTGTATGTTTCCATGAGTGTCGGAGAGCCGCTGGAGTCCCCAACAATATGAGAAATGAGTTCCCTTTTGCCTCCAAGGCCGACAGGAATGGATGAAAACTCACAAGTCCAGGGCAGTTTCAAAAGCTTTTTTTTTTTTTTTTTGGTTACACCCAGTGATGTCCAGGGGTTACTCCTGGCTCTGCACTCAGGAATTACTCCTGGCGGTGCTTGGCCACTATATGGGATGACGGGGATCACATGTGGGCAAAACCAAACGCCCTACCCGCTGTGCTAATTGTTCTGGCTGCAGTTCCAAAAAGTCTTTACTAAGTATCAATAATAGAACAAGCTCCACCACTACAGTACAAGATAACATGATTCAGTGTGATTGTCCAGACCTTTAGCTCTTGGTCAGAACTCCTGACCATGCACTCGGGCCCAAGTCTGGACTAAGTGGATGATGTACCTGTCTGTCTCCTTATCTATCCTAAAGCAATAATCTTATCTTCAGGGAGGATAGTGTCAACAAAGATAAACAGTCAGCTTCTAGGTGTAGATGTAGTGCCCCACTTGTTTTAGGTCTAAACAAATGATTATGCCAGGGAGCAGTCCCTTTCTCCAAGATTATCTGTTATGCGAGACACACACACACACAAGAAAAACATCTTGGGCCAAGTGATGGCCCCTGCGGGTAGGGCGTTTGCCTTGCGCGCCGGCCGGCCTGCACCGGCCCGGGTTTGATCCCCGGCATCCCATATGAACCCCTGAGTGCAGAGCCAGAAGTAACCCCTGAGCGTAGCTGGGTGTGACCCAAAAAGAAAAACAAAAGCAAAAAAAGAAAAACATCTTGATGTTTTCATGGGGGAGAAGCACATCATAATTTCATAGGTTTCATGGTATTCACAGTTTCTTATTTATCATCTGCACCAGGGTGATTCTAAGTTTCTTGTCCCTTTACTGAAAGGGTCATGCTCACCTGCTTGAGGGCAAACTAGTGTGATCCTGCCTCTAATCTTAAATAGTAGTCTCAACGTAGCCAGGGTAGTAGTCTCCTGTCCCACAGTGGGACCAATGGATATTACGAGAAATTGTGCCCAATCTAGATAACATTAAAATCATAGTAGAGATTATAATAATTTCAGAAGTTAATGATTTCAGAGTCAAAAATGACTCTTGTTACTGCCACACCTTCCATCAGTGTTTACACAGAAGAGAGATCTCATTAGCATGAACCCTTGCTTAAGAACATAAAAATAGCTTAAACTGTAAGTAGATTTAACAGCAAAGATCCCAAGCTAGCTAGGCCTCTTCATCCAACATGAGCACTGCTAGGGATCACCCCCTGAATGTGACCCCCAATAAATTAAAAACACGTAAATTGGTGCCTAGAGAGAGTACAGCATGTGGGGCACTTGCCTGGCATGTGCCCAACCTGGATTCAGTCCCTGCCACCCCATATTAGCCCCCAGCTCTGCCAGGCGTGATCCTTGTATGCAGAGCCAGAACTAAGCCCTCAACATGGCTGAGTGTGGCACTAAGCAAACTGGGTCATCCCCCACAGTCCTATGGCATCATGAGCTTACACAAGTGTGTTTTGACTTTGATTGTTTTTATTGACTGAACCCAGAAGTGCTCAGGGATTACTCCTGGCAGGGCTGGCAGGGGGTGTGGAACTTTGTTCTCCACAGTTCTCCACAGATTGCTGGAGGAGTCAGTTCCAGGATCGCCATGTGTAAGGCAGGTGCCATGCTCACAGTACTGTCTCTGGCCCAAGTTCTACGCTTTCACAGTATATGAACAGTCTGTATGAACACATATATATGTGTTCACATCTATATGAACAGTTGACATTGCTTTCATAAGTTAAAGTTGGATTTTGAAATCAGTTAACAGGTGAGGCTGATGGTGTATCCAGGGTTTCAGAAGCCTTTGTTACTCCTACTCGCACAGCAGGACTGATTGATACCCTGTGACAAGCAGATCTTTCTTCATATTGCTTGCAAGTTAGTGTAGCTGTTATTGACAGCACATTGCTAAATCAGTGTGTTTTGGAGGGTGGGCAGGCCTTGAAACTAAGGGCAGGTAAGACTGTAGGTGCTGCGAAGCGCAGCTCGAGGGCTGCTGCTGCAGTGGGCGGAGGAAACCACTGTCCATCAGAGACTGGGAAAGCAAACGGAGTTTATAGGACAGTGACTTCTTTGTGACACAGGATGCTAGAGGAGATCTAAGATTACAGGGGAGGGGCCGGAGCATAGTCCAGTGGGTAAGATGTTTGCCTTGCACATGGCTGACCCAGGTTTGGTTCTCCGACATCCCACATGGTCCCCTGAGCATTGCTGGGTGTGAGGCAAAAGTGGAGTTTTTTGTTTTTCTGAGAGGGATATTGCCTGCATGTGTTTTCACCTTTAACAAATGCTTATGGGGGGGTGTTAGAATAGGTTTTGTTGGTCATTGAGTAGTGTTATCACCATTCTGATACCAATGTGGTGCCTCTGTATAGTTAGGGTGATCCTGTCTGTGCGGTGGTCCCCGGAGAAGGTGTCCTAATGTTACTCTCTGTGGATTTTTTTTTTCCTGCTTTTTTGGGGGGGCATACCCGGCAATGCTCAGGGGTTTCTCCTGGCTCTGCACTCAGGAATCACTCCTGGCAGTGCCTCGGGGGACCGTAGGGGGATGCCGGGATCGAACCCAGGCCGGCACAGGCCGGCGCGTGCAAGGCAAACGCCCTACCCGCTGGGCTATTGCTTCGGCCCCTCTCTCTGTGGATTTGGGGACCGAGGCGTACCCGGAAGGGAACCTGAGTGCTGGTTTGCTTTGAAACATTGTGAGGGACAGATGAACTTGGGCAGATGAACTGCCTCAGAAAGAAAATCCAGTCATTCGGCAGTCGTTTTTGCTCAGTTTGCCCTCTAGTGGTAGAAATGATTAGGGAGTATATTAACTTGAAATTGTAAAAAGTGTAAAAAAGATTCAAAATATTTTTTTTAGGAAAAATGTGTTTTAAAATGCTTGACAATATAAGCCATGGCTATTTTGGTTTTTTAGGTCACACCCGGCAATGCTCAGGGGTTTCTCCTGGTACTGCACTCAGGAATCACTCCTGGCAGTGCTCGGGGGGACCATATGGGACTCCGGGATGGAACCCTGGCCGGCACAGGCCGCCGCAGTGCAAGGCAAACGCCCTACCGCTGGGCTATCGCCTCCGGCCCACCATGGCTATTTTGAATAAAAATTGAGATGTCAGTGTTGGGAAGATCTTGGTCCTTTGAGTCGTAAACACCTAGGGTTGAACGTTTTTCTGCTTACTGTGACAGGGCGAGTTGTTAGCCCTCAGCTTTGAGTTTTCTTATTTGGTTGTTCTGTTGGTGTTGCTGTTAGGCTTAAACGACATAAAACGGGTAACGTCTGTGTAAAATTCCTAGCCTTTGTTTGTTGTGGCTATATGCTCCCCCCCGCAGCCCACCCCAGGCTGTGCTCAGGGCTTACCCCTGTCGGCACGGCTTGTTTCTGGTGGTACTGGAGACAATACATGGTACTGGGGACCAGATGTGCAAGGCACGTACCATACCCACTGTGCTATTGTTCCAGCGCCTAATTCTCTTTGAGAAAGACTGCAACTTGACTTTAGTTTGTGTTGTGTTTGGTTTTGGGACCACATCCAATTAGTGCGAGGGGCTGCTTCTTGGCTCTTGGTTCTGTCATCACTCCTGGTGCTCAGGGGATCAACCATACGTGGTGCCAGGAATCATACTCAGAAGGCAGCAGTTGCCTGCTGTACTGTGTGTCCAGCCCTGGCAGGAATGTTCTGGGAAGCAGTTTCCCAGATTTCTCTGCACTGAGGGGGAGGTCATCATGCCTGTGTGGGAGTTGTACTTGGGCACGGAATGACTTCAGAGCCCAGGGCTGATTGGAAAGAAGACATGCAGGAAGCCCCTTAGCCTGCGGATTGTGGCTTCACACATGTTGAGCAGAGCCTAGAGACATGGCTGATGGTAGGTCTGACGATAGCACAAGCTCGGGCTGGCACATTGGACATCCCAGATAAGGAAAAAAATGGTTAAACACTATCAGGTTAGTATCAGAAGGACCCGCAGCCAACCTACTGATGAAAAATGAGGCATTGTTATTGTTAGAACATTGCAGAGAATTAAGTCTTTTTGAAATTCATTAAATGAAAGAATCGGGCTGGAGCGATAGTCCAGTCCAGCGGTAGGGCGTTTGCCTTGCACGCCAGCCAACCCGGTTCGATCCTGGCTGAGCACCGCCAGGAGTAATTCCTGACTGCCGAGCCAGGAGTAACCCCTGAGCATCGCAGGGTGTGACCCAAAAAAGCAAAAAAAAAAAAAAAAAAAAAAAGAATCAGGGCTTTTTACTTACCTGTGTGGAGCTCTAAGAAGTTTCCTTATCTGGGATGTCCAGTGTGCCAGCCCGAGCTTGTGCTATCTTGCGTCAGACCTACCATCAGCCATGATCCCAAAGACAAAAAAAAAAAAAAAAGAAAAAAAAAGAGGGGCCGGAGCGATAGCCCAGCGGGTAGGGCATTTGCCTTGCACGCAGCTGACCCATACCAGCCCCGGGTTCGATCCCGGCATCTCATATGGTGCCCCCGAGCACCGCCAGGAGTAATTCCTGAGTGCAGAGCCAGGAGAAACCCCCTGATCATTGTCGGTGTGACCCAAAAAAAAAAGCAAAAAAAAAAAAAAAAAAAAAAAAAAAAAAAGAAAAGAAAAAGAAAAAAGCTGAATTAAAGAAAAACTTTGTAGCAGCCTTTGGGGCTGTGCCAGTGGTGGAGGCTGGTGATGAGGACTGCTAGCCTCAAAGCCTGCCCTGCCTCAAAGGCAACACCTGCAGGCGGCTGACAGGTGCATGTCAAAACTGGCTTGCTGTTGTGGGCGGGGTGCATAGTCAGTCCCAAAATTCAAATGTGGTCCAGAGAACAGAGACTACACCAGGCTGTTGAGATTAGAACCAGCAAATCCCAGGCTTTACATGGACGATCATGCTCAAATATTTGCAAATGAAGTAACTTCTTTTTAAAAATTTCCTTTTGAAAAGAATTTCCACGAAATTCTTGAAAGATTTCTTTTTAAAAATTCTTGAAGATCTTGAAAGCAGGGGCTGGAGAGAGTATGTGGGTAGGGTTGTATGCCTTGAATGCAGCTGACCAGGGTTTGATCTCCAGCAACCCATACGGTACCCTGATGGTTCAGATGGGTTGCCTGTGATTGAACCCATTCTGGTTACTACTGGGGTAACCTCAAAACATTTAAGGGAAAAGCCCTTAAAACCAGGGTTGAAGGGCCGGAGTGATAGCCCAGCGGTAGGGCATTTGCCTTGCCAGCGGCCGCTATGCCGCCCGTTTTGATCCCCGGCATCCCCTATGGTCCCCTGAGCACCGCCGAGTGATTCCTGAGTTCAGAGCCAGGAGAAACCCCTGAGCATTGCCGTGTGTGACCCAAAAAAAGGAAAAAAAAACAAACCAGGGATTGGACGGATAGAGCACAGTGGGTAAGGTGCTTGCATTGCACATGGTTGACCCGGGCTCAATCCTCAGCACTGCCTGTGGTCCCCAAGTCCCACCTGGAATGATCCCCGAGCACGGAGCCCTCTGGGGTATTGCTCCAAACCCCCTCAAAGAAATCCTTAAAAGCCTAAGATTATCTTCATAATGATAGCAAAGGAGAATTTGGTGGGGGTGGTGATGATAGAGGAGCAGGGTTGGACAGGGATTGTGGTTTGGGCTTGTGTGATTGGTGTTGGAGTTTGGTGCATTCATGGTGGTGTTGTATCTGCTCCAAGTTACCCTTAGTCAAGTGTTTAATGGTAAAGAGAAGATAAAAAACATTCTTTTTTACCATACTGTTTTGTATTCTTTTGTGCATTTTTATATTTACTATGTGATAATTGTTCAGTTTTGAATAATATGCAGGTATGTATTATTCCTGGCTTTCAGATTAATTTTATTATTTATTTTTTTTGCTTTTTGGGTCACACCTGGAGACACTCAGGGTTACTCCCTGGCTCTGCACTCAGGAATCACTCCTGGCGCGTTGCTCAGGGGACCATATGGGGATGCCGGGATCGAACCCGACCTACGTAGTTCATTTCCCTCCTTGTTTCTGTGAACAAAACGTAGCTGTTAGGGTGGATATTTACGTGTTTGTTGCTAAGGGATCTAACTAGTGTGAGGCATATACTCTGCCAAAGCGCCACATGTCTGGCCTCTTGGGACATCTTAATACTTTGGTAAGGCTTCTCTTTTTAAGGCCAAATTACTAAATTAAAACTGCTTGTTCCCTTTTAACCTTTGAGTGTCAGTCATTTTGTGGAACTCTGAGACAGCCCTGCTCCTTCTTGGTAGTGCTGCAGCAGAGCTTTCTCTGGCCTTTGGGTGTGGGCTCAGGCTCCACGCCTGCGACAAGTGATTTGCCATGGAGCTACACATCTTCAGGCAGTTTTCTTTTTCTTTTTGGGGTCGCACCTGGCATGCCTCAGGGGTTTCTCCGGCTCTGCACTCAGGAATTAACTCCTGGCAGTGCCCGGGGGACCATATGGGATGCCAGGGATTGAACCCGGCCGGCACGGGCTGGCCACATGCAAAGGAAACGCCCTCCCCTGCTGGACTATCACCCGGCCCCAGCTGTTTTTTTTTTTTAAACTGCACCCTCCATCCCGTCTTCATTTTTTAAATTTATTTGGGGCATAGTGCCATCTGCCAATTAGGGTTGTGTGGTGTCCGGAGCTACTTGGGGCCTCCCATGCAGGTCATGCTTCCCCTGTGATCTGGAGCCGGACGCTGGAAGCTCAGGGAATGAACCCCCTTGCTTTAGAATAGTGACTGAGTTAGAAAGTTCAAGGATCTTCCCAGTTCAGTCTCAGCCAGCTGCTGTTACCAGCGTAGGGTGTTTGTTATTTTTCAGTACTGAATACAGCTTTATCTTTATTCTCTGTGTTCCACTGCCTTCTCTCCCCACCACAAATTCTCTCGTTAAATGCTTTCACTAAAAATGTGTTATGATACCTTACAGGCCTACATAAAAAGTATGGCTCGTAACAAATATCTGGACTTGTTCAGAAGATGTAAAAGTCAAGCATAGGTATAATTTTAAGTGTTTTTTGCTTTTCTTCCATTTGTAGATAAAATGTTACCACAGAGCTTGTATTTACCAATTTATTTTTGGGTTTTACATCCTATATATGTGGTTTAGTGTATTCTTATGTGTTCTCAAAAAGATAAAAGCTTGTTTGCAGTTTTCTTTAGTACACTCAAGAAATCCCAAAATACTCAGGTTAAAATATTTATTGAATGTTATAAATCATATTTTGAGGTGGTGCTGCAGTTTTCAATGACAAATACTACTGAACATTTCATTTAAAATTTGTTTAAAATTGGGGCGGAGGCGATAGCCCAGCGGTAGGGCGTTTGCCTTGCATGCGGCCCTGTGCCCAGCCCCGGTTCGATCCCCAGCATCCGCTATGGTCCTCCAGCACCGCCAGGGAGTAATTCCTGAGTGCAGAGCCAGGAGTAACCCCTGAGCATCACCGCTGTGACCCCCAAAAAATTTGTTTAAAATTGGGGCCGGAGTGATAGCACAGCAGGTGGGGGCGTTTGCCTTGCACGCGCCGGCCTATGCTGGCCCGGGTTCGATCCCCTGGCATCCCATATGGTCCCCGAGCACCGCCAGGAAGTAATTCCTGGAAGTGCAGAGCCAGGAGAAACCCCTGAGCATTGCGGGTGTGACCCAGAAAAACAAAAAAAAAAAAAAAAAGTGTTTAAAATTTGTTTAAATTAACCTAATGGGTATAAGGTGTATCTAACTTTTCTTAGTTATTTTACTTTTATCACTGTATCACTGTCTTCCCCGTTCATCATCGATTGCTCCGAGCGGGCCCCCAGTAACATCTCCATATGTCCTGTCTCATGCTAGTAGAGCCCGAGGGCATCTGCTTTGCTCCAGGAACATAAAGAGCCTCAATCCATTCCGGAATGAGGTCTATAACTGTTACTGGTATTTGGCATATCAAATGCGACTACGGGAATCTTGCCAGGCTCTGCCGTGTAGGTAAAAAATCCAAGAAAATGAAATACAAACAGGAAACTGAACCATTAAATTTCTTTTTACTAATCCTCTACTTAGTCAAGAAAATAAAGAACCAGTGAAGTGTTATCAAAACACTAACTGAATTATTTTAGCATAAATCTAGTACATGCTCTTCAAGGTTCCCCTCTATGGGAAGGTCTGTGCTGCTGCTGAGTGGTGCCCCTCCCCTGAAGTTTCTAGGACATTCCATAGTGACTACAAGTCAAGACATTGTCACCTACTTCTCTGATTTGCTCTCCATGAACTGTGCATCATGTCATGCCTAAATCTCCCACACCTTCAGATAAATATATATTTTTCTATTATATTAAAGTGCTTAAATGGAGAGGGGTGATGGGGCTTTGGGGACCATAATTGGTGCCAGGGGTTCAACCTAGGTTGGTCTTGTGCAGCGCAAGTGCCCTATATGCCGCACTGTTTCTCTGGTCTCCCTGTGCCACTGCCCCACCCCAGGTGTCTAGAAATTCAAATCCTTTGTTCAGAAATTTGCCCGACGCTGTCTGTCCTGTGTCTCCTAGGCTCCGGCTCTGTCGAAAGTGGTGGCGGCATCACCTCCCCCTCCGCTGTCTCCAGCATTGCCCAAGTATAAGTTAGCAGACTACCGTTACGCAGAGAAGAGATGTTAGCACTTTTCCTCAAAGACAACAAGGTGAAGTCGCCTGTGTGCTCTGCATGTGGATGGCTGCATGTTCAGTGCTGAGTCTGAAGCTGATCATTCCTCCTTGTCCCTGCTCTCCCTGCCTTTTCCCCTGCTTGAAACCTGATCGAGGCTCCTCCTCATTGCAACACACTGTTTTAGGGAAAAACCAAGATTTCATTAGGGGACGGAAAGCTTCATGGAAGCAACAGGAACTTTAATGTTTTGTCTAACTAATTTCCTCAACTTCTTTCTGTTTCAATTCCAAGTTGGTGACCTTTAGACAATCATTTTTTGGGGCTGAGTGGTAGTATGGACAGCAGGTAGGGCATTTGCTTGCATGCAGCTAACCACGTGTGTAAGCAGCAGGTAGGGTGTTGGCTTTGCATGCAGTTAACCCATGGTGAATCCCCAGCATCCCATATGATCCCTTGAGCACCATCACTGGTGATTCCTGGATTGCAGATCCAGGAATAAGTCCTGTGCATTGTCCAGGGTGTCAAAAAAAAAAAAAAAAAGCAAGAAGGAAAATTGTTTTGTTCTCTTTATTCCACGTTTTATTGAAAATATGGAATATAAAAAAAAGAGGGGTTTTCTAATAGGCACCACAGCTGACTGAGCAGGCCATGCAGGGCCGGGTTCGTCCGGGGCTTGGCCATGCTGTGCATGTAGCTCGGCACTGGGACTGATCGCCCCAGCCGCCACTCTCTGCTGCTTTTACCAGTTAGAATTAGGAATGAGTAGAGTGTGCTGCTTTCTTTTTTTCTGTTTGTTACTGCTGTGGGTTTTGGGGTTTGGATCCTACCCAGGGCTGCGCCAGGGGATGCTCCAGACTCATTGCTTGGAGCTGGCATCCGTGGTGCTCAGGTGGCCATGTGCTGGGGATGAATCCCAGGCTTCCAGATGCAAGAGCATGTGCTCCATCCCTTTCATTTGAAAAGTAATTATTTGCTTACATCATTTATTTTAGGGCCTCCAAGCAGTTCTCAGGGGGTCTGAGAGCTCTGCTCCTGGAGATTCTGAGCCATTTGGACCAGGAGGTTCAGTTTTTGGATTGGCGGGCGAGAAAGAGTAGCAGTAAGGAGGCTGCTTGCTTTGTGTGTGGCTGGCTCAGATTTGATCCCTAGAACCCTATGCGGTCCCTGAGCATGGCCAGGTGTGGCCCCCCCAAAAAACAAAATAAAAACAATTTTGGGATCCACCATGCTGCTTTTCTTGGACTCAGCAGTGCTAGGGGTCACCAGGGCCATGGCCTGTGCTGCTCTGGGGGTTGGGCAGGTGTGCTGGTGATTAAAGGAGAGGCTGGCTCTGGGCATTTCCCTGACTCTTTATAGCCTGCCTTTTTTGAGTTAAATGTAATTTTGTGTGTGTGTGTGCGCGCGCGTGCGTGCATGTAGAGCACCTCTTCCTCCCGCCCCCCTCCGTGCTTAGGTAGAGCCCAGGGCCTCACATATGCCAGGCTTCTTGCTAGCCTTGACCACATCCCAGACCCTGGGGAGTAATTCTAAAAACTGTGATGCTACATTTGTTTCTCTTGGAAAGTGATCAAACTTCAGATGAGCATAAAGTGAAGTTACTATCTGACTAATGAAAATGCTAATTTTTTCTCTTTTCTGGGGAAGGGTTGGTTCTGGACCATACTCTGCAGCGCTCAGCCTTATTCCTGTCTGTGTACTTGTGGATATGGGACCCCAAGGATTGATTCCAGTTCAGCTGCATGGAAGGCAAACACCCTACCCACTGGACTATTTCTGGTCTCAGGATCCTGAGATTCTAATAGTTGTTGTTAAGTGATTTACCATAAATATTCTCCCCATCCTCTCGAGAGAGCCCCACAAAGTAATGAGAATATAGTGCGCATGGCAGAGCCTGGCAAGCTGTCCGATGCGTGTTCAATATGCCAAATCCAGTAACAGAAATGTTTATTTTCCTGACCCCAAAAGAGCCCTTAATATGGCAGCAGTAAGAAAGGCAAACAAGCAGTGCCTGATAAAATTTCATGGCCATCCTAGGCTGCCAAAATGACTGTCTGTACTTTCAATGCATGTACACTGGCACCGAAGCATATATTGAGGATCTGATGCTGCAAGCGAAAAAAGATCAAGTACGACATCATTGGTCTGACTGAGACGAGGTTGCATCATGCTGTATTTGACACTGGAGAAGAATTGTTCCTTGGAACATGCGACTAAAGAGGCATCGGTGGCGTTGGTGTCCTTGTCAACACGAACATGGCCGTAAACATTGATTCATTTGAATGCCTAACAAACCGGATAGGACGATTACACTTGAAGAGATGTGACCCACTGCCAGCAATTTCTATCTTCATTGTCTACGCACCAACATCCACATACAAAGAAGATGAAATTGAGAAATCCTACATGGAATTGGAGGAGTTCTATAAAAAGATCACACCTTCTACAAGATCATAGTCGGTGATTTTAATGCCAAGATAGGACCAAGAAGATCGGCTGAAGAACTCCACACCGGGACCCATGGCCTAGAATGGAATCGAACAGGGTGAGAGACTATCTGAGTTCATCATGTCCACCAAGACCATTCATGTGGGAACTCACAGTTCCAGAAAGCTGAAGTGAAACGTTGGACATGGGAATCTCCTGGTGGACAGTTCCACAATGAAATTGACCACATCATCTACAATCGACGGTTTTGTCTGACCGATGTTGCTGTCGCCCCCAAATTCCAAACAGGATCGACCACCATCTCCTTCGTGGCAAAATTCTACTTCCCGCAATGGGGAGAAAAGGCAGCAAAGTTTAAGAAGAGAACTCCCAGAACAACCACCAACTGGGAACTCTTTGGCACCATTGCAGCAACATGGGAAGATACCATCATTGGCGACATCGATGAAGAATACAACCGACTGGTTCAGCACCTCCATGATTGTGCGAAGAATGCCGAGAGAGAAAGACACAAAAGGAGCCTGTCTTCAGAAACTCTCGAGCTCATTCGCCAACGTGGCAAGGCGCGAGCCTCAGGCGACCAAATGCTAACGTCCAAGCTTGCTAAACGGTGCAGAGAAGCGATGAAAGAAGACCTCAAAGACAGAAGAGCAGAAATACTGGAAGATGCAGCAGAAGCCGGAAAAAGCATTCGCACTGCCCGCCTGTCCTTTGCCAACTATAAGACCAAGATGACTGCCCTCCGGCGCCCTGATGGATCTATCACATCTTCCAGAAAGGCAATGGAGAAGATTATCCATGACTTCTACTCAGATCTCTTTGATAGCCATATCCACCTGCCCACATACCAAATTCCACAGGATGGATATGTCATTCCGAACGCTCTCCCTTCTGAAATCCAACATGCCATCTCGTCGGTAAAGAAGGGAACAGCTCCAGGCCCAGACAAAGTCAGACCCAAACACCTGAAGAATCTGCCATCGGTACTCATCAATACACTAGCTCGGCTCTTCACAGCTACCTGTCCGAATGCAAGGTGCCCTCCCAATGGAAAACCAGCAGGACAGTTCTACTGTTCAAGAAGGGAGACATTCAGCGACATCGGCAACTATCGCCCCATCTGCCTGTTGTCTGTCATCTACAAGCTGTTTTACCACGAGTCATCCTGAACAGGATTAGCAGAACACTAGATGAAGGACAACCATGCGAGCAAGCAGGCTTCGGAAAGGATTCAGCACAATCGACCATATCCACATGGTAACCAAGCTCATTGAGGTTTGTAGGGAGTACAAGATGCCGCTCTGTCTCACGTTCATTGATTTACAGAAAGCCTTTGATTCTGTGGAGACTGAAGCGGTCATCAAAGCCCTAGCCAAACAGGGTGTTCAAACCCAATACATCAAGATCCTTCGTGAGCTGTATTATCGATTCACCACCAGGATCTCACCATTCTACAAAGAAGTGATCATTGATGTCAAAAGAGGGGTTCAACAGGGTGATACCATTTCACCAAAACTCTTCAGCGCCACCCTCGAGAACATCATGCGACAATTAGAATGGGAAGGAATGGGAGTGAAGATAGATGGTCGGCAACTACACCACCTCCGCTTTCGCTGATGACATCGTTCTAATAACACCAAACATTAGCCAAGCGGCACAAATGCTGGCTGACTTTGACCGAGAATGTGGAAAAATAGGTCTACAGCTGAATCTAAAGAAAACTATGTTCATGAAGAATGAACTAGTTCCAGAGGCCCCATTCACTCTCAATGGAACAAACATCTCTGAATGCAGCAGTTATGTGTACCTAGGTCGAAAATCAACATGATGAACGACCTAAAACCTGAGCTGCGCAGGAGGAAGAGAGGCGACATGGAATGCCTTCAAAGGCATCGAAGAAATAGCTAAAAAGGACAAAGAACCTCGGCTCGGGCACATCTCTTTGACTCCACCGTTCTCCCTTGCATTAACATACGCCTCAGAGACCTGGGCCATGAAAGCAGGATGAGAATGCTATTCGGGTCTCCCCAGAGAGGAATTGAAAGAGTTATGTGAAAACGTCTACTCAAGTGAAGGAATCCGGAGTTCTGACCTCCGTCGCTATTCCAGAATCAGCAATCGGGATGCTGTCTCGTTTGCCAAGGCATCGAAAAATCAGATGGGCTGGACATGCAATGCGATTTGGAGACAACCGCTGGACTAGAGCCATTACCGACTGGATCCCACGGGATGTCAAAAGATCACGTGGCCGCCTACCTACAAGATGGTCAGACTTCCTTGTTAAGACCCTGAAGGAACGGTTTGAGGCTCTTCATATTCCTGAATCAACCAGATGCCATTAGGCTACATTGGCACATGATAGGTCCAATGGAAATGTTACTGGCGCCGCTCGAGCAAATCGATGAATAATCGGATTCAAGTGATCAAGCGATCAAGTT
>JAJIBD010023332.1:0-58483 GCA_021461705.1 Cryptotis parvus | reverse complement strand
AGAAGATTATCCATGACTTCTAATTCAGATCTCTTTGATAACCACGTCCGGTCCACCTGCCCACATACCAAATTCCACAGGATGGATATGTCATTCCCAACATTCTCCCTTCTGAAATCCGACATGCCATTTCATTGGTAAAGAAGGGAATAGCACCAGGCCCAGAGAAAGTCAGACCCGAACACCTGAAGAATCTGTCGTCAGTACTCATCAATACACAAGCTTGGCTCTTCACACGCTACCTGTCCGAATGCAAGGTGCCCTCCCAATGGAAAACCAGCAGGACAGTTCTACTTTTCAAGAAGGGAGACATTCACAACATCGGGCAACTATCGCCCCATCTGCCTGTTGTTCGGTCATCTACAAGCTGTTCACTCAAGTCATCCTGAACAGGATTGGCAGAACACTAGATGAAGGACAACCATGTGAGCAAGCTGGCTTCTGGAAAGGATTCAGCACAATTGACCATATCCACACGGTAACCAAGCTCATTGAAGTTTGTAGGGAATACAAGATGCCGCTCTGTCTCACGTTCATTGATTTAAAGAAAACCTTTGATTCTGTGGAGACTGAAGTGGTCATCGAAGCCCTAGCCAAACAGGGCGTTCAAACCCAATGCATCAAGATCCTTCGTGAGCTGTATTACGGATTCACCACCAGGATCTCACCATTCTACAAAGAAGTGATCATTGATGTCAAAAGAGGGGTTTGACAGGTGATGCCATTTCACCAAAACTCTTCAGCGCTACCCTCGAGAATATCATGCGACAATTAGAATGGGAAGGAATGGGCGTGAAGATAGATGGTCGGCAACTACACCACCTCCGCTTTGCTGATGACATCATTCTAATAACACCAAACATTAGCCAAGCGGCACAAATAACACCAAACATTAGCCAAGCGGCACAAATGCTGGCTAACTTCGACCAAGAATGTGGAAAGATAGGTCTACCGCTGAATCTAAAGAAAACTATGTTTATGAAAAATGAACCAGAGGCCCCATTCACTCTCAATGGAAGAGACATTTCTGAATGCAGCAGTTATGTGTACCTAGGTCGAGAAGTCAACATGATGAACGACCTAAAACCTGAGCTGCGCAGGAGGAAGAGAAGCGGCATGGAATGCCTTCAAAGGCATTGAAGAAATAGCTAAAAAGGACAAAGAACCTCCGGCTCCCCGGCACATCTCTTTGACTCCACCGTTCTCCCTGCATTAACATACGCCTCAGCGACCTGGGTCCTACAAAAGCAGGATGAGAATGCTATTTGGGTCTCCCAGAGAGGAATCGAAAGAGCTATGCTTGGAATATCACACCTCAAGTGAGAGGAGGAATCCGGAGTTCTGACCTCTGTTCGCTCTTCCAGAATCAGGGACGCTGTCTTGTTTGCCAAGGCATCGAAAATCAGATGGGCTGGACATGTAATGTGATTTGGAGATGACTGCTGGACTAGAGCCGTAACCGACTGGATCCCATGAGATGTCAAAAGATCACATGGCTGCCCACCTACAAGATTGGTCATACTTTCTTGTCAAGACTCTGAAGGAACGGCTTGAGGCTCTTCATATTCCTGAATCAACCAGATGCCTTTGGGCTACATTGGCACGTGATAGGGTCTAATGGAAGTGTTACTGGTGCCCACTCGAGCAAATCGATGAATAACGGGATTCAATTGATCAAGTGGATTTGTTCTTTTTATAACAGTGATATGGCTGAAAAATTATTTTAATTTGTTTCAGAAAAACTGAAAAAGGCTGAGAAAGATTTTTCAAATACAAAGGCCTCAGCTGTGGGTCATTCTTCACAATTCTTCATTGTGGGTCATTGTGGGTGGCGGTCTCCCTTTCCTAGCTGTCCCAGATCTTGGGGTGCTTCCTTTGACAAAGAGCCTGGCACCTGAGCAATGCTTTTAAAGAATTAAAAGTCTAGTTCACGACTTTATGCACAGTCTAAAGAGGGAAGTATGGGAGCAAAGCTCAGTTGAATATTGGCTTATCACTATTTTATTTAGATCACTGATCTAAAACAACTCTAACTCCCTCCTCACTAAATCCTCCCCTAAAAAGCACTTGGGATTCTGCAATCATAAAATAGGAAATTGTTAATTTTGTAACACAGGATTGGTGTGGTAACAAATGGTAAGCTAATTCATTAAGCAAAGTTGATTTTTTATTATTATAATTTCCCACCTGGTTTCAGAAAATTAGTTTACTTTTCCATATTTTATCTTTTCAGCCTCTTTGCAGGTAAGAGACTCACAGCAATTCAGTAAACCACCATCTCTGCATCTTGTTTTTGAGAAGACAGATGTAGGGGCTTTAATTTTATGTATTTTGGAATTATTCAAACAATGAAATGAAAGGGGGGCAGAGAGATAGTATAGCAGGCAGGGTATTTGCCTTGCACGTGTCTGACCCAGGTTTGATCCCCAGCAACTCATATGGTTCTCTGAATACTGCCAGGAGTAATTCCTGAGTGCAGGGCCAGGAGTAACCTCTGAATATCGCTGGGTGTGACCAAAAAAAAAAAAAAAAAAAAAAAAAAAAGAAATAGGAGACTGCATATACAATAAACAGTCACTGGCAAGTATTTTAAGTATTTTGTAATTCCTTTCTGAAAATCAACTAGAATTCCTTCCCGTTAGGCTCCTCAGCTACCCCTTTGCTCCAGAAGTGCGTTCATCAGACATCCTACACTTTCAACTCCGACCTTTCAGAAGGAACTTCCTTCAAAAAGTTCTGACTAGAAAAAGTAGTTTATTAGTAATTCTTTCTTGTCCCAAGTGGGTAATCTGTGTCTCTGAGGATGTTTGCCTGAGTGATTTCCATTTTAACGGAGTCTCTGCCCATCTAAGAAGTGTCTCAAGTACCTCTCACTCTGCATGATGGTGTGCTCAGCAAGGATTGTCTCTGAATTAGAGGAGACCGCTAATAAGGTTCATTCTACACGGAAGCTCCCAACCTATTTCCCTATACTTGAAAGAAAATACATTTGACTTGTAAATTTTGCTTTAAATTTCCCCTTCTGAAATGAGCTGTAATTTAATTCATCAGTTCACGAACATTTATTGAAGCCTTCTGTGTGCCAGACTCATCCAAGGAACTCTGGATTGAAGAGATGAAAAGACCTGGTCCCATTCCTCAGTTCACGAACATTTATTGAATCCTTCTGTGTGCCAGACTCATCCAAGGAACTCTGGATTAAAGAGATGGAAAGACTTGGTCCCATTCCTGCAGCCGCCCAAGAGGCCCCGGAGAGACAACAATGCAAAGTGGCACAAGCCGGGCCCCTCTGTGGTAGGGGCAGGGCGCAGGGGAGAAGAGCGCTTCTCCTAGACGTCCAGGGTCAAGAGAGGATGTCTTCGCTTGCTTCCAGCTGGTGGCTTTGAGTGGAGACTTTCAGTGTTTATCATGATATCTGTAGGTCCAGAGTCTAGGCATGGTATAATTGGGTGTTTTTTGTTCCATTTTTCCATGAGACTTATCTGCTGACATCTTGACAGCTTGATTGCAGGGAAGATTGGTCACGAGGCTATAGAAAAAAGATTAGTGACTTGCAACTGGACTGAGAGATGATCCTTCAACCAAGGCTGTCCTCAGTTTCTTACCTTTGGGGCTTCTGCTTGGGCAAGTCAGGGAGAGAGTTTGAGCCGAAATTTCATTTTATGAATCACAGTGTTTTGAAACCTGATCTCTGAAGCCATCTCCAATCGCCCCCTAGGCCATTTTCTACTGATTAAAAGCAAGTGACTAGTTCAGTCTGTACTCAAGGAAAGGATTACAGTAGGGCATGGGTAACAGCTTGAAGGGGATTGCTGGAAAGCTATTAAAGAGAACTAAACACCCACCAAGCACGCTTGGGATGGTAGGGAGGGAGAGGTACATCTTCAGGGAAGGGCTCAGAAAAAGCTAAACCATGAGTGCAGGCGCAATGCTTGACTGGAGACTTCTAGATATCTGACTGGAGTTTATGGGCAGAAGGGACAGGGGATGGCATGATCATAGTAATGATTGAAAAAGAGGCTAACATATAGACAAGATAAAGGTTCTCCAGGGTGTGGAATAAAGAAACAGATCTGAATTTTTGCTACAAGGTACTGCAGAACCATTACGATTGAAAAGAGTCATGATTCTGTATGCATTTGCTCATGAAAGGTCACTTTTAGGGAGGTGTTGAGACAGGGGTGTTCCCACTTAGGACAGATCCCCTTCAGCCCTCCTACCCAGCACTGTTCTGATCTCATGTATACCCATTAATGACCTGTGACTGGCATGTTGGGTTTCTGTGTGGTCCGCCTCAGGAACCGTCAGTAAAATGGTATTTGATCATTTTTTTGCCTTTTGTGGGAGGCAAACTGGGAATATTCAGATGGAGGGAGTTAGTCCCTTAGAGGGATAAAATGTAATTAGCTTTTACAAATTGTTCACTTAGTCCCACGGATGGAGAAGCAGCCACTCCATCTTGACGCCCTGTTGTTTTGCTGTTGGTGAGTTTTGAAAAGCCATTAGCAAAGCATTACAACACACACAATAAATATGGACTCTGCCAACCTTTTGAGATTTAGCACCTTTGTGAAACAGAACTCAACAAAGCAATTGTGCTTCTGTCCTTGTTTGTAAAGCAAGAAGAGTCTTAAACACAATGTGTCTGAGGCCTCAGTTACACATTCTGAGTGTTTCTGTAGCAGGCATAATTACTGAACAAATGACTTGTTGATTTTGCTTCCAGAGATTAATCATAGAGCAGGGTGTATTCTTTTGCAATCCAGCCTGACAGTAATTCTTTGCTTTTTTTTGAGGGGGTGAGGGGGGGGTCATATCATTGCAGAGAAAAGCTCTTCTTGCATTGTTTTGCAAAACGCAGAGGGAACCTTTGGTAAGATAATATTGAATCTTTTGAATACATTTGCTTCTCACTCTGCTGCTGGCAGACTGACTTTGATTTTCTTCTCAGGAGATACACTGCCCTTTTCGGCAGGGGAGTCCAGAAGGCCTGTGCCAGGCAGACTGGAGTAGTAAAGCTGAGGCAAGTGGCTGGCCCACTGCTGTCAGTCAGCTGGGAGGTCAAAAAGAGGCCACACTTCTGCCTGCATTCTCTCAGTCACTTTGCTCTCACCTACTCGTGGAGTGGAGCTGTGCTGTCATGTGCAGGGTTGAAACCCAACTAATCTGGCTATTTTCAACCGAAAGGAGGCCCTTGGGGTTACATAAAGGGCCTCTGTTTTCCAAAGCCTACAGAAAGTTCTTGAATTTGGTGTCATATGAAGATGGCAAGAGAAATAACGAATGTCCAAGCCTTATTTTTATGGTGGGAAATACTCTATGTAGGACATATAGCACCTCGTTGTACGTAGTTATTCACAAAGAAAATGAGGGATGTAGGATTCTGAGATAGCCACAGACCCTTCCCTGGAATGAAGTGGCCATCTGCTCAGCTGCACAAGAAATATATGTTTATTCGTCCCTGCCTCCAGTCTCATATTGTGATTTGCACAACAGGCATCTGTTTAGTATGAGGCCCTGACCTTAAGGCAATGCAAATGACTTTAAGCTTCAAAGACCAGAGCCACTTATGGCAGCATCAGGCAACAATGCCTTTTGACTCAGTGGTTTATAGTACTGTTACTCTGAGTGTTTCATGCATAACACGTCACTATCTTTTAGCACCTACAGCTCCTCCTGGGTGAACACTTTTCTCAGTCATTGTTGCTGTCTCTTCCCAGTTCTGGTCCCACCTCCCTAAGTGGAATGTTTCCTATGGAGACCATTTCTCATGTTCTTTATTTTCATTGCCTTTGAGCATTTGTTATTCTATCATTACATTTTTTATAGCCCCCATAAGAGAGAGATCAATCTGTAACAGTCTTTTTCTTTCTGACTAACTTCACTCAGTATGATACTCTCAGTATCCATGTAGCAATAAATTGCATAATTTTATCTTTTATGGTCAAGTATTATTCCATTGTGCATATTTTATATCACTTTTATCACTTGTCTTCCGGTTGTTCATTGATTTGCTCAAACGGGCACCAGTAACGTCTCCATTTGTCCCTGTCTCATGCTAGTGTAGCCCTAGGGCATCTGCTCACTATAGGAACATGAAGAGCCTCAAACCATTAGTTCAGGTCATGGGAATGAGGTCCATCATTGTTACTGTTTTTGGCATATTGAATATGACACGGGTGGCTTGCCAGGCTCTGCCTTGTGGGTGGGAATCTCTTGGTAGTAGGTAGGCTCAAAGCAGTCATGCACAAAATAAATAAAAAATAAATACAAAAGAGCAATTTAAATTCATTTCAAAATGAAGGAGAAGATATGGTCTAGGTAGGCTGCTTAACAATCCAAGGGGAATATATATGTACATTTATTTATTTATTATTTATTTATTCTTTATCCAGTCATCTGTTCTTAGACACTGGAGCTGTTTTCCCAGATTTTTACTATTGCGGATAGTGTTACAAGGACCAAAGGGGTGCAAATATCTTTTTTCTCCACTGTGTTTTGGGTCTCTATGGTATGTCCCAAAACAGTGGAGTTACTGGGTTAAATGGGAGCTCAATTCCTATCATTTTCCAGAAAATCTGGACCATCAGTGAATGAGGGTTCCACAGTTGGATTCCCCCAATTTTGACCACCACCCACACCAATACTGATTGTTCTTGTTCTTTTGATGTCTGTCAGAATCTGTGGTGTGAGGTGATATCTCATTGTTGTTTCAGTTTGTATTTCCCTGATGATTAGTGATTCTAAACATTCTATTTTATGTGCCTTTGACCAATTGTATGTCTTCCTTAAAGATTTTCCTGCTCATCAATTTTTTCCATTTTTTTAATAGGGTGAATATTTTAAAGTATTTTATTATACCACCGTGAGATATACAATTACAAAGATATACAATTAAAAAGTTCATATTTGGGTTTTGGTCATACAGTGTTCCAGCACCTATCCCTCCACCAGTGCCCATCTCTCACCACCAACGCTTCCGATTCCCTTCCCCAGCCCGCCTCCATGGCAGTTTCTTTATTTCTTTCCCTTTCTCTCTCTTTTTCTTTTCCTTCCCTTCCAGACTATGGATTACAGAACATACATTAAAGGGTTGTCATGTGTATCTTTTTGCCTGTATTTAATGCTCATTTCTAGGTTGGTATTAGTACTTTCGACAATTGTTAGCACACTGTTCCATTTTCTGTCTTGCCTAGCCTCTGACTCCCACACATCTGTGATAATTTCCACCTTTGACAAGACCTCCTGGTCATGTTTCACTTGACCTTGGATATTGGTATCATAATATGTACATATATATTTATGTCATGCAAATAAATGCAGCCATTCTATATCTGTCTCTCTCCTTCTGGCTAATTTCACTCAACATAATCTTCTTCATATCTGTCCATTTATAGGCAAATTTTATAACTTCATTTTTCCTCACAGTTGCATAGTATTCCATTGTGTAAATGGACCAAAGCTTCTTTATCCAGTCATCGATTCTCCGGCACTCTGGTTGTTTCCCAGATTCTGGCTATTGTGAATCATGCTGCTATGAACATAAAAGTTGGGAGGGGTGTTTCCGCTGCATATTTTTGGCTTCCCAGAGTATATTCCCAGGAGTAGTATGGCTGAGTCAAATGGGAGTTCAATTTCTAGTCTTTGGATGCATGTCCATATTGTTTTCCAGAAGGGGCTGTACCAGCCAGCATTCCCACCAACAATGGATGAGTGTCCCATTTTCCCCACATCCATCCCAGCACTTGTTGTTCTTGCTCTTTTGAATATGTGCCAGTCTCTGTGGTGTAAAATGATATCTCAGTGTTGTCTTGATTTGCATCTCTCTGATGATTAGTGATGATGAGCATTTTTTCATATGTTTTTGGCCATTCGAATTTCTTCCTTGTTGAAGTTTCTGTTCATTTCTTCTCCCCGTTTTTTGATGGGGTTATGGGGTTGGCTGTTTATTTCTTATATAGCTGTACCAGTGCCTGATATATCCTGGATATTAACCCCTTATCAGATGGGTATTAGGTGAATATTCTTTTCCATTCTGTGGACTGTCTTTGTATCTTAGTTACTGTTTCTGTTTTTTTTTTTGGGTCATTGGTCTAGCAATGCTAAGGGTTTCCTGCTGGCTCTGCACTCAGGAGTTACTCCTGGCGGTGCTCGGGGGACCATATGGGATGCCGGGATCGAACCCAGGGTCGGCAGAGGCCAGGCCAGGCGAAGAAGACAAATGCCCTACCCACTGGGCTATCGCTCCGGCCCCTGTTACTGTTTCTTTTTAGGTACAGAAGCTTTTTTAGTTTCATGTAGTCCCATATGTTTCTTTTCTTCTAGTTGCTTTGTTAGTGATGTTTCACCTTTGAAAATGCCTTTAGCTTCAATGTCATGGAGGGTTTTTCCTATATTTTTTTCAATGTACTTTATGGATTCAAGTCTGATACTGAGATCTTTAATCCAGTTTGATCTGATTTTTGTGCATGGTGTTAGACACAGGTCCAAAGTCATTTTTTTACATGTCGCTGCCCAGTTTTCCCAACACCACTTGTTGAAGAGGCTTTCCTTACTCCATTTTGGATTCTTTGCACCTTTATCAAAGATTACATGATCATGTGTTTGAGGTTGGGTGTCAGGATACTCAATTCTATTCCATAGGTCCACAGGTCTGTTTTTTTATTCCAATACCATGCTGTTTTAATTACTACTGCCTTGTAGTACAGTTTGAAGTTGGGAAAGGTGATGCCTCCCATTTTTTTTCCCAAGGATTGCTTTAGCTATCCTTTGGGGTTTATTGTTCCATACAAATTTCAGGAGTGTTTAGTCAATTTCTCTGAAGAATGTCATGGGTATCCCTATAGGGACTGCATTGAATCTGTACAGAGCTCTAGGGAGTATTACCATTTTGACAATGTTGATTCTCCCCATCCATGAGCAGGGAATATGTTTCCATTTCCTTGTGTCCTCTTTTATCTCTTGGAGCAGTGTCTTGTAGTTTTCTTTGTACAGGTCGTTTACACACTTGGTTAAGTTGATTCCTAGGTATTTTATTTTTTGTGGCACAATTGTGAATGGAATCAGTTTCCTTAATATCCCTTTCTTTTCTTTCATTATTTGTATATAGGAAAGCCACTGACTTTTGGGTGTTGATTTTATTTCTTTTTTTTTTTGCTTTTTTGGGTCACACCCAGCGATGCTCAGGGGCTACTCCTCGCTCTGCACTTAGGAATTACTTCCTGGCGGTGCTCGGGGACTATATGGGGATGCCGGGGATCGAACCCCTGCCAGCATGGGCGGCGCGTGCAAGGCAAAAGCCCTACCCGCTGGGCTATCGCTCCGACCCCTGGGTGTTGATTTTATATCCTTCCACTCTACTATATGTGTCTATTGTTTCTAGGAGTTTTTTGGTAGAGAGTTTAGGATTCTCAAGGTCATCTGATTATCATGTCATCTGCGAATAATGATAGCTTGACTTCTTCCTTGGCTATCTTGATGCCCTTGATTTCCTTTTCTTCTCTGATTGCTATGGCAAGTACTTCCAGTACTAAATTGAATAAAAGAGGTGAGAGTGGGCAAGATAGGGTGAATTTTTTTCTTAAAGAGTTCTACCAGTGCCTTA
The DNA here is from genome assembly GCA_021461705.1 of Cryptotis parvus. Taxonomy (NCBI): domain Eukaryota; kingdom Metazoa; phylum Chordata; class Mammalia; order Eulipotyphla; family Soricidae; genus Cryptotis; species Cryptotis parvus. The sequence continues at coordinate 48,879 of JAJIBD010023332.1, read as the reverse complement.
TATCTTTGTTACTAACCACTTATCAAAAGACTGATAGACAAATAATTCCTTTCATTCCATGGGATGTTTATGCATCCTGGGCAATATTTCCTTTGAGGTGCAAATGCTTCTCAATTTTATGTAGTCCCATTTGTTTATTTTTGTTTCTGCTTGCTTGGCTAATGGGGTTGACCCTTAAAGATGCCTCTGGCTTCAATGTTTTGTTTATATTCAATGTAACTTATGGATTTAGGTCTAATATTGAGGTCTTTAATTCATTTTGATTGGACTTTTGTGCATGGTGTTAGAAAGGGGTCTGAATTCATTATTATTTTAATGTCACTGACCAGTTTTCCCAACACCTTTGTTGAGCAGGCTTTCCTTGCTCCATCTTCACTCTTTCATAATCTATCTCTTCTGTTCTCCACACCATCTTTGTACTTCAAGACCATCTATTTCCTTTATGCTACTTAAAATTAGTTTCATTATCTCTAAGTGGAGTTATATACTTTGTACTTTATGTCAATTTACTTCTTTTGCCCAGCATATTTATTCTGAGATTCACCAAAATTGTTGCATGTGCCAATTATTTTCTCATTTTTACTGTTGAATTGCTTTCCTTTGTATCGACATTATATGATTTATCTATTCATCTACTGATGAATATTTGGGGGTGCCTAGGCTTTGGTTATCACCAAGCTGTTACAGATATTTTTATCTAAGTTTTGCATGTATGTGTCTGCCTTTGTGAGCGTGCTGGAGAGACAACATATTCTTCTTCTCTTTTGAATTAATATTCAGTAATGGAGCAGTTGAATAATACAATAGAGTGTGTTTATTTATTTTATTGTCTTAAGAGTGCCAAGTAGTGGAAGCAGTGTTTCACACATGTGAGGTTCATATTATATGACTAAACCACATGCCCAGTCTTGTTTAGCTTTTAAACAATGATCAAAAGTTTTCCAAAAATTGTACCACAACATTCCAAATAATTGTACCACAACATTCCAAATAATTGTACCACTGTTCTCCAAAAACTTGTACCACCACAGTGAGAAAGTGTGTACGGGAATGGTCTCTCATCCTCTTTCTTAGGTTCCCTTTTGTTCTTTCATGCTGCAATCTTATCTCTAATTCCTAAGAAAGATTTAATTTATGACTTTATGGACATATTTATTATTGGCTTACTTGCCGTTACTACTTTTTTCCATTTTGACTATTGATGAGGATCTGAATGCTGTAACAATAGAGGAACCATTCCATTATATTCCATGGTTCCTATATTCTCTGTTCTGAAAGGTGTGTCATTGCATCTCATTGTGACTTTTGAATAACATTCCTCTCCCTTTTTTCACTTTTCAAAGTTACATGCATTACAGCAGTGTATGTTTCACATGTGTCTCATGATACATCATCATGTGTACAACTGCATGAAGCTCACATTGGAAATTCCATCCTTCATCAGATATTTATCCTCTATCCTGATTTATGCAACTACCTTCTCTTCTCCCTTCTTGGGACCTCTAATTGTTCTTATAGTCTGAGAGCTTATTTTTGTTTCATTCAGTTAATCTGTTTGCTTGTTTCTTCTATATCATATCACTATCACTATCACTATCTTCCCATTCATCATCAATTTGCTCGAGCGGGATCCAGTAACATCTCCATATGTCCTGTCTCATGCTAGTAGAGCCCAAGGGCATCTTCTTGCTCCAGGAATATAAAGAGCCTCAAACCAATATAATTAGGTCATGGGAATGACCTAACATAGTGTTACTGGTATTTGCCATATCAAATACGACATAGGCAGTTTGCCAGGCTTGCTTGTGGGTGGCATACTCTTGTAGTCACCTCTAAATACAGCATTTATTATTTGATAAACCACATGGCTGCAAGCGGCCGTGCAAGCCGGGCTGTGATAGGCTCATCTACTGGATGGAGTTCTGACGAGAGGGAGGTCCGGATGTGGAAAATGGTGGCCCTCATGAAGTGTGTGTGGGGGGGGGGTTGCAGGCTTGTTGCGAGGCTCTGCTGTGGTGGCGGGCCAGGGCTAGAACCCGCCATGCCTCCTGGGTGCCTTGTGAGTGGCTGGGCACAGGGAGAGCTGGTAGCAGCTCTGCCCCCATGTCTGTGAGTCTCTGGATCAGCATACCTGGGCCAGATTGAAAAAAAACTGCTGCAGGGTGGGTGTCGATGATCCAGGCTTGATAGGCTCCTCTGCTGGATGGAGTTCTGATGAGAGGGAAGTCCAGATGTGGAAAATGGCGGCCCTCATTGAGTTGGGGGTCTTCTGACTTGTTGCAAGGCTCTGCTGGGGTGGTGGGCCAGGGCTAGAACCCGCCATCCCTCCCGGGCGCCTCGTGAGCAGCTGGGCACAGGGAGAGCTGGTAGAAGCTCTGCCCCATGTCTGTGAGTCTCTGGATCAGCATACCTGTAAGAGACCTGCTTCCGGAAAGTTAAGTTCCTCAACTTCTCCTCCAGTGCCTCGTCCTTCTCCTTCGGCCCAGCGCCCCAGGCTCTTCTAGGGCAGCTGCACTCCCTAGCTGCTATATCATATATGACTGAAATAATAGGCATTTTCTTTTCATTTCTATGACTTATTTCATTAAGCATAATACCTCCAAGGTCTATTCACTTTTCTGCAAATGTCATTTTGCAGATATTTCATCTTAAATATTTTAGTAATGAAATTATATTCCATTATATAATATAGTCAACAAAATCTTTTAAATCTTTTTCTGCTTGTTTTGGGCCACATCCTGCTTTCCTTAAAGTACAGTGAATTCCTCGTTTTCATTACTTGGTAAACATCTTCTGGGACATTTAAAAATATATTTGCCGTCTCAGTTGCATTTATTTCTTTTTTTTGGAACTCAAAATCCCTGAGTACCATAAAATTTTAATCCTATAGCTCTTCTTTTTCTTCCCAAGCTATGTTTTTATTGTTCAATGAATTTTGTATCTTTGAAAAAATGCAGATTAGAAAATGGGTCAGAGAGAAGTACAGATAGCACTTGCCTTGCATGTAGCCAACCCAATTTCAATCTGACAGCACATATGGTCTCCTAAGCACCATTAGGCAATTCCTGAGCCAAGAGCCAGAGTAAGCCCTGAGCATCACTGCGTATGGCCCCAAACCAAAAACGTATATGGACTGGGGTGATAGCTCACTGGGCTAGAGCACATCTCTGGATGGAGTTTAAACTCTGTCTCTGTGGGCCGGAGCGATAGCACAATGAGTAGGGTGTTTGCCTTGCATGCGGCTGACCTGGGTTCCATCCCCAGCATCCCATATGGTCCTCTGAGCACTGCTAGAAGTAATTCCTGAGTGAAGAGCCAGGAGTAACCCCCTGAGCATTGCTGGGTGTGACACAAAATAAAACTCTGTCTCTGTGTTTTCCCTGCCTGCTAGGTCCAAGAAATCTCTAGGACTCCTGGGACTGGGCCATATGAGAGCACTTGTCTGTGTATTGATCACTCGAGTGAATAGCTGGTTTAACGTAATGCTCCAGAGTACAGCTGGCTTAACTGAGACAGTGTCCACATGTGGCCCAGTTCAGCACTTCTGGAAGTCTGCACTTAAACATAATGACTCACCTAAAGGAAGGATGAAAATTTCCCACTCAAATAGAAATCTTATTAAAAAATTTAGTGCATTTTATGCTCTCTTTTTATTCAATTAACTTGTATTTAATAATTAGACCAACAGAGAAGGTATCTCCCTGGTTCTGTTTACCTGTTCTCTCCACGAAAACTTGGACAGTTATTAAATCTGGGCATTAGAGTAGCTGAATTAATAGCATTCAACTCACAGATAGAAATTATAGTTCTGTGCTTTAAAAAATCATGAAAATATTAGAAATCTATAATGAGAATTAGATAGGGTGCCTGGAGGTAGAAAATGTAGTTAAAGAGAAGATGAGAACTTCTAAGATTTTTTTTCTTTTTCTGGGCAAACGAAGGAAAAGACAAATCTTATTTGTTTTTTCTCAACACATAAAATGGCAATATAAAGGCTTAGAAACACTAAGCTGCTTCTAGCATTTAAATAGATTTTTGGCATACAGTGTAGTAATCCTTGTTTATGTCAGCAAAATAGTGTGGAGGCACAGAGTTAAGGATAAATCCTTTCTACATATGATTCCATGGCTATATTTAGAGCAGAAGGATAATAGGATATGTGGAATTTATTTTTTCTATTAATGTTATGATCTTTCTATTGTTGAGTATTAACTTCTTAAAATATGAGTCTAAGTTAAACCTCTTTTGGTCATTAAAAGTCACTGAGAATCACTTGAATTAAAAAAAATCAAATACATAGATAGTTTTTATTTTTTTCTGAAGAAATTGTTCTAAATGGCTTGAAAATAGGTCTATAGAGACTTCTGTGGGGTAAGGCAATAATGTTTGTATTTATTCTTTACTTTATCACAAGAGATTTTGTTTCCTCGCCCCTGCACACATGAAATATTGCTGGTTTATGCTTCTAAATTGCACTAGCCTTCTGCAGTTGAGAGTGGCAGCATGCTTGACTAACGGTAGTTTAAAGTCTCTGACACACAGGCATCAAATTAAGTAAGACTCTGCGGTGTAAAGATTTCAAATCTACCGAGGCACCAACATTTATTCATCTGCTTTTTATTTCATTTTGAAGGTTTGCAGGTCAGCAGCTGCTGATTGCTCTGGCCACCTTCCAGAACTAGCAAGTCTAGAGGAACCCGAGCAGCTACAATTTCACATTTCACTAGGTGGCAGTCTTTGAAAGATAAACTCTTCCCTGCTTTGGAATACTGGCTCATACTGACTCTCTCTCTCTCTCTCTCTCTCTCTCTCTCTCTCTCTCTCTCTCTCTCATTCTTCTCTCTCATCTCCCCTTCCCTCATCCCATCCCTTTCCCCTGGCTTCCTCTTTTTTTCTTTCTCTCATCCTCTTTCTCCCTTTTGTTCTTTCATGTTGCAATCTTGTCTCATTCCCAAGAAAGATTTAATTTCTGTCTTTATGGACATATTTATTATTGGCTTACTTTCTTGCTGTCGCAACCATTTTCCCATCTTGACTAATGAGGAGGGTCTGAATGCTGTAGCAACAGGAGGGAGCATTCCTTTCATACTTATTCGGTACAGAAAAGGTAATGCAATGAAAAACCCAATATAGAAAAGAAACTGCCTAAAAGCATTAAAGAGCAAATGTGAGTTGAATCCTTCCTGCGTACCTAGGGAATAAAGAAAACAGCTAGCGATGGGCTGGGGTGATAGCTCAAAGGGCTTATGCTTTGTATGTGGGAAGTCTGGGTCCAATCCCTGGAGCCACATGCTCTCCTGAGCACTGAGGGAGTATCTCCTGAGCAATGCAACAGAAGTTACCCCTGAACACTATCTATCATTCTCTCCCAATAAACAAGCAAATCAAAAAGCAATGGATGGAACTACCTTTGTTTCACTCCCTGGTCAAAAGAGCCAGTTCCCAGGTGACTCAGGCAGATAAGGCAGACTCAGATCTGAAACTTGGCTCCGATCCACTCTGCTTTTAACCTCGGAAGGGCTGTGCTGGGTTTGGTCTCCCAGTTTTGTGGATGGGGAACGAGGATAAAGGAAGCCTGATCTGCAGTTCCAGTCCGTGATGATCTCTGCCGAATGGCAGGGGAAGAATTGCATTCATCAGTGAGTGGACTTTTACTAACCGTCCTGGGGAGGAGTAGGTTGGAATTGACTGAGCTAAGTATATTGTGTTCATGTCCACAGCTGTGCTTTAGACTCTAGCTGAAGAGAGCAAGAAGCACGAAGGCCAGTGATTTGCCAATGCTGCCCACCATATGGTCATCAGAGAAGATGTCGCAGTGGCACACACTCAGGCTCTTGTCCTTAAGTCGGGTGGAAATTAAGGGTCTGGAGATCACATAGCTGAATTCAGAAAAGAAGTTATTTAAGAGAAGGAAGAGGAAGGGATAAGAAGCAGGGGAGCTCCCAGATTATGGGAGGGGTCTCCTGAAGAAGTATTCCAGAGCAGGTGAAAGCTTTCAGCCCTTTGAAACAGACAGTGGTGGTGAGCATTTCTCTTATTTGAAAAAAATCTTTAAACTTAAAAAATCATTGAATCACTATGTGATACAAAATTACAAATTGGTTTCCGTCATACTGTATTTGAGCACCCATTTCTTTACCAGTGTTCACTTTCCTGCACCAATGTCCCCAGTTTCCTTCCTGCCCACTGACCTACTTTTATGGCAGACACTTTCCTTTTCCCTTTTAGGCACTGTGATCTGCAATACTGTTATTGAAAAGGTATCATGCATAACACTTTACCTCCGTTCAGCGACCAGTTCTTGTCTAGAGCAATCACTCCCCATTATTAGTCTGTCTCTATTTTTGGATTATGTCATTCTGAGCATAGGATGTCCTAAAGTAGTCCTATTGGAGTTTATTTTCATTGGGACCCTTTGGGACTCTTGGATCTTGGTGCCTATATTTCTCAATTCTGGGAAATTCTTATCTATGATTTCTTTAATGATTGTTTCTTCACTGAATTTGCCTGCCTACTCTTCGGGGCTGAGGGATTCTTATATTGTTCCCCTTTAACTCATGCCATAGTTCTCTAGGAGTGCTGTTTCTTTTCAAACTTTCCCCACCTTATGTTATTTTTTTTAGCAGTTTTCTCCATTTCTTCTCAGAGAAAATCAGCTCCTGTGATTCTGCTGCTCAGAGCTTCTATTGAGATTTTCTTCTATAACCTACCATATTCTCCATTTCTGTCACTTCTGATTTAGCTTTCTCATTTCTGCTCTCATACTTACACTTCGTTGACTACCTGTGCCATTGTTTCTTTGAGTTCATTAAACATCCTCACTACAGTGTCCCTAAAGTCATTGTCTGAGGATTTACTGAGCTTGTTGGTGCAGGTTGAGCCTTCAGTTGTTTCTTTTTCATTTTTTTTTGCTCATTGAAATTGGTGGGCTTTTTACATGTCTTCCCCACTGGGTTTGCTGAGTTCCTGCTGTGCTAAGGGGTGAGTCTTTGGAGTTAGCTGTGCTGGAACTCCCTGAGGACTTATACTGGGAGTTGTTCTTTTCCTTTCTTGCCTGTCTTTACACTGTGATAAGATCTATGCCTTTGAGCAATGAAATCTGATGAGGAACTATTGCTTCAGGAACTGTGGATGTGGACCTATTGAAATGGTGGAGGTCAGTTATGGAGGCTGGAGATTAATTCCACCTAGTATGCCTAACTCTGCATTTTTTAAAGGTGAAGATGAAGTAGAAGCTAACTTCCAAACTATCACTTGTATCTCTTGTCTTCCCATTGTTCATTGATTTGCTCCAGCAGGCACCAGTAACATTTCCATACCTCCTGTCACATGCTGTGTAGCCCAAGGGCATCTGCTTGCTTCAGGAACACGAAGAGCTTCAGATCATTCCTTTAGGTCATGGGAATGATGTCTATAATTGTTACTGTTTTGGCATATCAAATATGACACAGGTAGCTTGCCAGGCTCTGCCGTGCAGGTAGGATACTCTTAGAAGTAGGTAAGCTCTCTGTTTGTGCATTTGCTGATGAATATGTGGCTGCAAAGCAGCTGCATGCAACAGGGAGAGATCAGTTTTTCTCTTGGGTGGAGCTCTGATGAGCTGGGGAGTCTGGATGTTGAAAATGGTGGCCCTCATGGTGTGGGGGTTCCTTTGGCTTCTTGTGAGGCTCTATTGGGATGGTGGGCCAGGGTTAGAACTCGCCTTCTTTCTTGGGTGCCTCATGATCAGTTGAGCACAGGGAGAGCTGGTAGCAGTTCTGCCCCATGTGTCTGAGTCTCTGGATCAGGCATACCTGGGCTTGAAATAGTCTTTGCTATAGGGTGGGACTGTATAGTCGGATGAGCAGACTATACTGCATTTTATGTATAATTTGTTGTGTATGAAATTGCATTTATGTTAACGGGGGTAAGTTGCCAAGTCTAATTCATTGTAGAGTCATTTAACTTCTACTTTATTTTGTGACTATACAATTCTTACTGAAATAATTTATTTTTTATATTACCAAAGAGAAATGGCAGAAATAAATAGAATTCTAGTTAATACATAGTTTTTAAAGATTCTAAATGGTAGAATACAGGAGTAGTATCCTCCAAAGGGTAGGATCTACTTATGGCCAGTTGCTTGGGCTAGTTCAGAAGAACAAGGAATTACGTAGCATTATAAGCAGTGGGGAGATTTTAGGTTATGTCTTTTTACATTTGAAATGTCTCAATTTCCCATCTTTTTATTTTTAATAAGGTTAGTATTTATATACTACCTTTATTTTATTATTTTTTCTTTTTGGGTCACACCCGGCAATGCTCAGGGTTTACTCCTTGCTCTTCACTCAGGAATTACTCCTGAGTGCTCGGGAGTCCATATGGGATGCTGGGGATCAAACCCGGGTCGACTGCATGCAAGACAAACACCCTACCCACTGTGCTATCGCTCCAACCCTCAATTTCCCATCTTTGCTCAATTTTAAATCTTAAGGAAATTGAGGTCAAATCAGAAATGACTTGTTCAAGGCTATCAGGTAGCCATAGGATAACCTTACTCCTTGGTTCTTTACTATCTGTTTTCTCTTCTGACCAAGGAAAAAGACTCATAATCAATTTCATCAGTTTTTCTGATCTGGCAAGGAAAAAGTTTCTCTTAATCTGTTTCTAGAATAGAATTTTCTCTGCCATTTGTAGCACTCCAAGAATCGAGACATAACAAAATCATTGTTTTGCATTAATACTTCAATTTTCAGTCATCACAGCAATCAATCAGAACTTTTATCCTCTTGCCTAAAGAGACAAGGACATTTAATTCACAACAATTTCCTTTTTCCTTTCTCTGAGCAACTCTATTAAATAAAACATGATGGATCACACTCTACATTTGCATGCCAGTTAAAACAAGGCCAAGAACAGACACGATCCTGCCCTTGCTCAAATCTGAAACAGGAAAAATGGAGGTCAGTTCTGGGAAATGCTCAGGTGCCACACATGTGAGCATTTCACTTAAGAGAAGGGCCCCAATTAGCTGTCAAAATGAAAACTAGACTCTGCTAAAATTAGTAAATGAATTCTCATCAACAAAGACTGTAGTTCGAGCTGAGCTGGGACATAATCTGGCCATGTAGTCATGTTTCTGTACAGTTCTTTCAGTTAATTCCCTCTTTCCCATAACAATTAGAAGACTGCTTTTCTTTTCCTTTTTCTGAGTCTATGCATTTGCAAAGACAGTTCATCATTCTTCTTTTTTCAGAGAGTCCTTTGTGCTTGTCTTGTATGTATTTTATATCTGTGCTTGATGTACCTTGCAGACTTTTTGCATACGGATCTATTGATTGTGGTGTTGACAAGGCATTGATCAATTCAGCCAAATAGATTTCTGTAGACATAGAATCATATTTATGCATTCTTTTTGGCAGGGATTTTAGATTTGACTTAAAAAATTGAGGTAAATGGAATGAAGCAATAGGATCAGCTGGTATGGCATTTGCCTTGCTTGCAGCTGACCTGGGTTTGATCCCTGATGTCCCATAGGGTCTCCTGTGCACTTCCAGGAGTAATTTCCGAGTATAGAGCCAGGAGTAACCCCTCAAGATCTCCAGGTATGACCCAAAAAGCCAAAAAGAAAATAAAGATAAATTAGTGCAGTGTTGACTTGAATATAGCTATGGGTGCTTCTTAGTTATAATGGTATTTTCATCCATTTATTCATACAAGAATACATTTTGTGCAGGAAAGATAGACAAAATGCAGCATCTTTCCAGGAGAAATTTATTAACTAATGCAGGATTATTTATAAATTATCATAAATAATATAATGTAATAAATATTACTTTGCATCAATATTAGATTTTGAGGGAACAAGCAGGAGATGTTGACAATACAATTTGCAGAGTAAGAAAAGTGCTCTAGACAAAGTGAAATCTTAGTTGCAAACTGAAGAGAGGAAAGGAATATTAGAGTGAAGAGCTGTAACCCCTGTACTATATCTTCAGACTAAATTTATAAATTTTAAGAATTTATAAATTTTAAATGTCACTTGCTGTGGTATTACCTCACAAAGACATTGATTTGGTATTATTTCATCCAGGTATCAGAAACATGTAACATGCCCTATTATCTTTTAGAAAAACTTTTAGACCAGTACAATCTAGGATAACACACACATTTCAGAGTACCATTATTTATTTAACATTTCTGCATTACATATTCAGCTATTATTTGTATTATGTTTTATATTACTCATAATATTTATTCAGTTAACATTTCCTGAATTGAATTAAACGTTCAGAGAAGCAAGCGACTTAAAATATTGCAAATGATTTGCATCTTGCACAGTTCCCCAATGCTGAAGTGCAATGTTGCATGTGGGGGAATAGTGGGGAGGGATGGAGTGGGGAGAGATTTATTGTTAGACCCTAGGAACGGCACCAGATACTGGGCTGCTGGGGTGCATCAAAGGGAAGTGATGGATGGATCTGTTCAGGGGAGGTGAAGATTTTAATAAGAGTTATCTGAGTTAGTTCAGAAAAACCAGCTGCTTATCTCCACGGGGAACACCATTTGACATAAATGAAGACAAGGACAATGATGAAGTCTGAAAGAAAGTTAATTGAAAAGGAGTAGCCTATTCTGATCTTCAGATTGAGCTTCTTAGGAGGATTCAGGGAAGACGGAGTGAGTCAAAGACTTTTTACTTGTAGGGTTTTCCCTGGGAGATACAAACATCATAACTTTACTGACCTCTAATCATGAAAAGGCCAAACTCAAAGAAGCTCAAAGGGTGTTAGTTTCCAGGGACTACATCTCTTAATTGCAAAGCTCATTAAGTTGATTTTTATTTTACAGTTAGATCAGCTTTTAAAATATATCAAAAGAAAGAAGAATGAAAGCATGAAACTTTCATTATTTGACTCTTAAAAATCTCCTAACTACAATGCCTCAGCTTTTGATTTGAAAGATAAAGAAGTTGGTTGAGGACCCATTGCTCTATTAATCAAGAATTAATAAGCATTTGCCTCAGAAAAGCCAACATTAGTTTTGTCTTGATAGCTCTGAACTATATATCATTTATTCTCAATAATGTAATTCAATCTCTGTTTAAATGTCAGCTCCTCAGACAAGCTAAGTAGGATAGCAAAAATCAGCCATCCCAAATATATCTCTATCAAAAGGCTTATTTCAGGGGAGGGCTGTAAAGGCAATATGAAGGTCACCCTTCAACCATATTTACATGTAAATGTATCCCTTAAGGGCATTGCCCAGGCATGATTTAACTCATGGAAAAGGCAGAACTTAAAATTTGCATCCCCTTGTTTTCTTTGCCTTTGTTCATTTTCCCAACTCTCCCTATCCCCTCATTTCTCTTGTCCTTGGCTAAACTATTTAAAGATGGCAGCTAAGGCCTTCAGAGATGCTTGAGTTCATAGAGTGCTTGCCTTGCACCAGGCTGACCTGGATTTCTGAGGCCATGTGTCTCAGAGAGAAGAGCACTTGGTGAATTGTTCAGTTTTACACGGTCTCTCCAGTGTGTGCTCTATACATATTTTCAATCAATTACTCATGGTGGGGGCAAGGGTTTAATGTGCTTGCCAGTCATGAGGCTGCAAGTTCAAATCCTTATGCTGCCACATGCTTGACACATGTACTGAGGTGATCCTGATAGCCCACAGTCTGGAATTCCTGTTCTTTAGAGAACCTCTTTTAAGACTTCTTGCAAAACTGGCTCCAAGGCAATGAATTTCCTAAACTTTTGCCTTTCCAGGAAGCTCTGTGTTGCTGCTTCAAATCTGAATGATAATCTAGTTGTATTGAATATTTGTTAACATTTTTTGAAGGGAATGGACTAAAGATCTATGGGAAAAAGAAAAGAATTATCAAAGATGGTAATGAAAGAAGAGAGGATAGAAAAATTTATGTCCCAAGAAGTGAAGTTGGTAGGCTAGGGTCTTGGGCCATACCTAGCTCAGGGATTACTCCTGGCTTTGTGACTAGGCATCATTTCTGGTGGTGCTCAGTTGTTCAATAAAATGATTAGGTATAGAAAGAAGCAAGATGAATTCATTCCTAACTTGGGATAATGTGAAGAGCTCCTGGTACTCCGGTGGTAGGCATGGTATAGTACCACAGGTCAGCAAAAAAGCCAAAAGGACTGTGGTAGAGGGTCTTGGGCATATTTGGTGTTAGTGAAGATGTGATGACTTTGCAAACCAAAATCATAAATGTTCGCATTATTGTGACCATATTACTTACATCACAAAAAACCTCAAAAACTAAAAAATGAAAAGAAAAACTCACCCCTAATCTTCCCCAGAAAAAAATGATTATTTAACAGAAACAAACATTTTAAATGTCAAGAATGATAGGATTCATAGAAAGGGGTATTAAACTACATATTTTAAACATATATGTTTGACAAAGAGAAAAATTCGAGCAAACCAAAAGGAGAAATGGAAAACATGACATTGATGGAAGAAACGACATACACTACTTAAAACAAAATCTGTACAGCCTGGATTAAGTGCAGATTAGACAGTATAGCATAAAAAACTAGTAAATTTGAAGATATGCAACAGAAATTATTAAAAAAGAAAAATTTTAGATGAATTTACTATGTTGATTTTTCACATTAAGGCTAATGAATAAGCAAAGTAATTTCTTAATATGTTTTTTCCCAAATATTCACAAGCAGAAGATATCGACTAGAACACAGTAAACTCTCCCTTTAGATCACTTGATCACTTGATCACTTGAATCCCGTTACTCATCGATTTGCTCGAGCGGGCGCCAGTAACATTTCCATTGGACCCTATCACGTGCCAATGTAGCCCAATGGCATCTGGTTGATTCAGGAAAATGAAGAGCCTCAAACCGTTCCTTCAGGGTCTTAACAAGGAAGTCTGACCATCTTGTAGGTGGGCGGCCACGTGATCTTTTGACATCCCGTGGGATCCAGTCGGTAACGGCTCTAGTCCAGCGGTTGTCTCCAAATCGCATTACATGTCCAGCCCATCTGATTTTTCTTACTGCTGCCGTATTAAGGGCTCTTTCGGGTCAGGAAAATAAACATTTTTGTTACTGGGTTTGGCATATCGAACACGCATCGGACAGCTTGCCAGGCTCTGCCATGCGGGCACTATATTCTCATTGCTTTGTGGGGCTCTGTCAGAGGGGTGGGTAGAATATTTGTGGTAGTTTGGAGGTAATAGCGACAAGAGCGGCCGCGCAATGGGGAAAGCTGGTTTCTGCTCTGCCGGGTGTACCTGTGTCTGAGGCTCAAGCATTCCTGGGTTTGAAATACTCTCCTCTGAAGGGCGGGTCTCTGCAGGGCGGGTCCTTGTAGGCTGGGTTTCTGACAAGCTGGGCTGGAGACTGGATTTATCTGTGGGCTGGAGAGTGGATTAATATGCTGGGGAGATCTTACCAGCTGCAGAGTGTGGATTGTGACACAGATCGCTGCCAGCAAGGTGTGGGAGTTTCTCTGGCCTCCTCCGAGGCTCCATCGGGATGGTGGATTAATTTAAGCATCTCCCTTTAGATGCTTAAATTAATATATATTATTTCTGGACTTAAAATTGACAGTTTCAGAATTTTGAAGTTCTCCATATGAGGGGCTAGTATGTCCTACAGGTAGACTCTTAGATGACCTAGAAGTTCTCTCCCCAAATAAACCTTCCTGAATACCACTTCCCGAATAATCCTGTGGTTGATGTTGGGTGACAGGCTATTCAAATTTGTTTTATTGAGGGTAAGAAAGAGGAACTGATCTGTATGGGAGTAGAGAGATCGTAGACTATTACCCACTTTTACCCACAGCTCCACACAAATATGCAACTCTTGGAGCTGGGAGAGAGTAAAGCATTTAGGGTGCTTGGTTTGCTGTGACTGACCCAGGTTCGTTCCCTGGCATCCCATGTGGTTTCCTAAGCACCACCAGGAGTGACATCTGAGTGCAGAGTCAGGAGTAAACCTGAGTACAAGAAAATAAACCCCTCCCCAAATTAGAAGGAAAATAAATATCCAACTATAGTCAAATAAAGACGGTACTCTTTATAATCTCAAGTAATGAAACTTTTTTTTTTGGTTTGCTTTTTTGGGTCACACACAGCAAAGCTCAGGTGTTATTACTGGCTCTGCACTCAGGAATTACTTCTGGCAGGCCTCGGGGAACATATGGGATGTTGGGGATCGAACCCCTGTCGGCCATGTGCAAATCCAATTCCCTCCCAGTTGCATTATCACTCCAGCCCCAAGTGCTGAAGATTTTTGGCAGAATGATGTAAACTTTTATTTAAAATGATATGAGGAAATACTTTGATGAATCACTGCAGTTATTTCATTACAACTGCTTCACCTGATGGTTTTAGCAAAGTAGGTCTTCAGCTACGGAGCTCAAAAGAGCATCTTAGATACACAACTTAGATACACAGATTCAAAGCTCTGAATTTCATGAGAAAGAACTGTTTTCTTAGGGCTTTTGAATTCTTTGCAGAATTATGTTTTTGGACAATGTCGCTGATGTCTCCTTGTTCATATACGGACAGTTTTGGTCTGGCAGTCAATTTGCCTTTTGATGATTCTGTACGGATCTCTTCCTTTCACTAGCACCATTTCTTCTCACATTTTTCTTCACTGAAATTTAAATAAATTTTTCTCAATTACAGAGAGAGTAATCTTTATCCTCTAATCAGAACTTGTTAAGTCCAAATGATCCATTCAGGCAAATTTCAAGAAAGGAATTGAAGTGTTCTAAACCAAATGATTATTATGGTGTGTAACTTACATATCATATGTATCAGAAACATAATTAAACTGCATGTTATTTACTGACTTCATCATCGTTCAACTGCACGAATGTTTATTCATTCAGTGTTTTTAAGTATGTATAATTTATAAACTCTCATGATAAAAAATTTACTTCCTTGCTTCAATTTCTATAAAATCATTAAAACCCCAGAGCAAAGGGAAGATGATAAAATCCACATATGAGATTATGGGGTTATTTGCAATGTAAATGTGGGCTTCTAGGATTTCCAACTTTAAAGTTGTGTAGATTATTTAACAGTATTTCTCTTATTTTTTTGGAGGTAACTGATTTACAACTAGATTGTACATGCTCTTGGGGCATAATTTCAAGTCTTTTTCACATAGTACGTACTTCAACAAACCAATCATCCTGCTACTGATATTGCTCCACCAGTTTGTTGAATTCCCCGCCCCTTTCTCTCTACCTCTGTGATAATCTCAGTTCTGTACTCAAGAGTTCAAGAATTTGTTTTGGTATGCCTTTATCTGGTATGTGGTATGTGATATTCCCAGAATGACCACCAACTGGGAACTCTTTGGCACCATTGCAGCAACATGGGAAGATTCAATCATTGATGACATCGATGAAGAATACAACCGACTGGTTCAGCACCTCCATGATTGTGCGAAGAATGCCGAGAGAGAGAAAGACACAAAAGGACACTTGTCTTCAGAAACTCTTGAGCTCATTCGCCAACGTGGCAAGGCGCGAGCCTCAGGAGACCAAATGCTAACGTCCAAGCTTGCTAAACAGTGCAGAGAAGCGATAAAAGCAGACCTCAAAGACAGAAGAGCAGAAATACTGGAAGATGCAGCAGAAGCCGGGAAAAGTATTCGCACTGCCCGCCTGTCCTTCGCCAACTATAAGACCAAGATGACTGCCCTCCGACGCCTGATGGATCTATCACATCTTCCAGAAAGGCAATGGAGAAGATTATCCAGGACTTCTACTCAAATCTCTTTGATAGCCACATCCACCTGCCCACATACCAAATTCCACAGGATGGATATGTCCTTCCCAACGTTCTCCCTTCTGAAATCTGACATTCCATTTCTTCGGTAAAGAAGGGAAGAGCACCAGGCCCAGACAAAGTCAGACCCGAACACCTGAAGAGTCTGCCGTCGGTACTCATCAATACACTAGCTCGGCTCTTCACATGCTACCTGTCCAAATGCAAGGTGCCCTCCCAATGGAAAACCAGCAGGACAGTTCTACTGTTCAAGAAGGGAGATATTCACGACATCGGCAACCATCTCCCCATCTGCCTGTTGTCCGTCATCTACAAGCTGTTTACACGAGTCATCTTGAACAGGATTAGCAGAACACTAGATGAAGGACAACCATGCGAGCAAGCAGGCTTCCGGAAAGGATTCAGCACAATCGACCATATCCACACAGTAACCAAGCTCATCGAGGTTTGTAGGGAGTACAAGATGCTGCTCTGTCTCACGTTCATTGATTTACAGAAAGCCTTTGATTCTGTGGAGACTGAAGCAGTCATCGAAGCCCTAGCCAAACAGGGTGTTCAAACCCAATACATCAAGATCCTTCGTGAGCTGTATTACGGATTCACCACCAGGATCTCACATTCTACAAGGGAGTGATCATTGATGTCAAAAGAGGGGTTCGACAGGGTGATACCATCTCACCAAAACTCTTCAGTGCCACCCTTGAGAACATCATGAGACAATTAGAATGGGAAGGAATGGGAGTGAAGATAGATGGTCGGCAACTACACCACCTCTGCTTCGCTGATGACATCGTTCTAATAACACCAAACATTAGCCAAGCGGCACAAATGCTGGCTGACTTTGACCGAGAATGTGGAAAGGTAGGTCTACAGCTGAATCTGAAGAAAACTATGTTCATGAGAAATGAACTAGTTCCAGAGGCCCCATTCACTCTCAATGGAACAAACATCTCTGAATGCAGCAGTTATGTGTACCTAGGTCGAGAAGTCAACATGATGAATGACCTAAAACCTGAGCTGCGCAGGAGGAAGAGAGCGGCATGGAATGCCTTCAAAGGCATCGAAGAAATAGCTAAAAGGACAAAGAACCTCAGGCTCCCGGCACATCTCTTTGACTCCACCGTTCTCCCTGCATTAACATACGCCTCAGAGACCTGGGCCCTACGAAAGCAGGATGAGAATGCTATTCGTGTCTCCCAGAGAGGCATCGAAAGAGCTATGCTTGGAATATCACACCTCACTCAAGTGAGTGAAGGAATCCAGAGTTCTGACCTCCGTCGCTATTCCAGAATCAGGGACACTGTCTCGTTTGCCAAGGCATCGAAAATCAGATGGGCTGGACATGTAATGTGATTTGGAGACAACCGCTGGACTAGAGCCGTTACGGACTGGATCCCACGGAATGTCAAAAGATCACGTGGCCGCCCACCTACACGATGGTCAGACTTCCTTGTTAAGACCCTGAAGGAACGGTTTGAGGCTCTTCATATTCCTGAATCAACCAGATGCCATTGGGCTACATTGGCACGTGATAGGGTCCAATAGAAATGTTACTGGCGCCCGCTCGAGCAAATCAATGAATAATGGGATTCAAGTGATCAAGTGATCAAGTGATGCCTTTATCTGATCCCTTGCTTTTTATTCATTCATTTAATTTAAATATCCTACATATGAGTGAAATTACCCAATATTCTTTTTCCCTCTGACTTATTTTGCTTTAAATAACTTGTTCTGGTTCTGTCTGCATTGTCAAAAAAAAATACAAGACTTTATTTACTTTGTATTATAGATGAGTAATGTTCCATTGTGTATATAACCATGTTTTCTCTATTGTCTCATTTGCTTTTGGTCATTTGGTTGTTTCCAAATATAGATCATTGTAAATAGAGCTGCTGTGATTATAGGTGTGCATATTTTTTATAAAATTAATGGCATTTTATTTATTCTTTTGATAAATAAGAACAGAGTAACATTTCTCAGAAATAATACTTTTTTGGGGTCGGATATTGGCCTACACCTAGTGGTTCTCAGAGATAACTCCTGTCTCTACACTCAGAGATCACCCCTAGAGGTCTTCAGGGGAACATATGTGATATTTAGTATTTAATCTGAATTACCATGTGCAAGGCAAGTGCCCTACCTGATGTACTATCTCTTCAGTTCCAGTAATCTTTTTTCTCCTTAATTTTTATTATACCACCATGAGATATACAATTGCAAGGATGTTCATAATTGGGTCTCCGTCATTCAGTGTTCCAGCACCCATCCCTCCACCAGTGCCCCATGTCCCATTCCCACCACCAATGTCCCAACACTCCCTCCCACCCAACCCCAGCCTGTCCCTATAGCAGGTACATTTCTTTCTCTATGTCTCTGTTTCTGTCCCAGTATCTCTCTCTCTTCTCTTACACTTTGTGGCTTGCCCTACAGATATTAATGGTTTATGATGTCTCTATGTGCATAATCAATAGAGAGGTCTAGTGTGACATTATAATTCCCCAATCCCCATCAACCTCCTGAGTTTGTTGCAACTAGAATGATCATTACAGTGTATAAATGTGAAAGATCCTGAAAAGGACCTGGCCCTACCTTCCATTACTATCTAAGTCTGTCTCACGACCACCATGCACCTGCGCAGCAGCTTTGGGTCTTGAGTGTATCTCTTCCGGTGTTGCTGGCTGTGGAGGCTGGGAGCCCGCAGCCATGCCCGCTGACATGGAGATGGAGGAATGGGAAGAGGAGCCCAAATCCCTGCTCCAAGTCTGGCCAGCGTGCCCCCCCACCATGTGTGTGCAAACCCTAGGAGCTATGTTGGACCCAGCCAGGGGCTGGCTGAGCCATTTACCACCCTCCGAAACTCCATGGGCTGTTTCCACGTGGGCTGAGTGGCGCAGCTGTGGGTCTGGCTCCAGTAATATTATTAACTGAGTGAGACCTCTGTGAAATATTTTTTAGCTCAGCACTTATACTAATTAGCATTAAGTCTTATCTTTTGAAAAATCATCAGCGTTGACTTTTCTTAGGAATTTGAGAAGACACAACTACAAATAGTTCTTTTTTATTTATAGCAAATTTTTATAACAATGGTTTAATGAAGACCCCTAGAAAGTGTTAGAGTGATAATCTAAGTACAACTTCTTTTTGTACTTGGAAAAAAGTGAAATTACAGAAAATGGCGAGACTTTCTAATGTTGATGTCATCAGGCAAAGCTCACGAGGTACTCTAAGTCACGGTAAGGTGGGTCTTTACTTTCACTCATGCAACAAGAAAGCCCAATCCCATCTACCGGTGAGGGCGTCAAGGAAGAGGAATGTATGTTACAGCGTTTGCTTTATGTAGGTGACTTGAGGGAGGGTGTGAGAAGGCAGAATTTGCTTTGGAGAGCTGCAGTCAGGAAATGAGGCTCATTCTATGCTCGGGAGCAATAGTTTCAGCTAACATCTGATGTAAAGAGCACATGGCACGCAGGGTCACTGGAGAAGAGATAGGAAACCAGTGGTTTGTATATTGGTCTTAGTTTTGTCTAGGATCATACCTGACTACAAGGTGATCTTGCTTGTTATCTCACTCTGTGCTGATTTCAGGGTGACCTTAGCTAATGTTTGTGTTGACATTGTTAATATCCAATGAGGTAACCCCACCATCTAGCTCAGCTCCCAGCTATAAAGGCTTTGCTATGATTTCTCCTTAAGACACCCTAAATGAGAACAATCTGACAGCATACAGGCTTGGACATAAATCTCTCAACTTCTGGGACAGCAGTCTCCTCAGTAATGCATGCTAGCCCATACAAATCTGAAATGAGGGGAAATGCAGGAAAGTAGAAAGAGTTTGGAATTTGATAGAATCAGGTCCATATCCTAATTGTGCTCAATCTTGATTGAGGTCTTAGAATTTCATCAGTGAGCTCACTCACCTCTATCTTGTAGAAGTATTATGAGAAATGAGTGTGACAATGTATTATCAGTCTAAAATAAATGTGGGTGTGCCCCCAAATCTCATACTTAAGAGTATTCTGCCCACTTTACCTTCAACGCCCCTGTCCCTGTCTTTGATGGTATAGTCGGGAGAGCAAAATGGTACTGCTCAAGTAGAATCGATGTGCCTTTATCATGCTCTGGGCCAGAGAACAGCTGCGTAGGACTGCAGTAGCAGTTCTCTCCAGGAAGTCGTAAGGGACCCAGGCTCTTTCTCTCTTGATGCTTGTCTGCGTGAACTTTTACTTAAGGCTAATTCATTGCCAAGATAGTACAAATACCTGGGGCTGAAGAGATTGTATAGAGATTAAGACTCCTGCCTTATGTGTGACCAACCCCAGACTACTTCTCTGGTGCTACATATGGTCACCAAGTCCTGCAAGGAGTTAACTTTGAGCACAGAACCAGGAATACAAGCTGAACACTGGCATAGCACCCAACTTCTTCCCACAGCAAGCAGCACAGAGATCAGAGAGTTTAGTGAATGGCAGTTCACTCATGACCGGGGCTATCCAATACCAGTATTGGAGAGGACTCTAACAGAGGGCTGACAGTTGAGTCTCCATGGAAACCTGTGAGGACAGAGACAGGAACTGTAGAAGACTGAACCATCGGGGCTAGTCAGAATCTTCCAGAGAGGATTTGGAGGGAGAACGAGAGGTAACATGACCAGAGAAGCTGGAGCTTAGGGAAATCAGGGAAATCAGGGGGCGGCATCAAGGCTCTCCCAGCAGTCAGCAGCACCTCTGGCGGCTGCAGGTGCGCACATCGCATCACAGATGTTTGAAGCATGCTTGTGCTTTGAAAAACACGGACGTTTCCCAGAAGGGTGCAGGAGACAGAAGGTGGAAATTGCAGCCCACAGCTCAAGGGAACAGGTAAAGCCTCATGGGCCTGGCTCAAGGAGAGGTGCTGTTTCGTACTGTTCCTCCACATTCGTCCATAGTCCTGACATGATAGAAACGTCACCCTGAGACTTGCTAAAACTTTATGGTCTTCATTTATTGGCACCCCAGACTGGTCTAGTTTTCTGCAGGAATATAGACTATACTCTGAAGAAGCATTAGGACAAAATGGAAGTGAAAACTGATAATTTTCAGACGAAAAAGCCTAGATTCTCTCAGGTTAGGTTTTCAGGCTTGGGAACCAGCAACACAGGTTGCCATACCAATGCCTTTCAAATTTGAACAAGAGCACATTTTATAACCCGATGAACTATTAAGAACAAGGAAGGATTGAAAATAATTTTTTAAAGAGGCATTGTCCTGAACATAGTAACTTTGTCTCTGAAAGCCAGTTCTGATGTAGTATTTCTAATGTCACAGGGGAAGAAATACCAAAGTGGAGGAAAACCAGGTTTCCATAAAAAACTGGTTCCTGAAGGGGAACAGAAGTTAGAGACCAAGCACAGGGTGCGAAGTTTAAGCATGACTGGGAAGTGCTGAACAAGCTGGAAGGAGAATTGTAGGAGGAAGTTCTCCAAGGTGAAATGCAATTTGTTGACCGCAGGAAAAGTCAGTCAAAAGGAAAAATAAAATGCAAATTGTCTGCATGGAGTCTTCAGAAGGAAAGGGGCAGCTGAAGAATCGCCACTCTCAGGTGTGAGGTTAAAGGTTCACAGCAAGTTATCAACAAAGCACCGAAGGTTAAGCAGTGGGAGAATTGATTTACACAATTGAGGGGATGTGTTGGGGTCCTTGGGGAGGAAGGTGCACTGGTGATGGGTGTGCTGTTGGAATATGTGCCCGGAAACCATCGTTAACATATTCTGGATCACAGAGGCTCAATCAAATTAAAAATACAAAAAGTAATGAAAACTAAAGTCACAGCAGTGCATATCTGTGCTTGTATCAAACTGTTTTCAAGCAGAAAACATGCAAATAATAAAGAGAAGATGAAAATTATTATTTGATGGGTCTGACCAGGTGTTGAGTAAGTTTGGAGGCAATATGTATGTGGAAATCTATGTGAGTAAAAAATATGAAAATTTATTGCCTACTGGAAAGCTAGAAGTTGTGTAGAAAGTAAACATAATTAGTGATGATTATTTGGCATAACAGTGCACATAATAATGAAAATACTGAGTGAACATTAATTTATTCAGAATTATGACAAATTATTAGAAAATGATGGCTGTGTGAAAGTGGAAATCATTGTGAAAGTCAAATCCTCATCACCAAACAAATACATTAAATAGAGATTAATAAAGTAAGGAATATTGACACAGATGCATAAATTGCAAATATGGAAATAGAAAAATAATGCAAAAGCTCAAAGTGTAGTTGTTATCTTTGGTAGGAAAGACTTGACTTAGAAGAATATAAAGATCCAAGAGCAGTATTCTTTTAAGAGCATATGACTAGTTTTTTTTTTTTTTTTTTTGCTTTTTGGGTCACACCCAGCAGCGCTCAGTGTTTACTCCTGGCTCTGCACTCAGGAATTACTCCTGGCAGTGCTCAGGGGACCTTATGGGATGCCAGGGATTGAACCCAGGCCGGCACCACAGGCCGGCCACGTGCAAGGCAAACACCCTGCCCACTGGGCTATTGCTCTGGCCCCGACTAGTTGGTTCTTAATGCTTATGCTTTACCCTGAAAAAATATAAAAAATTAGTTTAAAAGTTACAAACCACATTTCCACATAAGGGCATTACATTGTTTCTAGTTTAAGTTTTGTGAGTAACTTGAATTAAATTTTAATTTAAAAAATATAGTTTCTCAACCAGTATGCCCAAGAACTGATGACTGGATAAAGAAACTGTGGTACATCTACACAATGGAATACTATGCAGCTGTTAGGAAAAATGAAGTTATGAAATTTGCCTATAAATGGATGGACATGGAAAGGATCACGATCACGATCACGATCTTCCCGTTAATCATCTATTTGCTAGAGCGGGCACCAGTAATATCTCAATATGTCCTGTCACATGCTGTAGAGCCAAGGGCATCGGCTTGGTACAGGAACATAAAGAGCTCAAACCATTATATTAGGTCATGAGAATGATCTAATATAATTGTTACTGGCATTTGGCATATCAAATACAACACGAGCAGCTTGCTAGGCTTGCCGTGCGGGAGGCATACTCTATAAACACCTCCAAATAAAGCCTTTATTGATGAACCGCGCGGCTGCAAGCGCCCACGCTGAGCCGGGCTGTGATGGGCTGGTCGGCTGGGTGGAGTTCTGATGAGAGGGAAGTCCAATGTGGAAAATGGCGGCGCCCATGGAGTGGGTGGGGGGGTCGTCTGGCTTGTTGTGAGGTTCTGCCGGGGTGGTGGGCCAAGGCTGGAACCCACCATGCCTCCCGACTGCCTCATGAACGGCTGGGCACAGGGAGAGCAAGGAACCGCTCTGCCCCATGTCTGAGAGTCTCTGGACCAGCATACCTGGGCGGATTGAGGAAGAAACTGCTCCAGGGTGGGTGTCGATGATCCGGATCATGTTGAGTGAAATCAGTCAGAAGGAAAGAGAGAGACATAGAATGACTGCATTTATTTGCATGACATAAATATATCAGGTGGTCTTACCAAAAGTGGAAATTACCGCAAACATGAGGGAGTCAGAGGTTAGGTAAGACAGAGAAGGGAGCATGTGTGAATAAATGTCAAAGGGGCTGATACCAACATAGAACTGAGCATTAAATACAGGCAAAAAATGCACATGATGGCTTCCAAGTGTATGTAGTGCAACCCACAATGTGTAGGAGAAGAAAGGGAGAGAGAGGGAGAAAGAAAAGAGATAAAGAACCTGCCATTTAGGCAGGCTATGGGAGGGGGGAGGGAATTGGGGACATTGGTGGTGGGAAATGGGCACTGGTGGAGGGCGGGTGCTGGAACACAATGTGACCTGAGCCCTCCAAACATGAACAACATTGTAATTGTATATCTCACGGTGGTATAATAAAATATTTAATTAAAAAATAAATAAATAAAAAGATAGGGAAAAATATATAGTTTCTGATGAGGACAACTTTTCTGGACATGATAGAGTAAATACACTCTGATTGTTATCACTAGATACAACTAGGGGCTCTGGATGTGAAAGATCTTTGAAATCTCTTTCTATTATCTTTATAAATTTTTTTATAAATCTAAAATAAAAAATAAGAACAAAAAAGGGGGCATGATTGGGGGCTGGAGCGATAGCCCAATGGGTAAGGCGTTTGCCGTGCATGCGGCCGGCCTGCGCCGGCCTGGGTTCGATCCCTGGCATCCCATATGGTCCCCTGATCACCACCAGGATTAATTCCTGAGTGAAGAGCCAGGAGAAACCCCTGAGCATTGCTGGGTGTGACACAAAAAAGCAGAAAAAAAGGGAAGCATGATTCAAAATTGGTGTGATCAATAGGTTACATAGACATTTTGGAGTTAGGTATCACGTGTATCACTTGTTTTTCTGTTCATTGATTTGCTTGAGTGGGCACCAGTAATATCTCCATTCATCCCTGTCACATGCTGATGTAGCCCAAGGGCATCTGATCACTCCAGGAACATGAAGAGCCTCAAGCCATTCATTCAGCTCATTGAATGAGGTCTATAATTGTTACCGGTTTTGGCATATCGAATACGACACAGGTAGCTTGCCAGGCTCTGCCCTGCAGGTGGGATACTCTAGGTAGTAGGTAGGCTTTCAGTAAGTAGGCTGCCACCTTAATAGAACCTTGGAAGAAGCCAGAGGAACTTCTGCACCATGATGGCAGCCATTTTCAATGTCCACACTCCACAGCTTCTCAGAGCTCCACTCTAGAGAGAAGTTGATCTCAAGCCTGCCTTGTCAGAGCCCACCCTATAGAGAAGCTGATTTCAAGCCCAGGTATGCTGGTCTCAGTGGCTAAAGTCACCGGGCTTCCATGGAGATGGAGCTGGGGTCCCTTTCCCCCACTTCTGTCCCATCTGGGAGGCCCTGTGGGCCCACCCACCAACTGCTCCTGGGCTTCGCCGTGAACCAGAGATACAGATACATGGGGCAGAGCTACTACTGGCTCTCCCTGTTGTGCACAGTTGCTTTGCACACAGTATATCAATAAATGCAAGAACTGAGAGCCTACCTGCTACCTGAGTTCACTTGAATCACTTGAATCCCGTTATTCATCGATTTGCTCAAGTGGGCGCCAGTAACTTTTCCATTGGACCCTATCATGTGCCAATGTAGCCCAATGGCATCTGGTTGATTCAGGAATATGAAGAGCCTCAAACCGTTCCTTCAGGGTCTTGACAAGGAAGTCTGACCATCTTGTAGGTGGGCGGCCACGTGATCTTT
This sequence comes from Cryptotis parvus, assembly GCA_021461705.1. Classification (NCBI taxonomy): domain Eukaryota; kingdom Metazoa; phylum Chordata; class Mammalia; order Eulipotyphla; family Soricidae; genus Cryptotis; species Cryptotis parvus. The sequence goes on along the minus strand of JAJIBD010023332.1, from coordinate 23,881 downwards.
TGACATTCCATGGGATCCAGTCCGTAATGGCTCTAGTCCAGCAGTTGTCTTCAAATCGCATTATATGTCCAGCCCATCTGATTTTCGATGCCTTGGCAAACGAGACAGCATCCCTGATTCTGGAATAGTGATGGAGGTCAGAACTCGGATTCCTTCTCTCACTTGAGTGAGGCGTGATATTCCAAGCATAGATCTTTCGATTCCTCTCTGGGAGACCCCAATAGCATTCTCATCCTGCTTTCGTAGGGCCCAGGTTTCTGAGGCATATGTTAATGCAGGGAGTATGGTGGAGTCAAAGCGATGTGCCTGGAGCCGGAGGTTCTTTTGTCCTTTTTAGCTATTTCCTCGATGCCTTTGAAGGCATTCCATGCCGCTCTCTTCCTCCTGCGCAGCTCAGGTTTTAGGTCGTTCATCATGTTGATTTCTCGACCTACGTACACATAACTGCTGCATTCAGAGATGCTTGTTCCATTGAGAGTGAATGGGGCCTCTGGAACTAGTTCATTCTTCATGAACATGGTTTTCTTCAGATTCAGCTGTAGACCTATCTTTCCACATTCTCGGTTGAAGTCAGCCAGCATTTGTGCTGCTTGGCTAATATTTGGTGTTATTACAACGATGTCATCAGTGAAGCGGAGGTGGTGTAGTTGCCGACCATCTATCTTCACTCCCATTCCTTCCCATTCTAATTGTCGCATGATATTCTCGAGGGTGGCGCTGAAGAGTTTTGGTGAAATGGTATTACCCTGTCGAACCCCTCTTTTTGACGTCAATGATCACTTCTTTGTAGAATGGTGAGATCCTGGTGGTGAATCCGTAATACAGCTCATAAGGATCTTGATGTATTGGGTTTGAACACCCTGTTTGGCTAGGGCTTCGATGACTGCTTCAATCTCCACAGAATTAGAAGCTCTCTGTAAATCAATGAACGTCTCACGTTCTGTCTCACATTCACTACCTGAGTTAGGTAAAGAAATATTAATGCCTCTCTAGTTCAAATTAGCTGAGAAATATGAAATTTTAACCTCATGAAATTTGCCTTATTTTCATGAACTTTCATTTTTATATGTACAAAGTAATGATACCCTGAAGGACTGAGCATAAAATCAAGTATAATTAGATAAAACTGTGAAATAATCTTTGAATGCCATGTCCTCAGTACATTTTGGAATCGTTAGGTGAGTGTTGTAACCCATTCTGGATTGTGCTGATTTAGAAAAGTCCAGCTTTCTTTAGACTCATAAAGAAGGATTAAAAACAAATATAAATTATCCTGGAAGCTTAAATTTTACCTTGATTTAAAATAGATTAAGAGTTTTAAGGTCATGATTGAAATGTTGTCAAAACTCATTAATAGCTGGTACTATCCATGAAGTGCAGAGATAATTTTATTAATGTTATTTTAGAAAAGTCCTTAAAGTATACTTTCCTCCTTGCTCAATTTCAAGACAGCTATCAATATATAATGCCTACTCAGTTAGTAAATTTTCAATATATAATACCTACCTGGGTGAGTTGCTCTCTTTCCTATCAAACTTATGTTGTGGTATATCTGTGCTGTATAAATCAGAAGAAAATTTTTCAAGAAAAAGATATATGTAAAAATGTTCATTACAGTAGATAATACAAATACCAGTATATGAAAACAACCAACATGTTCAATCACAGATGAATGGATAAAGAATTTGAGGCTATATTACACAATAGAATGCAAAGATGAAATCTTGCAGTTGCAGAACTTGATGGAACTGTTAAGCAAAATATGTAAGAAGGAAAAGGACAGAAATGGGATGATGTTATTTATCACAGAGAAACAAAACAAAGTAATAGACACTATGAAATAATTCCTTGGTCTTTGTAACTTAGATTACCAAGTAGAGGAGGACTTAATTGGAGTTTGTGGGGAGGTGGAGTAGAACTGGGGATCTGGAAGTGAAGTAGGAACAGTGGTGATGAGTCGAGCATGTTAGTGGTGGTGAAGATGCAGTAGTTGTATGTCAGAGCCATAACGCTAGCAATATTATAGCCAAGTCACCTATAAACAATAAAAATGAATTCTTGAAAGTCTCAAGGAAAATCTGCTACTTGTTACATATTTTACTTCAACTTTTCTGTGAAAGTTTATCATAGGATTGATTTATATATCTCCAAGATATCTACAAATGTTACTTAAGATTTTATGAAAGGATATAAAAGTTGAAAAAGAATAAAAATAAATAGATGAAAGCTCAAAAGCTATATTTATATTATTGACTTCATTAAATGTTTTACATAAGTTAAATTTATGAATAATACTATATCTATTTTCTATAACTTTTGATTCTACTTTTCATTGTGCCTTACCATGGGTATCAAATGTGGAAAAGAATTCGATTTCAGATGAAATATAAATTGCATGTTTGTTTGTTTTTGAGCCTTCCTTCCTTCCTTCCTTCCTTCCTTCCTTCCTTCCTTCCTTCCTTCCTTCCTTCCTTCCTTCCTTCCTTCCTTCCTTCCTTCTTTCTTCTTTCTTTCTTTCTTTCTTTCTTTCTTTCTTTCTTTCTTTCTTTCTTTCTTTCTTTCTTTCTTTCTTTCTTTCTTTCTTTCTTTCTTTCTTTCTTTCTTTCTTTCTTCCTTCCTTCCTTCCTTCCTTCCTTCCTTCCTTCTTTCTTTCTTTTTTCTTTCTTTCTTTCTCTCCTTCCTTCCTTCCTTCCTTCCTTCCTTCCTTCCTTCCTTCCTTCCTTCCTTCCTTCCTTCCTTCCTTCCTTCCTTCCTTCCTTCCTTCCTTCCTTCCTTCCTTCCTTCCTTCCTTCCTTCCTTCCTTCCTTCCTTCCTTCCTTCCTTCCTTCCTTCCTTCCTTCCTTCCTTCCTTCCTTCCTCCCTGCCTCCCTCCCTCCCTTCCTTCCTTCCTTCCTTCTTTCTTGACCATATGTGGCTATGCTCAGGGCTTACTCCTGGCTTTGTGTTCAGGAGTCACTTCTGGTGAGTCTCTGGTCTATATGTGGTTCTGGGGCTCAATACAGGTCTTCCTGCAAGGAAATTGCTATACCTAGTATGTAATCTCTATCCTGATAGTATTTTTTCATCTTCATATTGCAGCCTTTTGTTTCCCTTGAAGCTTCTCCTTTTCTGAGAGGGTCCACCTTTCTTTGGGTTGTGTCGCAGTTTCTTCCCTCCTGGTGGTGCCTCATTTACTCCATCTCTCAAAGAGCTCAGTATTCACATCTCAGTGGGGCCCAACATTCTGCCTCTGGGCAACCTCAGGGCAGGTGGCTAGGCAATTTCTTTAAATCACATCTTGGTTTTATTATTTCTTGAAAACTCATCACCAATACTCTGTGTCCCTCGGCTCCCTACCTGTCTGCTACAGAAACAAGTTTAAGAAGGAAAATTTGAGTGAAAAGACAATGATATAATTTTTATAATGGCATCCTTTTTAGTAGTTAAACACAAATGAGGTCAATGTGTGGTTTAAGAATTTTCATAGATAAAATAGAAAATTGGAGACATGAATTTTTCAGAAGTCTTTTTATTCAGCCATAAAGGAAAAATAATCCTTTACCCCACCTTTTGGAATGGGACCACACCCACCAGTGCTCATGGGTCTCTCCAGGTGAGGCATGACTCAGAATAAGACTGAGTTGTTAAGCTGCACACTGGCTTTTGGATCTGTCTCCTTGGGCCCCCAAGCCCTTGCCGTTTAAGGCTGGAGCCCAGATGATCTGTGATCCTGCCCCTTCTGAGGTTACCTGTGTTTGTAGACCTTTAGAGATTAAAATAGCCACAGAGATCAGACAAAAAAGCCATAATACTAAAATATCTTCTAAAGAACTGTTATCTCAATTTGCATTTCTTCTTACCTAGATTACTTCCTCCCTGAGGTAAAGATTTCCAAAGTTCAAAATGCATTTTTTCTTGTTCAGACAGGATGCTAGGAATTGCAATATGCTTATCTAAGACAAAAACTTTACTACTTTAAACTATTACTTTAATGTAAAAAATCTCTTCTGTTGAATCACAAGGGTAGATAAACTGGAGTTTGCTTTTGGGTAAGCAGCTAGTAAGAGCTCAGTCTCTCTCCCTATTCGTTTCTTCTCTTGAAGAAAGAAGCAGCTTTGAGCTTAAACTTGAAAGAAATAGTTTCTTCCTCTCATTCATGAGTGCTGATATTGTATTTTAGTTAACTATATTGAGTTATTGTATGATGCTGTCACCTTGCACAGACCTTGTCTCTGGGAACTGAAGACGGGCAACAAGAGATGGATGAAAATAGTAGAACCCAAAGGATTTTTTTTAGGAAATGAAAGAAAGTAGGAAAGAAAGAAGGGAAGGAGGGAAGGAGGGGAAGAGGGAAGCATGGAAGAAGGGAAGGAGGAAAAGGGGATGGATCTAAGGAGAGGAGGAGGGAAGGAAGGGAGAAGAGAAGGAAGAAAAGGAGGAAGGACAGTGGAAGGGAAGAAGAGCAGGAAGAGGAAAGGAAGGAGCAAAAGGGAGAAGAAAGAACAGAGGGAAAGAGGGAAGGAAGGAAAGATTAGGGAGGACGATGAAGGTGAGGATGAGGGGGAAAGGAAGCAAGAAAGGGAGAGGACGGCTGCAAGGAAGAGAGAAGATTCCCTAATATAGGAGGGGATGTGACTGAAATCACTATATTCCCCAATATAGGAGGTTACTCCTGTGGAAGGGCCGCTCTTTTCCATGCCTTTCTAACAGGGAGGGAGCTAGCACTTTCTAACAAATCTTTTCAAGCCTAGATGCAGCTGGTCTTCACTCTTCAGGGGTCTCTCTGACCGTGATGTCGAGACCGGGAGGCAGAAGGTTAAGGTGGCTTTCACAGCACTGCTTGTCAAGTCTGGCCCTATGACATCCCATTCATCTTTATTCTCAGAGCAAAAACTTTCCTTTTTTTTTCTAACTTTATCCAGCCTCTGTCCCTAGGTGTGGGTATTTCGGGGAGAGATGGAGTAAAGTAAAGAGAGGGAGTAAGATATTTTCAGTTGGACTCCCATTGTGTCTGCAATGAAAACAGTTATTATCGAGGTAGCATTGTTTGCAAACATGTTAATATTTATGCTTTAGGCATAAAAAGTCACTGCACTAATTCCCCAATAAAGCTTACAAATTGCTCTCCCTCTGACTCTAAGTCCCTTCTAGGCTACTCTTCCCTCCCTTCTCCAACAGCCATCCCTTCATGGCAGCTTCAGCTCTGCTGATAAAGTTCAAAGGTTTATTTTCACCGAACACTTTTCTCTTGCTTTGTTTCTTTGCATGCCACTGTGTGAGAACACCGGCATGTCTTTCTCACTCTGTTGTGCTCTGTTTCCCAAGACTCGTTCTAGATCCATCCAAGTTGTAGGACGGGCTTGACTACCTGGCCTTCTGGAAGAACAGGGAGATGAGGGGAGGTAACCCACCCCCCCACTCCATGAAAGCCTGGAGATTTCACTCACAAAACCCGCATACTTGAGTTTTTCAATGGATTAATTTTCGGGTGGAGCTTGTTCCAGCAGTGGAGTCTGTCCTTGAACATGGCGATTGTGGAGTGTGAAGGTTTTCAGCTGCTGGGACTCTGCTGGAACTAGCTGGCAATTTACCCATCCCTCTCTGGGGTGCCCTAGTGGACTCAGCCTGGTGCGGTGACTGGAAGCATTTCCCAGCTGTCATTTCTTTTGAAGTGCAGAAAACTTTTAGTTTATAGTCATATTTGATTAATTTTCCTTTTGAATTACTGAAGACACCTTTGAATTTATACCATGGAGCCCATTGCCTATGTTTCCTTGATGCAGTTTAGGGATTGAGAGTTAATGAAGGTCTTCAATTTGAATTAAGGTATGATGTGAGATAGAAGTCTTTTGGGTATGATGTGAGATAGAAGTCCATTTTCTTTCTTTCTTTTATTCTTTTTTGCATGATGCAAGCCAGTTCCCTTACATCTATTTACTTATTTCCAGAATTGAAGTTGGAATAATGAAATATTCCTAGAAGTTAGGCAAAGGGTTGTGTGTGTTTGCATGTAAGTGTGTGTGTGTATTTATTCTTATATTTTTGGTGTCCTTAATTTTTTCATAACTAAAACATTTTAAATGTGAAAGACGGAACACGTTTCTTATGATGAACTTGAGTGGTGACTCTTCAATGGAAGAAGAATCTTCCAAAGGTCTTGAGATGCAGCAACAAGCTATAGATCAGGAGACCTCGGACAGGGAGGGCAGAGAGAAGGACACAGACATAGGCTATTGGGGCGTGGGTGTGAGATACGGCACAGGACACTGAGAAGTGGAGAGAAGGGGACAGTGAAATTCAGGACTGGTGGCATCATTCACTAACAGTCCAGTGAGGGGACAGGACAAGAGATGCTGTGCATGGGGGAAGCCTGGACATGGGAGGTGGGGGCTGGCGGAACTATCTTTGAAACTGTAATAAAGACTCTTTGATTTATAGACAGAGCGAGTCTTGTGTGCTTGCTTTACATACAAATTCGAGGACCCATATGATGTAAGAGTTTCTCCTTAACATCACCCCTTCTGTGCTTCTTCCTTGCCCATCTGCTTATGCTGGGGTGTGTGAAACCTGATAATAAGATGGGGTGGTAGAATAAGTATAGAATCCCGTTGCTGCTCCAGTGTGACCTTTTCTTCCTAAAATTTAAGTTTTATGAATTAGCTTAGAGAAGTTTGACAGCTTCTTGTCAGTCTCCCTCTGCTTCAAATGTGGCTCCCATTGAGGAGTCACTCCATGTTTAGGGAAAGAAAGACAATTGGAGATTTGGTAAACCTCTTGTTCATCTGAAACATTCCATTTTCACATTCAGAGTTTCTCTTTCAGCTCTCACAGTGAAGATCTTTCCCTTGACTTCCTGTTTTATGGTACAGATGATGTATGATAATTGATGAAAACTAAATATCAGCTCCATTGAGTTGTCTGCGTTCTCTGGTCATAATGGCATGTAGCCATTCGAAGAATCTGTTGCTATTCAGTAGCAATATAGGGATGAAACTTCAAAATCCAGCTAACAGACACACAGGAAATATGCTCTGTAGTCAGAGAAAATGGGAAATTTATAATCAAATCATTTCAGTCAATTGATAATTTAAGAGACAATTTTAACATATCTAGTGCTTTTGATGTTAACTGGGGTTTGACATATTAATTGCCCCAAACTGATGTGAAATAATGCAAATTTAATCCTGCAACTGTTCTTTCCTATTTACTTTAACTGACAAGTCTTTCATGGGTCTCCACCATGCAATTTTTCTTTTTTAAATATTTATGATTTCACCAAATATGTGTAGCTTCCTTTACTCTCATTCTTCAAAGCAATTAAAAATTAGAATAGGCCCCATTAAAATTCAGGAATAAAACTTATCATTAAATGGAAGTAATGTGTGTGTTGAATACCAAAGGACTTGGCAGTTCTAGGCTGACGACTCTGAGCCGAGACTAAAGCAGAGTAACAAGGTTTTAGTGACTGAAACAAGAGTTAAGCAGCAATTCTAAAAAGGCACAATGAAAATTCATTTGCATATATGAGAAATAGAATGAGTTTCTTTGTAAAAAAAACCGTAATTTAAAATGCAGGTTGATCCAATGAATATGGAAAAAGGAAAAAGTGTTTGGCCTCAGAAAGGAAAATTATATAGTGTATATAACAAAAGAGATCATCTGAGTATATAACTCACAGGATAATGTTTCTATTTTATTCAGGGATGGATCTTGCATGGTGAAGTTATTCAAAATAGATGAAGTTAAAAAGATATTGGTCCTTCTCTTCTGGAATGAGATTGAGGAGACCAGTACTGACATTTGAATATCTTTTGATGCTGTTATTCAGTGGTGTGAAAAAGGACGTATAGTGAATTGGCAGAACCTAATTACGCAGTGGATTGTAAGATATCTGTGTGAAACATTTTTTTCTCTTACAGTTCTCACACAATATCGCCAATGTCAGAAAATACCCTCTGGATGAATCACTGTGCCCCTCCCAGAGGTAGGCATGTACTTGGGAGGCGGGAGGCTGCAACCTCTCTTCTTTCTGTGGGGGAAAAGACCCTAAGTTCACCATCTTCTGTGAACAGCTATGCCTTGCTCCCCCTTTTATTCAGACTAGGGACTCCCTATTCTTGACCACTCTATAAACATCCATGGCAGTCCCAAGTTGGTCATAAAAGGGCAGAAAGGGTCAGAAGCCCAATTCTAGATAAAGGACTGAGGTTTCCTGGTAAAGATCACTTACAGCTCATTGCTGGAATCAAATATTCTGTCCCTTTATTAGCCAGGAAGTAAAACTAGCAGCCCATTCAAGGAAAGAAATCAGCCAACCACTCCTAATCCTTCTGTTATCTCTTTCGTTTCCTTTCCTTAACTTATGTGGGATTCAGAGATGGGTTAGGGTTAGGAGCTTATGTGTGGTTCAGAGATGGCGGAACATTCATCAATTCTTTGGTGTTCCTTCCAGAACCTGTTGCTGTCAGAATACTTTTAAAGATAAAGTTAAAGAAGGGTCTGAGATAGTTTATTTCATACAGCTATAATCTCTGTTACAATAACTTTAAGTCATTTGAATTTTAGAAATTTGATCTGTGGTCATAATTATTGTGGGAGTTGGGTAGAGGAGATAGAGTTTATTAAAAAGATATTAAAAAAGTTAATATAGAAACAGCTCTAAGAGGATTTTTTTTATTTTGTGGATATAAAATAAATGAAATTCACTGTCTGAGGAAGATTTGTCAAGTCGACACATTTTGGAAACAAACATTTTGTGTTTTTGGTTTTTGGACCATGCCTAGCTGTGCTCAGTGTTACTTTTGGCTCAGTGCCCAGGGACAGACCAGGGCCTCTGATATGCTCTGCGTGCTCTCCAGCCCTTTGGGCTCTCTCTCTGGTTCTGGATATAAATGGCTTAATTTTTTTTATATCATCAGGACATAAGGGAAACTTCCCTATCCCTCTGGGTTTGTCTTATGTTGAAAAAGTAATCAAAACAGCATTAGACAGGTTAGCAAAGGGAAAAGATCAACTTAAGACTGTGCAGATGTAGAATTTATATGGTCGTAGTTCTAAAGAAAAATAAATCATTTTTATGATTATGGGGCATTTCCACATGGCCGAGCCTGGCAAGCTACCCATGTCGTATTTGACATGCCAAATACCAGTAACAATTATAGACCTCTTTCCCATGACCTCATAGAATGGTTTGAGACTCTTTATGTTCTTGGAGCGGGCTGATGCCCTTGGGCTATCTTGCATGTGACAGGACGTATTGAGATGTTACTGGTGCCCACTCAAGCAAATCAATGATATACGGGAAGACAGTGATACAGTGATGGGGCATTTATTCTGTGTTAAAGGCCCTGGATGTCAAGGAGAGGGAGATTTCACATAACAAGGAGGGTAGTACTCATCTCACCCTAAGAGTGAAAGGAGGGAGAAGTTTAGAGGAAAAGGTCATATTATGGATCAATTTGCTTCTGAAGGACTGACTCCCAAACTATATTCTTCCAGGCCAGAGGTTTCCAAACTTATTTTGCTTTCCAAACTTACATAGTTCTCTTTCTAGGTAAAAACTCTCTCACAGCCCCCAGAAACCAACCTTAAGTGAGCAGACAGCCCACCTTTCTCCCTCCTCCCTCTCTCTTGCCAAGCTGTGTGGAAGCTGCTAGGGTCTCCCTACCCATGATCTTTCCAACACCCCTCACCCCCTCCACGCCCTGCGGCAGTATGGCTGTATTGGTCACCTAGACACACTAATCTAGACCGAGATCTTCTTACTCTTCTCTTCACATGAGAAGTAGAACACAGGAATACCTCAGATTAATTCTGCTGTTGATTCTCAGTTTTTGGTTACTGTCCATTCAGAAGCCCTTTACTGTTGCCAAATATTTTGCTACCCCCACACTTAGTTACTCCACCCATATGGAGTTGCAACTCATGGTTTAAGAAACTTAGGACCTAGACCATAAATGGTGAGAACCAGTTATTGCTTATTTGACTAGAAAATGGGCAAGGGACTAAGGTAGGCATGAGCTTCTCAGACTCTAGGGATCTCACGGATGGTGACTGAAATAACCAACCTAGGCAATGGCTGCAGTTTCTCCTGAGGTCCATATGCACTTAGTTGACTCAATTCCATACATACTAAGGCAATGCTTAGTGAATATTGAGAAAAGCCTATTTGGCCCTTTGAGATATTTCACAATGTTTAGCACAAATTCTGTCTCATTTTTAGCCCCAAATTCCCTTGGTTTGATGCCAGCAAATGGGATTGGATGTTGAGTTGAACCCTGACACCTGAAAGGTATCTCAGACTCTGATACTTGGGAGGCCAAGCATCATCCGCACGATGCTGTCTAAATGCAATTTGTTACCAATTGCCACTGCAGCTTTAGGGCAAACCAGCTCTGCTTAGGAGAATGCTGTTCCTCATTTCACAGATATAAGGAGGCACTATAATGTGTAATGCAAAACATTACAATTTGTGACTTTCTTTTTTGTCAATTTAGCATGAGAATTTCTTCACTGAAATTTCTTCATGAAAATCTAGCAGAAAGAGTAGAAAATAGCAGGGCTTTCAAAAAATTAATATTTAATAAACATTTCCCAATCCAAGCTCTAAATCAATTAAGAGGGGAAAGTTGATAAGAAAGTAAGATCAAAGTACCTGCCTTTACTCCCTAATAATACAGTTGTTAAAGAATGCAGCTTCTGTGTGAATTCCAGTGGAGTTGGTCAATTAGAGAAATGTATTTACAAGTCACAACCTCCCCAGCCAGTTGCCTTGTGAGGTCAGTTCCTGTAAATTATGAGAGAAGCACAGACTTCAGGACCTGAGAGTGATGTAGGCAGGCATACAGGGAAGGGCCCATGTCAATGGACTTTATGGGAATAGAACCACCTAATCCTAAAACCATAAGCACTTGAACACAGGAACTAAGCCCGATGAGACCTTTACCTGGAGCTAGCCCAGATCAGAGAAGTCTGGCCCCCAAGAGAAGTTCCAACAGGAACGAAGGCTAGGAAAGCAATTTCAAAGAAGACCATGGACCACTCCCAACACTACCCCTTGACCACACCTTAGCAACGGACTCTTACCTAGGTAGAAGCGTCCGTGGGGTGGCTTGGGAGAAACTTAGACAAAGGAAGCACACATATGATGTTGAGCTCACGTGCTGCGTGCGCCCACCTATGGCTCTGGCATCTCTACTCTTGAGATGTGTACTCCCTTTCTCACTTTCTCTCCTCCTCCCCTTCTAAAAAACCTCTATGATAATATGTTTTTTACTTCATTCCTTCCAGCATGCACTAGGGCTGAGTTACTGGGTGTGAATGTATGTGTACATGTGGGCACACACAGCATGCACTATGGGGAGTTACTGGGTGTGAATGTATGTGTGCATGTGGGCACACACAGCATGCACTAGGGGGAGTTACTGGGTATGAATGTATGTGTACTTGTGGGCACACACAGCATGCACTGGAGGGAGTTACTGGGTGTGAATGTATGTGTACTTGTGGGTACACACAGGATGCACTGGGGGAGTTACTGGTGTGAATGTATGTGTACTTGTGGGTACACACAGGATGCACTGGGGAGTTACTGGGTGTGAATGTATGTGTGCATGTGGGCACACACAGGATGCACTGGGGAGTTACTGGGTGTGAATGTATGTGTACTTGTGGGTACACACAGGATGCACTGGGGGAGTTACTGGGTGTGAATGTATGTGTGCATGTGGGCACACACAGCATGCACTAGGGGGAGTTACTGGGTGTGAATGTATGTGTACTTGTGGGCACACACAGCATGCACTAGCTACCAGGGCTGTGGCAAAATTACTGTTTGGTCATGAATGTTTTGGTTCTGTTTTGGACCATACACAGCAGTGCCTGGGGTTTGCTCCAGACCTCCCTCAAGCCATGCATATGCTCAGTCCTCTGAGCTCTGTCCTGCCTTTGGACATGAACTCCTTTCCCCAACTCCTCTTACCTCACAGCTTCATCACAGCTGCCCAGAGTAAAGTCAGCTGGCCACGTGACCCCTTCCTGCTGCTCCCCTGCTCATAGTCTCATGCCAGACGACACTTGAGCTGGGAGCTGGGAGGTGACGGGGCTCCCCTTTTAACCTGCTTCAGCTCATGTGATGCTGCCATAGATAACAGGAGTGGGCGGGTTTGTCACATTGTCTCTAAGTCTCAGCCAAAGTCACAGAAGCTTTGCCTTGGCCCTTTTCTCAAACCTGTATGTCAAAACCAACACTTCTCCATTTTGGTAACTTGGTAGTGTTGGATGGGGTAAGGGCAGGAGATTGGGGGCTTTAAAGCAATGTCATCACTGCCAGGGCAATTGAATGGGGCACATTTGGGTGGCAACAGTGTGAGTCTGGCTCTAAATCTCTCTGATTTGGGTCTCAGTTTCCCTTTTTCTGCTGTGACAAGCCTGGAGGTCATGCACCCATGATCTCTAAGGAAGGGGCATTGGAGATGGTGGGTGGCCTGGGGTTGCTGTGGTCTGGCTGTGTCTGATAGGGCAGATCCAAAGGCCCCTTGCTAATTTCCACCTTACCCTTTCCTGAGGGCATTTCTCAGGGTACTGGTCCATACTGACCATTGTCCATATCATTATATTTCTCTGCTTTATGTGAACTCAGCTTTTTCCTCAATCCGGCCCGGGTATGCTGGTCCAGAGACTCTCACACATGGGGCAGAGCTGTTCCTTGCTCTCCCTGTGCACAGCCGTTCATGAGGCAGTCGGGAGGCATGGCAGGTTCTAGCCCTGGCCCACCACCTCGGCAGAGCCTCACAACAAGCCAGACCACCCTCCTCACTCCCACGGGCGCCGCCATTTTCCACTTTTGGACCTCCCTCTCGTCAGAACTCTACCCAGCAGACCAGCCCATCACTGGCGCGGTTCATCAATAAATGCTTTATTTGGAGGTGTTTAAAAGAGTTTGCCTCCCGCTCGACAAGCCTGGCAAGCTTCTCGTGTTGTATATGATATGCCAAATTCCAGCCAAATGGTTTGAGGGCTCTTTATTTTCCTGTAACAAGCCGATGCCCCTGGCTCTACTGGCATGAGACAGGACATATGGAGATATTACTGGTGCCCGCTCTAGGAAATAGATGATCAACGGGAAGATCGTGATCGTGATCGTGATCCTTCCCCTCCTCCTGAAATTCTTCTGCAGGAAGGCAAAGACAGAAGCTGCAAGGACTGGGTGAGACAAAGCCTTCCCAGTCAGTCCCCGGGCCCAGAGGCAGACAGGGAGAGAGTGACTCTCTCCTTACCTCCCATAAGCCAACTGGGGGTATGCACCAGCATCACTAGCACAAAGGGCTGGGCACAGGCTTTGCCTACAGAAGGCCTGGGCATGATAACTAGCTCTTTAAGGCTTTGACTAGATCACAGGGCTGGAAGCTCTTCCCAAGAACCTGAGTGGGTGGGGCTCTGAAAGCAAACAAAGGAACAAAGAGCAGACCTCAGACTCTGCTCCCAGCAGGATGGTTCTGAGAGAAACTGCATATCCAGTTGATTATTTAGACCTTTATTAGTTCCTTAAAAGTATTTCTCCTAATGTGTTATCAGGAAGTAAGTGACTAGTTCATCAATAGATATCAAGAACTAGCTTTGTAAAATAAATCCAGATTCTGTTTGGTGGGGTCTTCCAAGAAAGAAAAAATCACTTGAGCACTTGATCACTTGAATCCCATTATTCATTGATTTGCTCAAGCGGGCACCAGTAACATTTCCATTGGACCCTATCATGTGCCAGTGTAGCCCAATGGCATCTGGTTGCTTCAGGAATACAAAGAGCCTCAAACCCTTTGTTCAGGGTCTTGACGAAGAAGTCTGACCATCTTGTAGGTGGGCGGCCACGTGATCTTTTGATATTCCGTGGGATCCAGTCGGTAACCGCTCTAGTCCAGCGGTTGTCTCAAAATCGCATTACATGTCCAGCACATCTGATTTTTTGATGCCTTGGCAAATGAGACAACATCCCTGACTCTGGAACAGTGATGGAGGTCGGAGCTCCGAATCCTTCTTTCACTTGAGTGAGGTTTGACATTCCAAGCATAGCTCCTTTGATTCCTCTTTGGGAGACCCAAATAGAAAAAGAAAGAAAGAAAATGAAAGAAAAAAGAAAGAAGAAAGAAAGACAGACGGAAGGAAGGAAGGAAGGAAGGAAGGAAGGAACGATAAAATCAATAAATTTGGACTCTTCCAAAAAATTTGGATCTGCCATGTGCAAGGCAAATGCCCTCCGTGCTGTACTATCACTCTGGCCCCAATTATTCCACTTTCAATAACAACATTCCATTGCGATTCACTCAAGAACACTGTACACTGCATTTTACACTGCTAATCTGCGGAATTCTTGTGAGGGGTTCAAGGCATTGCTTTTGAGCAGTTCTTAGGTCTTGGCTTTTTCCAGCGCTATGCAGCCTGCTCTCTGCTAGCTTCCTTGTACTGAACAATTCTTAGGTCCTGGTTTTTCCTGGAGCTATGCAGCCTGCTCTCTGCTAGCTTCCTTGTACTGAACAGTTCTTAGGTCCTGGCTTTTCCCAGAGCTATGTAGCCTGCTCTCTGCTAGCTTCCTTGTTCTGAGCAGTTCTTAGGTACTGTTTCCCAGGGCTATGTAGCCTGCTTTCTGCTAGCTTCCTTTCTTAACCTGCTAGATTCTGTTCAGTGCCAGCACTTTCAGAGTTAGTACCAATTAAGACAATCAAAGATTCCACTGTTTAAACTTCTCCTGAAACCTGACTGCATGTTGGCACTGCCTAGGAACTTTAGACACCAAAGGCATTTCCACACACTCTCTGTCCTCAAGAGCTTCTGATTTATTTGTCTTGCTGTGCAGTGCTCTGATGATTCTAGTGCCTACAGTGTTTGAGAAGCACTGAACTAATACCTGTACCCCGATTCTCACACTTCCTTTAAAGATCAGTTAGACCTTCTGCATTGCATGTCCACCTATCTGACCTTTAAATTCTGATTTCTTCCATATATGTTTAAGTTTCAGCTAATACCTTAAACATCCCTTTAAGCAAATCTCTTTCTTGCTTCTGCCTAAGCAGTTTGCCATTATGTATTTGATTTTTCACTCCTCAATTCCTATTCCAATAGAAAGGCTGGAGAAATCCAAGAAATTTTATGAGTACTTTGTGAGTTTTTATTGGGGAATTAACAAAATCTATTATTCTGAGTTAGACATATTTTCGTACAATATCAAAACTGAGTTTCAGACTAAATGGAGGGATGGTTCTTGAACCTTGGGGTGAGTTTTATAAGAGTATAAAAAATCTATAGATTTTTTCTGATTCCTGAGTAAACAATGGAATTCAGGACTGGGGAGAAATCCTTTACTATTCACTCAGACATTAATGTCAGAGTTAGATTCTAATGAATGTTCTTTAAAAGTCCATGGCACAACAGATCTCTGAAATAGTAACAAAACAATTTTGTCCATCCATGAATGCTTTGGAATGCTCACACATCACAGGAGGCACAAGGTATGCAACCAAGTCACACTTGTGACAGTAAGGTCACATAGAAGCAGCCTCCATCTGTGTTTCTGTGTAGCAGAGAGACCTGTATCAATATATCCAAATCGGGCATATAGCCTTAGCTAAGGAATACCTGGCGCTTTAAAGAGAGAATAGGGGACTCATTGTGAGGTGAGAATGATTCACATGAGAAAGACCAGATGATCTGTAACTCAATGTTTTCCTTGCTATATTGGTAGGCTGCTTTGATAGAAATTGTATCTGATAATGACCCTAATTCATAGTAAGACTCTTTGGGGAGGACATTTGAATTTTGGGGCCATTCCTGGCAGTGCTCAGGGCTTACCCTTTAAGGGTCACTTCTGGGGGTGCTCAGGGGACCAGATGCTGTGCTGGGATAGAACCAGGAGCCCCTGGCTCCCTTGATAGATGCAAGGGAAGTGACTTAACACCCATTATATTTCTTTTCCCCAGTTTCATTCCTGTAGGTATTTAGGTGAGTGGTGAAAGTTTATTTTGAGTCTGCACCACCCTGTTGATCTCATCCTGAAATAATCTGCTTGACAAAGTTATACATTTTGGGAAGATATGTTTTGAAAATTTTTGGAAAGCCAAAATTTCAGTGTTCACTTCATATAAATATGACTACATATAACTAAACTCACAATTTTGATTATAATATTGGGTAAAGTATCAGATGAAAATTTAACTTATTATAACTTACTATGTAGTTTACTACATATGTGGGGAAAATTGGGGAAAAAAGGAAAAGGAGCAGCAATACTAAGAAGACCAATTTATGTTCGTCCAGACCTGAGGAATTTCTAGTAGTAGTAATAGTAATAATAATAAATAGTAATAATATTTGTTCTATGACTGCTACTGAAGTACAACTTAGAGCACCATGATAAGGCAGTCAACTGACCTAGTTGCCAGAACTCTCCCAGTTCTGGAACAGAAAGACCCATATCCTAGAAATTCCTCAGGTCTGGACGAACATACCAAATTCCACAGGATGGATATGTCATTCCCAACGTTCTCCCTTCTGAAATCCGACATGCCATCTTGTCGGTAAAGTAAGGGAACAGCACCAGGCCCAGACAAAGTCAGACCCGAAACCTGAAGAATCTGCCTTCGGTACTCATCAATACACTAGCTCGGCTCTTCACACGCTACCTGTTCGAATGCAAGGTGCCCTCCCAATGGAAAACCAGCAGGACAGTTCTACTGTTCAAGAAGGGAGACATTCATGACATCGGCAACTATCGCCCCATCTTCCTGTTGTCTGTCATCTACAAGCTGTTTACACGAGTCATCCTGAACAGGATTAGCAGAACACTAGATGAAGGTCAACCATGCGAGCAAGCAGGTTTCCGGAAAGGATTCAGCACAATCGACCATATCCACACAGTAACCAAGCTCATTGAGGTTTGTAGGGAGTACAAGATGCCGCTCTGTCTCACGTTCATTGATTTACAGAAAGCCTTTGATTCTGTGGAGACTGAAGCAGTCATCGAAGCCCTAGTCAAACAGGGTGTTCAAACCCAATACATCAAGATCCTTCGTGAGCTGTATTGCGGATTCACCACCAGGATCTCACCATTCTACAAAGAAGTGATCATTGATGTCAAAGGAGGGGTTTGACAGGGTGATACCATCTCACCAAAACTCTTCAGTGCCACCCTCGAGAACATCATGAGACAATTAGAATGGGAAGGAATGGGAGTGAAGATAGATGGTCGGCAACTACACCACCTCCGCTTCGCTGATGACATCATTCTAATAACACCAAACATTAGCCAAGCGGCACAAATGCTGGCTGACTTTGACCGAGAATGTGGAAAGGTAGGTCTACAGCTGAATCTGAAGAAAACTATGTTCATGAGAAATGAACTAGTTCCAGAGGCCCCATTCACTCTCAATGGAACAAACATCTCTGAATGCAGCAGTTATGTGTACCTAGGTCGAGAAGTCAACATGATGAACGACCTAAAACCTGAGCTGCGCCAGGAGGAAGAAGAGCGGCATGGAATGCCTTCAAAGGCATCGAAGAAATAGCTAAAAGGACAAAGAACCTCCGGCTCCGGGCACATCTCTTCGACTCCACCATTCTCCCTGCATTAACATACGCCTCAGAGACCTGGGCCCTACGAAAGCAGGATGAGAATGCTATCCAGGTCTCCCAGAGAGGCATCGAAAGAGCTATGCTTGGAATATCACGTCTCACTCAAGTGAGAGAAGGAATCCGGAGTTCTGACCTCCGTCGCTATTCCAGAATCAGGGACGCTGTCTCGTTTGCCAAGGCATCGAAAATCAGATGGGCTGGACATGTAATGCGATTTGGAGACAACCGCTGGACTAGAGCCGTTACCGACTGGATCCCACGGGATGTCAAAAGATCACGTGGCCGCCCACCTACAAGATGGTCAGACTTCCTTGTTAAGACCCTGAAGGAACGGTTTGAGGCTCTTCATATTCCTGAATCAACCAGATGCCATTGGGCTACATTGGCACGTGATAGGGTCCAATGGAAATGTTACTGGCGCCCGCTCGAGCAAATCGATGAATAACAGGATTCAAGTGATCAAGTGATCAAGTGATCAAGTGATGGCAGTTATTTCAGGATAAGAGAACCAAGAGCTTACAAAGTAGGAAGAAAAAAACTCTTCTGTAAATAGGCAATGGAAAAACTGAATAGTCACATGCTAATGAACAAAACTAGATTACTATATTATACAATGCACAAAAAGTAACTCAAGATGGATTAAAGATTTGAATGTTAGACCCAAGACCATAAAATATATTAAAAAGAAGAAAACGTAGGCAAAGCAAAAAATAAAAAATAAACAAATACAACTACATAAAATTTAAAAGGTTCTGTACAGTGAAGAAATTATTATTGAAACAAAATAGATTCCACTGAAAGTGAGCAGCACCATATATTAGAGAGCTGATATTCAACTATATGTGCAAAACTCAATAACAATGACAAAACCCAAATAGCTTCATCAAAAAATATGAGGAGAGGAGCCAGAGGAATAATACATTGAGTAATGCGCTTGCTTGTGCATGTCTGATCCAGTTTCACCCCTTGACATCCCATATCCAAGCCCTACTCCTAGTGCCCAAGGAGTGATCACTGTGCTTTGAGCCAGAAGCAAGACCCAAGCAGAGGAAGGTGTGGCCCAAAAACAAAATGGGGGGAGAAGAGAAAACAGACATTTCACCATAGATTATGTACATATGGCCAACTGGCACATACTATATATCTTACCCAATACAAATGGCATATAAAACATGTTCTGCATTATTTATTATCATAGAAAATGCAAATAAAAACACTAAACTATACCTCATGCCTATGAAAATGAATGAATAAAAAAGATCAGAAGCAAAACACTTATTGGGGTGTAGAAAATAATAACCATAATACATTGTTGGTGTGAATACAAGTTGATTCAATGTAGAAAATGGTATGTATATTTCTAAAAATATTAAAAATAGGTTTATTATATGATCCAACAATTCTACTATTAATTCCACTACTAATCCAAAGAACAGAAAACACTAGTTTTAATATATATGTGATAATAATATGTATCTGTGTTATATATGTGATATATATGATATATAATATTCATATTTATATCATATATATGCACAACTATGATTACAATGGAAACAGCTCAAGTAGCCAATGACATGAATGGATAAAGAAAGTGTGAAAACAATAAAATACTCAACAGTTATACATAAAGATGAAATCATACTTTTTAAAACAACATGGATGGACATAGGGGGTCTTTATAAGAGAAATAACTTAAAAGAATAGAGATAAACATTGGATAATTGTGAGATTGAAAGAAGCAAAGTACAGGAAAAGATCAAACCAAGCCAAATCAAATGCATTGATTTAGACTACAGAGAAGGGATTTCCAAAGCAGTACTGGGGGCTGAAGTTGCCAGGAGTCCAATAAACAATGGTGGAAGAATATTGTTATTTTCGTGGTAGGCAGATTCTATCTCCAGCACCCTATGTGGTCCTCCAAGCACTGCCAGTAGTGATCCTAGGTGCCAAGCCAGGAATAATCTTGAGCACAATGGGGAGTGCCCCTCCCAAAAAGACAACAAAAAAGACTGAATGGAGACTACCCCTTACTCAAAGTACCCAAAGAACTCTATCCACACAGAAAGTCACAAACTTAGGCAGGTTGGAGAAGACCTATGAAATTGTCTGAAATTGTCGTCTAATATATTGCTGCAGGGGATCTGGGGCTTTTCTAGGACCAGTGGGGGCTGTGTATGTGGGTGAGGGATGCTGATTCAGTGGTTGGAATCAGCAGTTCTGGTGGAGGGTGTTAGAAGACTTATCAGGAAACCCTACCTTATCAGAATGGTACATTTCAGTGCCTAAAGTAAATTGTGAAGAAAAATACTTTGCAAAAGCAAGCTCAGTGTTCTGTTAGGGCATTGCCCACGTTTCTCCTTTGGGGTGTGTATTTTCTTTCATTTGTACTCTTCAGTGATGGGTCATGGGCACATTTCACTCAGGTGATGTAATTTCTCTCCTTTACTTTTCGGGGTCCTTTTCTCCTTGCTCATATTTCCTAAATAAAGCTATTTCACTTCACCGTTAGTCATGAGATCCTTTTCTGGAAGAATAGACTATAAAATGAAGAACCTGGGTAAACAACAGGACTTTAGCAGACAGGACTCGTGCAGACTTCTAGGAGTTCAGATCTTCTCTGTCTAGGTGTGGGGGTCAAGTAGAAACTAGTGTCTTATTTCTGCTATGATTATCTCCTCCTACTCTCCTACTCTCCTCCTACCCATGAACTTCCCCATGAAAAGAATGTTTCCCTTTTGAAACATGATAAATTCAAATCATGTCATCTGTGATTTGAATTTCCAGAAAACAAATGATTCCCTTAATCTAATCAATCATTGTAGGTGTTATTCAGAATAGTTTGTGTCTTTCCCATACATAATGAGTAAACTTACCAAAATAATAAAATGTCTCCAGGAACACAGCCCT
This sequence comes from Cryptotis parvus, assembly GCA_021461705.1. Classification (NCBI taxonomy): domain Eukaryota; kingdom Metazoa; phylum Chordata; class Mammalia; order Eulipotyphla; family Soricidae; genus Cryptotis; species Cryptotis parvus. Next base: position 3,373 of record JAJIBD010023332.1, on the reverse strand, counting down.
ATTTTAGATACCGTAAATGGCCCTACCAACCCTTTACACAGATCCTCCTCCTGTCTGAGGAGGATCAGTCACAGGTGATATTTAAATGAGCGGAAAATGTGTATTTGTTTCAAAACAACTGAACAAAGGAAACGGAGATAAACACAAAGTGTTTCATCATCTAAAGACATTTTCTCTGGATTCCTAACAGAGGGCAATTTAATTCAGAAAGATTGTATGTATTGATTGAAGTACTGGCCCCTAGATACTTAACAGATGAATGAAACCAATGAAAAGGGCACTTACTGTTCACATTTTCCAATATGAGAGAACAAGTATTAATAAAAGGGAGAGAGTTAATTTTAGAAAAATGATACTTCCCCAAAAGATTGCATTTATTGAATATGTCTTATGAAGGAGGGTTGTAGGTTATTAGCCTGAAACAATACATGGCTTAAAAGAGAATGAGTTCGTAGAGGGCTAGTACCAGAGAGACAGTTTGCAGATGCGCCTGTGGGAGGAGATGATGGCTGTCTGAAACTGGAACCTTAGGGACCTTCTGATCTGGGAAGAATTGAGGGGTTGAGTTTGTGAATCCCCGGGTTTCAGGTTTAGTTTTTCTGCTCTGCTCACTGCACATATCTCCTATTTAGTGACTTCTGCTTCTGACTGTCCATCCACTGTCAAAATAGTGCCAGGAAAGGATTGTACATATAGACCTTACTATTTCATGTAAACTCCAAAATATATTAGCACAAATTTATTTTTTAAAGTTTATTAATGACAGGCCAGTCATGATAATTATGAAAATCAGATCTAAGTCACTTGATCACTTGATCACTTGAATCCCGTTATTCATCGATTTGCTCGAGCGGGCGCCAGTAACATTTCCATTGGACCCTATCACGTGCCAATGTAGCCCAATGGCATCTGGTTGATTCAGGAATATGAAGAGCCTCAAACCGTTCCTTCAGGGTCTTAACAAGGAAGTCTGACCATCTTGTAGGTGGGCGGCCACGTGATCTTTTGACATCCCGTGGGATCCAGTCGGTAACAGCTCTAGTCCAGCGGTTGTCTCCAAATCGCATTACATGTCCAGCCCATCTGATTTTCGATGCCTTGGCAAACGAGACAGCATCCCTGATTCTGGAATAGCGATGGAGGTCAGAACTCCGAATTCCTTCACTCACTTGAGTGAGACGTGATATTCCAAGCATAGCTCTTTCGATTCCTCTCTGGGAGACCCGAATAGCATTCTCATCCTGCTTTCGTAGGGCCCAGGTCTCTGAGGCGTATGTTAATGCAGGGAGAATGGTGGAGTCAAAGAGATGTGCCCGGAGCCGGAGGTTCTTTGTCCTTTTAGCTATTTCTTCAATCCCTTTGAAGGCATTCCATGCCGCTCTCTTCCTCCTGCGCAGCTCAGGTTTTAGGTCGTTCATCATGTTGACTTCTCGACCTAGGTACACATAACTGCTGCATTCAGAGATATTTGTTCCATTGAGAGTGAATGGGGCCTCTGGAACTAGTTCATTTCTCATGAACATAGTTTTCTTCAGATTCAGCTGTAGACCTACCTTGTTTGTTCCGCGCCGGGCACATCTCTTTGACTCCACCATTCTCCCTGCATTAACATACGCCTCAGAGACCTGGGCCCTACGAAAGCAGGATGAGAATGCTATTCGGGTCTCCCAGAGAGGAATCGAAAGAGCTATGCTTGGAATATCACGTCTCCACTCAAGTGAGTGAAGGAATTCGGAGTTCTGACCTCCATCGCTATTCCAGAATCAGGGATGGTCGAGAATGTTTGACCACATTCTCGGTCAAAGTCAGCCAGCATTTGTGCCGCTTGGCTAATGTTTGGTGTTATTAGAACGATGTCATCAGCAAAGCGGAGGTGGTGTAGTTGCCGACCATCTATCTTCACTCCCATTCCTTCCCATTCTAATTGTCTCATGATGTTCTCGAGGGTGGCACTGAAGAGTTTTGGTGAGATGGTATCACCCTGTCGAACCCCTCTTTTGACATCAATGATCACTCCTTTGTAGAATGGTGAGATCCTGGTGGTGAATCCGTAATACAGCTCATGAAGGATCTTGATGTATTGGGTTTGAACACCCTGTTTGGCTAGGGCTTCGATGACTGCTTCAGTCTCCACAGAATCAAAGGCTTTCTGTAAATCAATGAACGTGAGACAGAGCGGCATCTTGTACTCCCTACAAACCTCAATGAGCTTGGTTACTGTGTGGATATGGTCAATTGTGCTGAATCCTTTCCGAAACCTGCTTGCTCGCATGGTTGTCCTTCATCTAGTGTTCTGCTAATCCTGTTCAGGATGACTCATGTAAACAGCTTGTAGATGACAGACAACAGGCAGATGGGGCAATAGTTGCCGATGTCGTGAATATCTCCCTTCTTGAACAGTAGAACTGTCCTGCTGGTTTTCCATTGGGAGGGCACCTTGCATTCGGACAGGTAGCGTGTGAAGAGCCGAGCTAGTGTATTGATGAGTACCGACGGCAGATTCTTCAGGTGTTCGGGTCTGACTTTTGTCTGGGCCTGGTGCTCTTCCCTTCTTTACCGAAGAAATGGCATGTCGGATTTCAGAAGGGAGAACGTTGGGAATGACATATCCATCCTGTGGAATTTGGTATGTGGGCAGGTGGATGTGGCTATCAAAGAGATTTGAGTAGAAGTCCTGGATAATCTTCTCCATTGCCTTTCTGGAAGATGTGATAGATCCATCAGGGCGTCGGAGGGCAGTCATCTTGGTCTTATAGTTGGTGAAGGACAGGCGGGCAGTGCAAATACTTTTCCCGGCTTCTGCTGCATCTTCCAGTATTTCTGCTCTTCTGTCTTTGAGGTCTGCTTTTATCGCTTCTCTGCACTGTTTAGCAAGCTTGGACGTTAGCATTTGGTCTCCTGAGGCTCGCGCCTTGCCACGTTGGCGAATGAGCTCAAGAGTTTCTGAAGACAAGCGTCCTTTTGTGTCTTTCTCTCTCTCGGCATTCTTTGCACAATCATGGAGGTGCTGAACCAGTCGGTTGTATTCTTCATCGATGTCATCAATGATGGTATCTTCCCATGTTGCTGCAATGGTGCCAAAGAGTTCCCAGTTGGTGGTCGTTCTGGGAGTTCTCTTCTTAAACATTGCAGCTTTTTCTCCCCGTTGTGGGAAGTAGAATTTTGCACGAAGGAGACGGTGGTCCGATCCTGTCTGGAATTTGGGGGCGCCAGCAACATCGGTCAGACAAAACCGTCGATTGAAGATGATGTGGTCAATTTCATTGTGGAACTGTCCACCAGGAGATTCCCATGTCCAACGTTTCGCTTCAGCCTTCTGAAACTGTGAGTTCCCATGAATAGTCTTGGTGGACATGATGAACTCAGATAGTCT
>JAJIBD010023331.1:0-139013 GCA_021461705.1 Cryptotis parvus | reverse complement strand
CGACCAGGTTCGATCCCCAGCATCCCATATGGTCCCCCAAGCACCGCCAGGAGTAATTCCTGAGTGCAGAGCTAGGAGTAACCCCTGAGCAACGTCGGGTATGATCCAAAAGAAAAAAAATATAGGAGCTAAATGGGGAGCTATAATTAGGGGCAGTTGGGGGTGCCCACACAGGAAACAGATCCTTGGGCAAGATTGGGGGGCATGTGTGCATTTATGGAGGGGGATAGAAAGGGGTTCAGCGAGTAGCAGGATGGTGTTGCCCTTAGAAATCCCTGCACTTAATTATGATATTTCTATGAGGCCCATCCCAGAGGTGTTCCACACAGATTAAGAGGATGTTTTCCAGAGACATCATCACCAGCTCTGTCTTCTATCCAGGTCAGAGTAAGTCAATTCAGGGAGAACACAGGCAGTGGAGCAGCAGAGTCTGAGTGCCCATGCCTGGTCTGGGATCTGTGGGCAGAATCAAGTATTTCAACAGGGATGCTCCAATATCCAGTGGCACTTTCTCAAGGTCGGGTGAGCTCCTCCGCTCCTTGGGAAACATGTTTGTGTCATCCTGATTGTGCGATTGATTTTTTTGAGATAAATATGCCTTCTCGGAATTGGCTGAACCCATGACTGGCACACTGGAGGGCCAGGTTCCGTCCTGACTCCTCCTAGCCTTCTGGAATGACCCTCCCCCCAACCCTCCACCCCTGCACCACCAGGGGCGTGATCCCTGCAGCAAAACCCACAACAAACCAAGGCAAAAGAAAAAGTTCTCTATTGTGTTTATAATACTGGAAGGTTCTTTCATGAGCTGACACCCCATGTAGAACTCCTTTGACTCAGATACATTCAGGGTCCAAAAGTCTGCCCAAGCCTGAAAGATTTTTGAGAAACAAGTTAATGTTTCTCACTGTATTCCTGTGTTCCTGTCGGTGGAATGCTTTCCTCACTGCCATTTAGGGGCAGTGCCTGTGAGCCGGTTGTTTAATCACCCCAAGGTCCCTCAAAAATCTAACTTGAAATATTTATTATGTTTTTGTCTTGCTGATACATTAATTTTCTTTTTTAGGACAGTTACACAATTTAATTATTGTAGTTGAGGTTACACATTTACAGCAGTGCCAGAGCTTGTGGTTTTGATACCACATAGTTACCTCTCCTCAACATCGCCAAGTGTTCAGAGACCCTCCATCTGATGTCCTCAAATTACTTCTGGTCCAAACAGATGAAGGAGGGAGTTTAGAAAGCCTGCAGATGCGGGCGGGCACTGTCCCGAGGAGGAAGTGTGGCCTTCTGGACTCGTAGTGGCTCCTGTGTTTGGTGGACAGAGATGAAAATTGAACATCATGCCAGACCTTTAATACCTTGTAGCTGCTCCCCCACAGAGAATTCCCTCCACTAGACAACCCCAGACCATCTCTTCTGTTTCGTTGTGTGTTTTGCATAGATCTGAGCCCTAGCCCAGGGTGGTTTGTGACAAGACCAAGATTTCCTTGAGTCTCTGTTGAAAAACAAGCTCCTCCTGACTTTTGCTTTTAAAATACTTGCTTTTGCTAGACATTCTAGAGCTTTGAAAGGAAGGTGTGAAGGCTGTAGGTCTTTGCCTTGAAACCTGGGTGAGAGGTTGCAGGAATGACCCATATGCCCATTAGGAACTGCAGAGGAAAGTAAATGAAAAGGGGATAGGAAGAGTAAGTGGACTTGCCTCTAAGTAGAAGCATAAAATAATAAGATGAGCAAAGCCACCAGGAACAAACACACACACACACAGAAAGAGAGAGAGAGAGAGAGAGAGAGAGAGAGAGAGGAGGTTGTGAGGGAGAGAGAAGAAACAGCAAAGGGTGTATGTTTTTTGCCAAGCAGCACAGACTTGCTGATCCGTTAGAGCATGTGGTCAGTTGTGATGTCTGTTTGCTGTTCAGGAGTTTATTTCACAGTGTGCTAGGTGGCCATCCAGGAGCTTAGCACCTCAATTTAGTGGAGAAGTAGATAACTCTTGAAAGCGAGCTGCTTGAGGGCGCTGGCAGCCAGACCCACATCCCTGTGCCTGGCTCTGCTCTTCAGGAAGAAGCAGGTCTGTGGACATCCCTTGGGAACCAGTTAAGTGGCATCTGTGAGAGAGTCCTGCTCTCTGTCCAGTGCTTACTGCTCTGATTCTCCCCGGCCAGCCCAGCCGCTGTGGAGCTGCAGCCTCTGCTCGCTCAAGAATCAGATGCTGGGCCAGAGCAATAGCTCAGCGGGTAGGGTGTTTGCCTTGCATGCAGCCAACCCAGATTCGATCCCGGCATCTCCTGTGGTCCCTCCCGCACTGCCAGGAGTAATTCCTGAGCATTGCTGGGTGTGACTCCCAAAAAGGAAAAAAAAAAATAGATGCTTCAGAAAACGATTCTGCAAGAGGACCAACCTGCTGTCTTCTCATATATTTTCACGCGTAGACAATGTCAAATATCACTGTATCACTGTCTTCCCGTTCATCCGTCGATTTGGTCATCGGGGGGCCCAGTAACATCTCCATATGACCTGTCTCATGCAAGTAGAGCCCAAGGGCACCTGCTTGCTCCAGGACATAGAGTGTCAAGTGCGTGCAGCATTACAGAGAGTGGTGTAATCAGCCTTTCTGTCTCCGTCACCCAACTGCAATTGCTATCAGAATTTGCCAGTTGGTTTTGTTTTTTTGGTTTTTGGGCCACACCCAACTGTGCTCAGGGCTTGTTTCTGGCTCTGTGCTCAGAGATCACTCCTGGTGGGACTTGGGGGACCATATGGGATGCCAGGGATGGAACCTGGGATGGCTACATGCAAGGCAAACACCTTCCCGCTGTATAATATCATTCCGGCCCTACTAGTTTCCTTTATTTTTCCTTCTTCCTTCTTCCCTTCCTTTATGTTGAATATGCTAAAGCAAGTCCCAACTATCTACATAATATTAGTACTGCTATATGCCTTCTTCTTGTTGTTGTTGTTGTTGTCTCATTATTGTGGGGTCAGGTCTAGCCACGAGGCCACACTCAGTGAGCTGGGGTGGGGTTGTATGGTAAGGGAGATGGAGCCTATGGCTTTGCATTTGCAAGATGTGTGCTCTGCTACTCAGGTCACTTTCTTCAACCTGAAATCCTTGTGTTTCAGATGGAGAGTGTGGGGCCTGTAGTAACACACTAAGATCTTAAGCCTGCAGACCCTTGGCTTACAGGAAGCAAGTACAGCAACAACTAGAAATCAGTGCTGGAGATTTTCAAGGGTGCTACTTACCTTCATGCATCAGGCTTTACCCTTGGATTTAAAATCTATTAGTAAATTTTTTTACCTATTTTCTATTTATCACGTAACTATCATCTCATTAAGTTACAATTAATTTGGAAATGTAAGTAAGTTACTTTAACTGTTTTTGGAAAATTGAATTATTTACTGAGTTTTGGGTTTCAGGGAGGTTTGTTTGTTTGGACTTACTCCAGCAGTTCTCTGGGGCAACTCATACCTCTGTGCTCAGCGGTCACTCCTGTCAGTGCTTGAGGACTAATTGGTGCTGAGCATCAATTCTGGTCTCCTCCATGCACAACACGCTCTCGGTCTGCTCTCTATCCAAAGCTAAATGTCATTGTCACTTGTCACTTATCTTCTTCTCGTTGTTCATCGACTTGCTTGAGCTGGCACCAGTAACGTCTCCATTTGGTTGGGAATGAGGTCATTATTGTTACTGTTTTTGGGCATATTGAATACACCACGGGTAGCTTGCCAGGCTCTGCTGTGGCTCTTGGTTCTTTCCAAGGGGGCCCAGTCGTTTTCTGTGTCAGACCATCAACCATCCAGGGCCCACGGGGCAAAGCCTGAGTGTAGACAAGCCTGTCTCTTGTCTATCACCTGCTGATGCAGCCGGGCACCACAGCCACACCTGCAGCACCTCAAAGGGCAGTAGAGTGGAATGATTTACTTTAAATCAAATGAGGAGCAAGAAGGAGAGGCGCTGTGGGACAGAGCAGAGCAGCCCAGGATGTGTACATTGGAGAAGATACTCTAACTGTGTTTGGTTGGCATTTGCCTGTTCTTTAGTTTGTAGATCTAGTTTGTTCTTGAAGTTTGAAAATATACTTTTAAAAATGACATCTGCATTTAACAAATATCCCCAGAATGATAGCACAGTGGGCCAGAGCACATGCCTTGTGTGCAGCTGACCCAGGTTCAATCCCTGGCACCCCATAGGGGTCTCCAAACCTCTCCAGGGGTGATCCCAGAGCAGAGAGTCAGAAATAGACCCTGAGTAAGTATCACTGGGTGTGGCCCAAAAAAGAAAAATTTGTTTTAAATAGAAAAATTTTACCTAAAATGATAAACATTAAATATTGATAAATAATATGTCATATTACTGGCACAGAGTATTTTTAACTCATTTTTCTTTTCCCATTAGTCCCTGGTATTACACCCTGTGTTGTTAGGTCCAACCTCGAGTCCTAGCACAGTAGAAGTGTAAGGTCCAACCTTGAGTCTTAGTACAGTAGAGGTGTAAGGTCCGAACTTGAGTCCTAGTACAGTAGAGGTGTAAGGTCCGACCTCGGAGTCCTAGTACAGTAGAGGTTTTAGGTCCAACCTCGAGTCCTAGTACAGTAGCCGTTTAAGGTCCAACCTGGAGTCCTAGTACAGTAGAGGTGTAAGGTCCAACCTTGAGTCCTAGTACAGTAGAGGTTTTAGGTCCAACCTCGAGTCCTAGTACAGTAGCCGTTTAAGGTCCAACCTGGAGTCCTAGTACAGTAGAGGTGTTAGGTCCAACCTGGAGTCCTAGTACTGTAGAGGTGTAAGGTCCAACCTGGAGTCCTAGTACAGTAGAGGTGTAAGGTCCAATCTCGAGTCCTAGTACAGTAGGGGTGTTAGGTCCGACCTCGAGTCCTAGTACAGTAGAGGTGTAAGGTCCAACCTCGAGTCCTAGTACAGTAGAGGTGTAAGGTCCAACCTGGAGTCCTAGTACAGTAGAGGTGTAAGGTCCAACCTGGAGTCCTAGTACAGTAGAGGTGTTAGGTCCAACCTGGAGTCCTAGTACTGTAGAGGTGTAAGGTCCAACCTGGAGTCCTAGTACAGTAGAGGTGTAAGGTCCGACCTCGAATCCTAGTACAGTGGAGGCGTTAGGTCGACCTCGAGTCCTCGTGACAGTGGAGGCGTTAGGTCCGACCTCAAATCCTAGTACAGTGGAGGTGTTAGGTCCGACCTCGAGTCCTTGTACAGTGGAGGCGTTAGGTCCGACCTCAAAGCCTAGTACAGTAGAGGCGTTAGGTCCGACCTCGGAGTCCTTGTACAGTGGAGGCGTTAGGGTCCAACCTCGAGTCCTAGTACAGTGGAGGTGTTAAGTCCAACCTTGAGTCCTAGTATGGTGGAGGCGTTAGGTCCAATCTCGAGTCCTAGTACAGTGACGGCGTTAGGTCCAACCTCGAGTCCTAGTACTGTAGAAGTGTAAGATCCAACCTCGATTCCTAGTACAGTAGAGGTGTTAGGTCCAACCTTGAGTCCTAGTACAGTGGAGGCATTAGGTCCGACCTCACTTTCCTTCTCTCTTTCATGCTTTCTTCTGCCTCCTCTCACCCTCTTCCTGGTTTTATTCTTTTGTGTATGTATGTGCCTGGGATCAAGTATAGGTGCCATGCATGCAAGGCATTTGCTTCGCCCCTGAACCGTATTCCTAGACTCAGTGCTTCCTTTTTATTCATTTTTTTAGGGAGGAGGGCATAACCACGGTGCTCAGGGGCTATTTCTTGCTTTGTACTCAGGAGGGTCACTTCTGGCAGTGCTTAGAGGGGCTATGCCTTGGGGGATTGAACTAGGGTCAGCCACATGTGAAGGTAACACTTTCACCCCTGTCCTATCTCTTCAGCCCTAATTCTTTATTGTTTAAGGACTGTAATGGCAGCAGAAACACCATCACTGTCTGTATCAATGTCTTCCCCTTCATCATCTATTTGCTCGAGCAGGTCCCAGTAACATCTCCGTATGTCCTGTCTCGTGCTAGTAGAGCCTAAGGGCATCTGCTTTCTCCAGGAACATAAAGAGCCTCAATCCATTCTGGAATGAGGTCTATAATTATTACTGGTATTTGGCATATCAAATACAACATGGGTAGCTTGCCAGGCTCTGCCGTGCAGGTAGCATACCCTTGTAGTCATCTCTAAGTCCAGCATTTATTGATGCTGGACTGTGATAGGCTGGTCTGCTGTGATAGGCTGGTCTGCTGGGTGGAGTTCTGACGAGAGAGAAGTCCCGATGTGGAAAATGGAGGCCCTCATGGAGTGGGGGTCGTCTGGCTTGTTGCAAGGCTCTGCTGGGGTGGCGGGCCAGGGCTAGAACTTGCCATCCCTCCTGGGCACCTCGTGAGCAGCTGGGCACAGGAAGAGCCAGTAGCAGCTCTGCCCCATGTCTGTGAGTCTCTGGACCGGCATACCTGAACTGGATTTAAAAAAGACTGTTGCAGGGTAGAACTTCGATGATCCGGGCTGTTGTAGGCTGGTCTGCTGGGTGGAGTTCTGATGAGAGAGAAGTCGGATGTGGAAAATGGGGCAGAGCTGCTACTGGCTCTCCCTATGCCCAGCCGCTCACGGGCGCCCAGGAGGAATGGCAGGTTCTAGCCCTGGCCCGCCACCCCAGCAGAGCCTTGCAACAAGCCAGACAACCCCCCCACTCCATGAGGGTCTCCATTTTCCAGAAACACCATCTGCACTTTTATTTTCATTGCAGCATTATTCACAATAGCCAGAACCTGTAAACAACCAGAGTCCCCAAGAACTGATGACTGGATAAAGAAACTATGGTATATCTACACAATGGAATACTATGTAGCTGTAAGGAAAAGCGAAGTTATGAAATTTGCCTATAAATGGATAGATATGGAAAGGATCGTGCTGAGTGAAATTAGCCAGAGGGGAAAGGACATATATAGAATGACTGCATTTATTTGCAGGATATAAAAAAAAAATTGCATGATACCAATATCCAAGGCCAGACAAAACATGGATCAGGAGGTCTTGTCAGTGGGTAGAACCTACTGCAAATGTGTAGGAGTCAGAGGTTAGGTAATACTGAGAAAGGAACAGTGTACTAATAATTATGGTAAGTGATAATACCAGTGTAGAACTGAGCATTGAAAGTAGGAAAAGGATATACATAATAGCCTCTAACTGTATGTATTGCAAGTAACAGTGTGTAAAAGGGAGAGAGAGAGAGTAAGAGAGAGACAGAGAAAGAAAGAGAGAGAGAAGTGAAAATTGCCTGCCATAGACATGGGCTGGGGGAGGGGAGGGAATCAGGGACATTGGTGGAGGGAAATGGGCACTGGTGGAGGGATGGGTGCTGGAACACTGTATGACTGAAACCCAAATATGAACATTTTCATAACTATATATCTCACGGTAGTATAATAAAAAATAAAAAAACACTATTGTGGAGAAATAGTAAAGTGTTCTTGCTCAGAGCTTCACTTGTATCACTTGTCTTCCCGTTGTTCATTGATTTGCTCTAGCAGGCACCCGTAACATCTCCATACGTCCTGTCACATGCTAGTATAGCCCAAGGGCATCTGCTCGCTCCAGGAACATAAAGAGCCTCAAACCATTCCATCAGGTCATGGGAATGAGGTCTATAATTGTTACTGGTATTTGGCATATCAAATACAAGAGTAGCTTGCCAGGCTCTGCCGTGTGGGTGGGATACTCTTGTAGTCACCTCTAATTCAGGACGCTTATGTTGATCAAAATAAAGTTTTTGAGGATTGAATTGTTTAAAAAAAAAAAAGGACTGTGATGGGCTAGCCTTGCCCATGGTATTCAGGCTCCTCTCCTTAGGTTTAGGTCAGCTCTGTCACAGCCAGAGAGCCCACGGAGTAAAGAGAGGAGTTCATCTGTGCACCTCACCAAGGACACACAAATGCAGATTCATTGGTGTTAGAGTTCACCAGCGCCTCCCTACGTTTGCTGAGTTGGGAAACTGATGCCCGAGACATAGCATTTATTATGCACCACCAGCTATCAGCTGCTCCAAATGTTTGTCTAATCGTTGTGACCACCCTTTGATGTAATATTTTTATTTTCCTGTTTTCCTGATCAGAAAACTGAGGCTCAGAGTGACCCACAAACCCGGCCTCCCTGTTGGAGGCAGATTCAGGACCTCATGCCCGTCCACACCCCGTCCAACCGCGCTGGGCCGCGGGTACCTCTCAGATCTTCCCACTTCCCGGGACCATCCACCCGCGCTGGGCTGTGGCGGTACCTCTCAGATCTTCCCATTTCCATCTGCTGCTCTGTTTCCATCACTCCATTCGGCCTCCTCTGATTTCCCTCTCCTGACACTAATAATGCGTTTCCAGAATCCCCCTCTGAAAGAAGATGTACAGATCATTGGTATGTTCAGTTTTGTCCTGACTCTGAGAGACACCAGCATTTTTTTTATTTCATGCTCTCAGCGCCTGATTGTTTCGATGCCAGTTACTCACTTCAAGCACACCAGAAGTTTCCTGTGGAAACTCTAAGATGAAACTTCACCTGGTTTCTCTTCTTGGCTCTGCCTCCTGCTCCTTAGCTGAATTCCAGATTTTTTTTTTTTGTCTTTGCCCCATTCCTTCAGTTGTTTTGCTTTTCTCTTAAACCCAGTTTAGGTTCTTTTTACCAAAGATAGTAGGGCTGGCCAGAGAGACAGTGCAGCAGCTAGAAGCATCTTGCACCACTGCTGAACAGAGCTTTATCTCCCAGGATTGCATATGGCTCCCGGGCACTGCCAGGCGTGATCGCCTGAGCCCTGGGCCAGGGGAAGCCCTGAGCACAGTTGGGTGTGACCAAAAATCAAAAACAGAAAAGAGTATGAAGTCCCACATGTATAAGTTCCTGTATATACTCCTTGCCAATATTAATTATTTTCTTTTGAGAGTGTCCATCTCACATACCCAGTGATACTCATTGTGATTTTCATTTGAATTTTTCTACTGACTAGTAATATTGAATAGCTTTTAGTTTGCTTACTGGAAAACTAAAAGTTCATCTTAAGTTTTTTTTTTTTTTGGTGTCAAGGTTCAAACTCAGGCCCTTCCCTATGCAAGACAAAGTGCCTTGCCACTGAACCACATCACACATCATTTGTATGTCTTCTTTGGACAAATCTCTGTCACTTTTGCTTAAATTTATGCTGGCTTTTAATAGGTGAAACCAAATAATTTTCCAGATGGTTGTAAGAGTAATACATAAGTAGCAGCTAATGGGATTTTCATGTGTTCCATGTCTGTGCCAATGCTGATACAGTCCAGCATTTAAGTTTTTTTGCATGTCTCCTGGGTAAAATATTACAATCTTACGGTTTTAGTTTGCAGGCATTGCAAAGTATCTTCAGGGTTTGTGGAGTATCTTCATCTTTCAAATCGTAACTTTCAAAGAACAGAAAATTTTAATGGGATTTATTAAATGTGTGAGTCTCTTTTTGCTTTGATGCGTGTGTGTGTGTTGTGCCAGACACCAAACCCAGGACCTCATACATGTAAGGCGAGTGCTGTACCACCGAGCCCCCTTCCTGGTTCCACATTGGTCAGCCTTTCATGGTTTATATCCCAAGATCAGGTGTGTGTTCCCCTGAAATATTATAGAGGTGTCAGCCGTATTAAGTTCTTCACCCAGATGGGATTTGCTTCTAAGGTAGGGTTGAGTGGAGATATTTTCTCTTTTCTATGAACTGCTAGTTCTTGTAGCCGCTTTCATTGGATGGTTTCATTGGATGGTTTCTTAGGGTAATTGCTCCCAACTTGGGGTGGAGTCATGTCACGAATTACCAGAAACTTGCAGACTGCACACTCAGCCTGCCATTCTGATAGGTCCTAAGAGGAGAGTTTCTGTGTGTTGTATGTTGTGTATGTGTGTGCACATGTGTGTGTGTTGTGTTCCTGTACAGGTCCCAGCAGTTTCTGGCCTCCTGACAGCCCCCTGCCTGGCATGGAATACTTTGCCTGCTTCTAGGTTGCCCGGGTCTCTGCTGTATATGAGATACAGCCCTCTGATGCGCAGAAGGGCTTAGCTGTGTGCAGAGCTAACTGGCAACCCTTTGGGTCAGGCCTGGTCCCCTTATCTTGCATTTCACATGTCAGTGTGGGGACGAGGTCAGGGACCCACAGTCTCTGTGAGGCATGGAGAAGATGGGTGCTGTCAGAGAGAGCGACCTTGCTGCTCACTCACCCGGCCCACGTTTTCTGACTCTTTCTCCCCTGTTCCCACAGAGACAATGTTTTCTAGTGCATTTCTGCATTTTCTGTTGGTTGAGGTCATTCATGTTGGTCATTTCTGATGGTTGAGGTCATTCATGCTTACCCAATGCTTCAAGGGCCTGAAGTGTCCTGGACCTTCCCTCCCGCTTCCCAAAGTGGCTCTGGGCATGGGGGTGTCCTAGGGCATTTCACTACAGAAAACACTGCAGATAAAAGAGCAGCTTTCTCTTGTGCAGAAAACTGGGAACGTGTGAGTGGTTTTCCCTCTCAGGAAGAAGCTTCTTCTCACCATGTGTTTTGGGCTCTGCGGTGTTGCTGCTACCGGGCTTTCCTCCACACAGGACTCCCCAGCGTTCAGAGCCATCCCAGTGTCCAAGACTCCAGTAGGGATGGGTGTGACTCATTGAGGTGGGATGATTAAACAGATAATTATCTCATTATTTATAATAGTATTGGAGAAATGGCTGAGGATCGGGTGTATATGCAGTGGATTATTTGGTTTTGGATCGGGCTGACTCCTAGTTTCCCAGGGGGAAAACACTCTTCTAAGGAGACCTATAATGCAGGGCTCACCGTAAGCTAACGGTGGCCGTCATGTTTCCTGAGAAGAGACACAAGCTGAAGGGACAAAGAAGCCAGCCTTAGCTTGAGCTCAGGAGTGTGACCCTGCTTCTGGCCTTCTGTGCCTTCTCTAGGCACCGTCACCCGGACTCTGACCACAGCGGTCATTCTTCCCGAGGGTCCCATGTGGGCCTGCCTCTTCCCCTGGAAGTCTGAGAAGAGCGTCAGAACTTCCTGTCCAGAGCCACAGCGTACCTGGTCCCTGCCGGGCCACACTCCTTTCCGGCTTTGCTGCCATAAGTGCCGTACATTGGGCATTGGCTGAAGGGGCCAGAATTGCAGCCCTTTAGTGGGAGTGTGGGAGTCTAAAAGCAAGGCCTGGCCAGGTCCTGATTTTCCTGTAGGGAGCCAATAGCCATTTTTCCCATCACTCTTTTTTGACTTGGGATGGTCCTAGGCATTCTGTGGAAGTGCCCAGATCCAGCAGTGCAGCGAATGTGTTTCTGGGAGACTGGAAACCTCGACCCGGCCTCTGCCATCTCCCTTAGCTGAAAGCTGGTAGAATTTAAACCATACGTGTGTGACCTCAGGACAGAAAATGAACATAATTGGTGAAAGCTTGTTGCACAGCAGAGGATGAGTGAAATTTCAGAGTACCAGGAAAAAAGTACGATTGACATTTTCAGATGTCAAGGGTGAGAGATGGGTTACAAGGATAAGACACTTACGTATCCTATATAGTTTATATGCCTGTGAGATGCTTAGATTATGTTTATAGCATTTACATTACCTCTAGAGAAACTTATCGTGATATTAATGTAGATTTTTTCCAAATCTTTAAAACTGGGAGCTCAGGGCTGGCCACTTCTGTCTCTTGCACTGGAGCGGCTGGGTGGAGCGCAAGTCTGTGAGGGAACCACATGGCTGGTGCATGGAACTTACCGCATGTCCTGGCATCCTGAGACTGACGTCATAGGGTGGCTCAGCCCAGAGACACCCAGTCTCTCAAAGTACTTCTGCGTGTACAAGGACAAGTGAAGTGTCTCTGTGAGCGCCACCAGCACATGACGGCAGCCTCCTCAGGATGCCTCAGCTCTACTTTTAGTTCTGTTATAAATGGAGACCCTGGGCTCGCCTCAGCTGACCTTGGGAGACACTTGGCCACTTCACCTTGCTATTGGGCAGCTAAGTGGCACATTGGCCAACCGGAAGCACGTTCCTTCGTTCCTTGTCTGGGAGTTCCCCCCATGCCCTTAGTCTTCCTCATTTCATAATGGCACAAAGAACACTCAGAACACACAGAGCTCCATAGTGCCGATTCCAGACCCCAGACTCTAGCAGAAAAGAAATTTCTGAGAGTCAGGAACACCAGGGAGGGAAGGAGGGTCAGAGGTCATGCAGTGTGAGTACAGACTGGCCAGGCTAGACTGAGTAAGGACACCATTGTTCCGGCTTGGAGGCATGCTTGCAGAGGCTATGAGGTATCGCAGGAGGGTCTGAACTCGGAATGGCACTGTCAGATGGTGTCTGGAAGGTAACTGGCAGGCGGCTGAAGCGGAAAAAAGAGAACCAGTTAGGAGGCTGTGGCCTAACAGAACGGGGGGAAGCACCCAAAGGTGCAATGCTATAGGATTGAGAGCCAGCGAAGCATTTTGCGCTTGGCAACTGCCTGCAAGAACAGCAGCTTGCTCTAATGCTGGCACCGGAGCTCAGTGTATAGTGTCAGAGAGCTTGGGTTGGAGGCAGGGGCAACTTTCCTACACCAAGTCCTCTTCTGTCACTTAGTTATAGGGCACAGTGCTTAAGTATTGTAACACCATGGTCTCCAACTCGAACAATGATGTTTTTTAGTTTCAATGGCATAAACTCATTCTGATCACTGTATCACTGTCTTCCCGCTGTTCATTGATTTGCTCAAGTGGACACCAGTATCACTGTCTTCCCGTTCATCATCGATTTGCTCGAGCGGGCACCAGTAACATCTCCATATGTCCTGTCTCATGCAAGTAGAGCCCAAGGGCACCTGCTTGCTCCAGGAACATAAAGAGCCTCAAACCATTCCATCAGGTCATGGGAATGAGGTCTATAATTGTTACTGGTATCTGGCATATCAAATACGACACGGGTATTATTGTAGAGTCATCAAGCAGAACTCAGGCCTCACTGATATCATAATCAGTGACTTTTCTGGGCACCAGTAACATCTCCATATGTCCTGTCACATGCTAGTGTAGCCCAAGGGCATCTGCTCGCTCTAGGAACATAAAGAGCTTCAAACCATTCCATCAGGTCATGGGAATGAGGTCTATAATTGTTACTGGTATTTGGCATATCAAATACAACACTGGTAGCTTGCCAGGCTCTGCCGTGTGGGTGGAATACTCTTGTAGTTGCCTTTCATCTCATGTATTTATTGATGAACCACGCGACTGTTTTGTGGCCGTGTGAGCCTGGCTTGTGATCAGCTATTCTGCTGGGTGGAGGTCTGACAAGTTGGGGAGTCTGGATGTGGAAAATGGCGGCCCTCATGGTGTGGGGTTCCTTTGGCTTTTTGCAACGCTCTGCTGGGATCGCAGGCCAGGGCTAGAACCCACCTTCCCTCCCAGACGCCTCGTGATTAGCTGGGCACAGGGAGAGCCCGTAGCAGCTCTGCCTCGTGTATGTGAGTCTCTGGATCAGGCATACCTGGGCTGGGCTTGAAAAAGACTGCTGTAGGGTGGGACTCTGACGAGCTGGGCTTGTGATAAGCTCTTCTGCTGGGTGACCCTCATAGCGTGGGGTTCCTGTGGCTTCTTGCAAGGCTTTGCTGGGATTATATCTCATTCTGATATTTCAGACAAATTTTGGTGTGAAGAGGGAGGTCTGCTAATATGAAAACATATTTTGAATCTTTTTCTGCTACTCTTTAGGGAATATTCAGGTTGTCTATAGTTGACCATTTATACGTGTGTGTGTGTGTGTGTGTGTGTGCGTGTGTGTGCGTATGTGTTGGTTTGCCAAAGCCAGACCAGCCTGAAGAGAGCCCAGAGCAGCTTGGAGAGAGGCCAGAGCTGAGCGTGTCCTCCTGAAGGGCAGGGCCACACCCCATGTTCTGAGTCCCCTGCTGTCCCCAGAGGGCTGGGAGCCCAGTACTTCTGTGCCATGTGTCTGTCACCTGGCTGGCTGCTGGATGAGGAAGGAAGTTTCTATCTTCTGATCAGAGCCTAGAGGAACTACGCAAGGCTCTCTGCTCTTCCTTAGGGTCACAAACATAAATCCCACACATAGATCCCCGTACACTGCTACGCAAGGACATTGAGAACATTTTTTTCTAGGCATGGGAGGAGTAGAGAGGATTAATAACATGCTTTTTTTTTAATGTGCTGCAATTAAATCCGATTATCCATGGGACTGGCGGAGTTTTTGGCTTATTAGAGTGCTTTATCTTCATTACAGTGAAGCGACTTGCCAGTAAAACTTAATTTATTTCAGGGAGTCACAAGATAGCCACCTTTGGCTTTGCAGGGGTGGAGGCCCGCAGAGCTACTGTCTATTTATATGTTGATATATTAAACACAGCATGGGAGAAAATTCCCGGGAGCGTGAGGGCAGCTGCCAGGCAATGTGGCGCTTGTGCGTAAACTCCTGGGTCAGCTTCCACCTCCGGGGCCCCGGGGCAGCGCTTAGAGCTCTGAGGATCGGGAAGATGTTCTGACACCGGACCCAGAACCGGACTGTGGGTGTGAACCTGTGCATATTCAAGCTGTATCTCTCAGACATACATGGGCAATGTGGGTCTGGAATCTATTGAGAAGAAAATAATTGTGCAAAATAGTGACTCGTCAGGCTGAAGTTGCTGCTAATACTGCTAACACTGCTCAAATGTTTATAAGAATCCAAACGTGTTTGGACATGGCTTACGTGTGTTCTGTCAAAAGAAAGTCCTAAAAGGCTCTTTTAAAGGGCCCAGGGTTGTGTGTTTTCAGTTTTGTGCGCAGACATTAAACACGACTCTTTCCGTGACCACCCAGAGTATAACATGATATTTTATCCAGGCTTCTGATCCTGTGAATAATGGTGCTAGAGCTGTGTTGGACTGTGCTCCAAAGTTGGCTGTCTCTGTCTTCTAGAGCAGGTTGGTGTTGTTTTGGGAACAAGATTATTTCACTTTTATACTGTGATTTGTCCCCGAATGCGGGTTCATGCTGATTTTTGTCCACTGACATGGAAAGCAACTGCCTTTTTTGTTGTTGGGATTTTGAAGCAAGTGCTTCACAGTACTCTGGGTGGGAGCAGGGGTGGGGAAAGGGATGGGGAGGGAATGCTCCGTTGTTCTGCCTCCCACTGATTTCCAAGGACGCAGTAGGCGTCGTTGGAGCCGGAGGGTAAACCTCAGACGAGGTTGACCGGGTCAGAAAGGACCAGTCTCTTGTGGAAGAGGGAGAGCATTGTCATGAAAGTCGTCATGTTTCTACTTGTCCTTGGGTTAGATAACCAGAAATACTGAGCTGAACTCATGTAACTCTCCTTGGAAAGTAGTTACGTTAGCCTGCGCAGGAGACACTGGACCTAAGTCAGGGTAGGGGCACTGTAAGAAGGACGGAGGGAACACTGGAGGCGTCTGGAAAAGAGTTTGCTGATGTCCATGAGGCCTGCAGAAGAGTGGAGAGACTGAGTAATTCACTGCTTTGAATCTGGGGCATCTTGATGACAAAGCTGGCAAGGGCTAATTTGGGGTAAAGAGGATGAGGTCAGGGGTTGACTTGTATAATGAGATAAAATTAAACATATCATCTAATGTTTTAAGTGATAACATCTAAATAGTGCTAGCTTGAGTAGGACGTGTAAATATCGTGATTTTATTTTTTAAAATCTGCATAGTAGAAGTATTTCATTGGTGTTTTACAAACATTAAACTTTCTTTTTGAAATATTTAAGCTTTCAATATACTTATTTCCTTATAATTGAAGAGAGCTGATAATTGATCAGTTTTTAGTAAATTTTTTAAAAACTTACTTTATGGCTCTCTTAAGCAACTGCTAACTAATTTTTCCAGATTTAAAAAGTTTAAGAAAGGCCTTGTCTGGTTCTTTGTCTCAAAAAAAAAAAAAAGAAATAGAAAATTAAGTGAAAGAAAGCATTATCCGGTCTGACCCATAGAACAGTTCTGAGGGTCTTGGGGTAGCTTTCAACGTCTTCCTGTACTTTTCCACTATTTATTTATTATCTGTTTTGGGGGCCATATCTGGGGTGCTCAGAGCTTCCTCCTGTGTCTGCTCAGGGGTCACTCCTGACACTGCTCATGCCCATATGCGGCAGAGGAATAGAACTGGGTCAGCCATGTGCAAGGCAAGTGCCCTGACCTTTGTCTGATTTCTCCCTCCCTTTTTCACTTTTTTTTTTTAGCCAAACCTGGGAGTTCTCAAGGCTCAGGGATCACTCCTGGCAGTGCTCAGGAGCGGGGGATTAAAACTGGGGTCAGCCATGTACAAGGCAAACACCCTACCCATTGCGCTATCTCTCCCACCTCCAGTTCCCACTTTAATAAAATACTGCCTCCTTGGGATCTAGAAATCACAGCAAATTATTCATTTACTGCCATTGTTAAGCAGTTTCTACCAAGGACCCGTCTGACAGCATAGGCTTTCCAGGAGAGTGTGGCCCCAGCTCTCCAGAAGGGCTGCGCTAAGGAGTCAAGGCCTTCACATAAGGAACCGCCAGTTGCATGTGAGGCATAAGCACCAGGCAGTTGACCTCCGGGATTATAGTCTTGACGGAGTACAGGCGCCTTCAGAAATACGGAAGCGAACAGCCAAACCTGGCTACCATGACACTGTCTGCTGAGCCGTCCAGGCCCACCGCTGCAGGAGAAAGGGTGGACCCGAGCCAGAGGCAGAGACAGGCTTTACTCTTCATCCCTTCGTTTAAAGCCCTTGATCGTCTTTTCTGTAAAGCAGAGCCACAGGAGCTCTCGGAAAGGCTTCGAGCAGGAGCTAATGAACCTGTTTGGGCAGGTAGAGATTGCCTGACTGCCAGTGTGTGCACTGCAAATGGAAGCTTTGGCAGGTTGGGAGCTGGATGTGAAGAGCCCCAGGAGGGCAAGACTTGACACACAGAGCTCGAGAATAGCAGTGGGCTGGAGTGATAGGACAGCAGGTTAGGGTGCTTGTCTCGGTCGCCACCGCCTGGGGTTGGTCTCCTGCTCTTGTACAGCCCTCCAGCACCACCAGGAGTGATTCCTGAGTGCAAGATTAGCCCCTGAGGATTGCTCACTCTGACCCCAAAACAAACAAACAAAAAGTAGTGAATGAAGTGTTATAAGCATGACCTGCTAATCCCAGGATTCCCCCATTGATTCAAGCGTAAAGTCATTTATTATGAGGTTTTTTGTTTGACGGTTTGGTATTTTGGGGGCCACACCTGGTGGTGCTGGGGGGCATATGCTTGGCTCTGTGCTCACTCGGGGATCACTCCTGGTGGAGCTTGAAGGACCATTTGGGTTGCCAGTGTTTGAATCTGCATTGACTGCAAGCAAGGCAAGCACCAAACCTAAGCACTGGCCTATCAGAGCACGTACCTCTCACTCTGGCAACTGTACTATCACCTGGCCACTGTAAAGTCCAGTAAGCGTCCCATACAGTTTCTTGAAAGCTAGCTGAAAACATCACAGCCTTGGGGACTGGATTACCAGGGCAAGTGGGTGGCCCCTGTGTGATCAGTGCCCTGTTCTGCCCGTGTCAGGAACAGGATACAGACCCAGTGGGACGCTGTGCACACCGGAGGCATAACTGTAGCTGAGGAGCACCGAGTTGGTGGCCCAGGACTTTCAGAGCTACTGAAGACTAGGCCTGTCCTTGTTACCTCGTCCCTTGCGGGTGCTAGCCACAACCATGCTCTGGGGAAATGGTCCAGGGAAGGCGCTCAAGGCTTGCGTCTTTAGCACCCTTAGCAAGATGTGGAGTACTAGGAGAGATTGTGGGGACTATCTCCAAATGCAGAAAACAGAAATATCATGAAGGATAGGTGAGACCCTTTTGGTGTGTATTTTCACTTACTTTGGTAGGGGTGGGACCATACCCAGGGGTGCTCAGGACTTTCTCCTGGCTCTGAGCTCATTGATCACTCCTGGTGGTACTCGGGAGCATGTGCAGTTCTGGGGATTGAACCAGGTGGTTGTGTGCAAGCCAGAGCCCTCTGCACGTACTGCCTCTCGCCCTATAGAAGAGACTCTGAGACAGGCGGGTCCCAGGGCGTGGCTTAGTGATGACGTGCCTGTCCTGAAGGCACAAGGACCAGATTCTAGCCCCAGCACTACCCCACATTGTCTGGTGCAGTCCGAGGACACGAGCACCATCACCACAACAAAGCATGCAACCCCCCAGACAGCAGCACCAACAAAGGGGAATTTACGGGTATGTGTGTGCGGTGAGGAATTAAAAATTAAAGTCTTAGCGGAGTGTTAAAATTTGTGTCTGTTCCATGAAGGACCCTTTCACAGACACTCACTGGAAAGAAACTTTCTACTTTAAAGACTTGTATTAGTAAGTGTTCTTTCAGGCAATTTGAAAACCCTATCTTTTATTTTTTACGAGACTCTGTGACCAGCACCTGCTTGAAAAGTTTTTACCTCACTGCTTTTACTTCTCCTTGTTTCCAACAGTCATCTCTAAAATATTCCCAATGTGCCTGGCTTTCTACGGAGTCCCCCTGGGAATACAGAGGAAGTAGATGATTCTGTTGCCGCCCTGGAGTTGATAATATAATTGAACAATGAGAGAGGGTCACATGAAGCAACAGAAGTGAATCCATCATGTTCTTGAAAGGGAGTACTCGTAGTGTCAGAAAGAAAAGAGAACCAAATCATGTCATAAGATTTCCTCCAAGAATGGTTATGTAATTTTTTCATTGGTCTGTACTCCTGTAATCATGAGTCACACTGCTTCCTAAGACTCAAAGTAAAGATGTGCACGCTTGCCCAGAGCACCTGCTAGCCGCTACTGCATACCTGTCCCCTACTTGGCCTGGGTCTTTTCTGCCATGTTGCTCTTAGTTTCTCTCTTCTTTTTGCTTAGAGTATTAGTGAAAATGGGGGCAGATTATTTTAAAACTTTCACTAGGAAGAAAATGGCGTGCAGGTGAAGCTTACTTATTTCTAAAATCTTCCCAACGCTGCGCCCTGCTTGATCCTTACACCCAATTCTCCAACCCTCACCTGCTGTCCGTGTCTGAGCTACTTAACTGGCTCAAGTTTGAGTCTTTTGGTGACGGGGCACTCACCTTGAGATCACAGAAAACTTGATTATAGAGCCTCTAGGAGCTTCTCGAGTTACAACAGTTTTGTAAGAGTAAAGCATGTTTGGCTGATGCCAATGCCTCTGTACCACGGATTTGCTTCTGCCGGCACTCTCGGAACTAAGGGGTAACTCATCTCCCGCCTTCTGAGGGAAGGCTAAAGGATTTTTTGTAGGTCCCACAAATCAGGAAGAAAGGTCAGGACGCTCGACCTTCTAACACCAAGGTTACGAATGCTGTTTGGGATTTTGGGTTTTGTGGTTGCTGATTTATTGTTCTATCAACTATAGTTTCCTTGAAATGAAAACATTGTACCATTGGCTGGTGTTTAGTACTCAGTCACTTCTTTCCATCAGATCATGCTAAGTAATGATGGGGTAGGGCTCTGAGATGGTTCTTCAGTACTGACACTGAACTAGGCGTGGTTGGTACTCTTTATGGAGTATATGTGTGGATGGTACTCTTTATGGAGTATATATGGTTGGTACTGTTTATGGAGTATATATGGGTCGGTACTGTTTATGGAGTATATATGGGTTGGTACTGTTTATGGAGTATATATGGGTTGGTACTGTTTATGGAGTATATATGGGTTGGTACTGTTTATGGAGTATATATGGGTTGGTACTGTTTATGGAGTATATGTGGGTTGGTACTGTTTATGGAGTATATATGGGTTGGTACTCTGTAGGAAATATGTGGTTGGTCCTCTTTATGAAGGATATGTAGGCTGTTACTCTTTATGGAGTATATGTGTGGTTAGTCCTCTTTATGAAGCATATGTAGGTTGGTACTCTTTATGAAGGAGATGTGTGGTTACTACTAAATGGAAGAGTAGTAACTATTCACCAGGCAGGGCTTGACTACCAGCAGAATATTTAAGAGCATCTCACAGCCTGCAGGTTTTTCCTGGGACCAGCTCTGTCCCACATACTCCTGAAGTCCCACATAGCTTTTAAGAGTTCCAGGACATCTCTCTGGGGCTCCAACGATAACCTGACCTATTTTGTGATAGTGGTGGTTGTGGGATGTGGATGTGGTATGTCCTCTATTTTGAGTATTAAAATGATCTCTTAGGAAAGTCCAGAGGCTTGAGGAACACAGTGCCGGAAAGAACAAACATATATTTCTTTTGTAAGTCCCAATATTCCATCTAGTAATGGGGTGTGATGAAGTCTCATCGTCGTAGAAAACGTTCATATGTCTACTGTTTAAGGGTTCACATTCCCATTGCCATTCTTTGGTGTCATATTCATGTTGGTATCACCAATAAAGCGTGCAGCCTTCTTTGAATCTTGATATTCTTCCTTTGACGGGCTTTGTCACTGGATTTGGCTAAACAGGTTTTAACGGCTGTCTTGTCACTTTCTAGAAGAGATAAAAGTAAATGTTTCTAGTAATGACTCAGAAACTAGACAGTAGCTCCCGCTCCACTAATCCTTCTTCGGGAGCTCAGCCAGCCAGTACAGGAGTTCTGCTGCTGCTCACTTCGTGTGGAGATAATTTCACGAGGCATTTTATTCTATACGTTATAATGGTGCTGCCACCTGGGTTTTTCGTAATCCACAGGATTTGGGATAATTAAAGATGATGGATAAAATTTTCAGCTTGAGTAATCTCGTCTGTGATGAGTTTAGCACTTGAGCCTTAGGACAGGAGGTTCATGCAACTTGGCAAATCTCCTGACATCTTACTTGAATGATGACTAGGTTAGTTTCGGCTGCTGACGTAGCTTGTTTGTTTGTCTGGGTTTGAGGGCCCCACTTGATGGTGGTCCGGCTCTGTGTTCAGGGGTCACGCTTGGAGTTGCTCAGGGACCAGCTGCTCCAACCCACTGAGCTATATGTCTCTTGCTCCTTTCGACTGCTGAAGTTTTCTTGAGAATTGTTCATGCTTATTATAAATTCAGAGGCTCTTGTCTCTCTAAAGAGCAGGGAACTGGATGAATTATCTTTTCAGATGTGGAGTTAGGTAATCAACAGTGCAAGTAACAAAAGGCTATTAATGGCAAATTAATTGTGCCGGGAACACCAGATAGAAGTATTCCAAACAACGATGGAGATGACCAGTGCACTTCTGTCAAAGTTTCCTCATGCTTTGACCACTTGGTGCGTACAGTAAAATACACTTGGCAGGGTTTTTTTTATGTGGGACTTGACCCCCAAGTCCCACCCCAGAAGCAATAAAGCAACAGAAGGGTGAATGGACAGAAAGTGGATTCAAGGCAGGGCAAATTGTTGTTTTTATTCTGCACTTGGGGCCACTGTTTGAGAAAAATCGCCTTTCTGTGGGAACAGCATACCACATGCGCAAATGCAGCTGAGTGCTCTGAAAGCCATTGACGATGTCTGACAGGCTGTGAGCAGCGGTGGAATGTTTCTGAAAGCCATTGATGATGTCTGACAGGCTGCGAGCAGCCTCTTGGAAAGCAGTGGCAGAAGGCCTCGAAGTAAAGCTGCAGCCACTCCTCCAAGTAGAAAACTCCGCAGGCCTTGAGATGCTTCCTGGAGTTCTGTCCTTTGGCCGTTCTTGGTCCCCTGCGAGTCTCAGCAGTACAGAGGCACAAAGAGAGAAGAGTGCTGATGTCAAAGGCTGCTGCAGATTGCGGCTTTGATGTGGGAGTTTCCAGCTTCTCCCACACAGCCAGGAGTACCCCGGAGAAAGCTTTCTTTCATGGGAGAAGGCTTTCTTTCGCCTGCTCTTTCTTTGTGTTCGCTTCATTG
This sequence comes from Cryptotis parvus, assembly GCA_021461705.1. NCBI lineage: Eukaryota > Metazoa > Chordata > Mammalia > Eulipotyphla > Soricidae > Cryptotis > Cryptotis parvus. The sequence goes on along the minus strand of JAJIBD010023331.1, from coordinate 117,254 downwards.
TGAAGTTCCAGAGACGCTCAAGGACGGCTGAAGCCCTCTCACAGGGATTGAAAAGATTCCCATTTGTCACAAATAACGTGGAAGCGATCTCATTGGAAGGAAAGATGAAGTCCAGGCCGGTGGCTCAGCATTAGAGCAGGTGCCGGGCATGCATGAGATCCTGGGCTCAATGCCAGGAGAATAGAAAAAAAATAAAAGAGTAAGAAGCCAAACTCTGGGGCCAGGGATATAACTCAAGAGGTGGAGCACACAGCCTGCATGTGAGAGACCCTGGATACTTTTTAAATTTCATTACACCATTTTTAGACAATTGCAATATGTTCATCCTCGAGTTTTGGTTCCACAGTGTTCCAACACCCATCCCTCTACCCGAACCCATCACCCATCACCAATGTCCCCACCTCCCTTCCCCTCCCACACCCCAACTACTTGGCGGGTTCTGTATGTCTTTTCTCTTTCTCTCTCTCCCTCCCGTCTACCTTTCCTACACATCGTAGAATGCAGTACATTAAAGGACATAACTGTTTCCACTAGTTTGATGGACCGTGGTCGCAAGCAGTCGCACGACTTAGGGCCCTCAGGGTCAGCATCCAGACAGTGAAAATGGCGGTTAATGTGGTGGGTGAGTTGAATCTGGCTGCTTCTGGGACCCCACCAAGGTGATGGGGCAACACCCAAAACCCATCTGTCCTCCTGGGGCCCCATGGTCAACTGAGCTAGGAGAGCCGAGTTCCAGTTCCCAGCTGCATCTGAGGCTCTGCATGCTGGCTGGTCCCCAGGGCAGCTCCTGGCAGGGCTACCGGGCTCAGACAAATGGAGAGGGGAAGGGGTGACCCCAGTTCCATCGACGAATTCTGTGTTTCCCTTCTGGGGCTGCCTATCTGGGCTTGAACTCGTTTTGCCTGTAATCTGGTTTGGTAGATCCCTCCAGGGGGCTCTAAGTGTGCACACGGAGGAAAGGCGCAATGTGGTGGGCTAGTCTATCCGGTGCTCCAGGCCCCAGAGGTGATGGGCCAATACCCAAAACCCTGGTCAGCTGAGCCAGGGGGGCTGAGTTCCAGTTCCTAGTGCGTCTGAGGCTCTACATGCTATGGCTGGTCACCAGGGCGTCCTGGTGGGGCACCGGGCTCAAACAAAATGGAGGGCAAGGGGCACCCAGCCCGTTGATGATTCCCGGGTTCCCACCCTGGGAGCTACCCACCTGGGCTCAAACTCGTTTGCTCTGTTATCTGGTCTTGAGGTCAGCGTACCCTAGGGGCTCTGAGTGCTGCAGTCGGTTGAAAGTGGCTGCTTATGCGGTGAGCGAGTCTCATCGTGCTTCGGACCCCCAGAGGTGATGGGCCACTCCCAAAACCCATCTGCCCTCCTAGAGACCCCAGGTCAGCTGAGCTAGGGGAGAGCTGAGTTCCAGTTCCTCCAGCTGCGTTTGAGGCTCTCTAGGCTGGTCGCCCAGGACAGCTCCTGGGCATGGCCATGTCTCAGACAAAATGGAGAGGGGAAGGACCGACCCCAGCTCCATCTGATGAATTCCCGTGATTCCCGCTCTGGACCTGCTACCTGGCTCGAACTCTATTGCTCTGTTAATCGATATTGAGGTCGCGCCCTCCGGCGGGTTGATGTGCTGCAGCGTCCGGACAGCAAAATGGCAGCTGATATGGTGGGCGAAGTCTCATTCGGCTGCTCCTGGGACCCCCTAGAGGTGATGGGCCCACTCCCAAAACCCATCTGTTCTCCTGGGGGCCTCATGATCAGCTGAGCTAGGGAGAGCTGAGTTCAAGTTCCCCCACCTGCTCTTGAGGCTCTCCGTGCTATGGCTGGTCACCCCAGGGCAGCTCATGGGCAGGGCCACTGGGCTCGGACAAAAATGGAGAGGGGGGGGCACCCCTGCTCCATCCTGATGAATTCCTGGAGATTACAACCTCTGGGAGCTGCCTACCTGGGCTTGAACTTGTTTTGCTCTGTTAATCTGGTCTTGAGGTCAGTGTTCCTCCTGGGTGGGCTCTGATGTGCTGCAGCATCGGACAGTGAAAATGGTAGCTAATGAGGTGGGCGCAGTCTCATCTGGTACCCCCAAGGTGATGGGTCAACACCCAAATCCTATCTGTCCTCCTGAGGGCCCAAAGGTCAGCTGAGCCAAGGGAGGGCCGAGTTCCAGCTCCCCCAGCTGCGTCTGAGGCTCTGCATGCTATATCAACCTCTCCAGTTTGATGCAAATAGAATGATCGTTGAAGTGTACAAATGAGAAAGATCCTGAAAGGACCTGGTGCTAAAATCCATTGTGTCTAAGATTAAACCCTGGCGGCGCAGCCACCGCGCCTGCACAGCCGTGGATCTGGAGTCTCTGTCTTGCGGCAGTTGGCTGTGGTGGCTGGAGCTCAGGGTCCCACCCACTGAGCCTGGAGGCTGGAGACTGGGCGGAGGCCCCCAATCCTGCTCTGAGTCCAGCAGGCGTGGCTGCCTGCATGGCAAGCAGGCCCTAGGAGCCATGTAGGACACCCACCAGACACTGGCCGAACCTTTTGGCTTTCCCCGGGTAACTCCATAGGGCCGCTCACCGTGAGGCCGAGCTGTGCAGCTGTGGATCTGGAGTCGAGACCCTGGATTTGACTCCCCAAGCCCCCACCCCAACATTGTGGTTCAGATGTACCCAACCCCCACTCCGGCCATGGCCCTCACAGCCAAGAGCAGCCAAAGGAGAATCTCGTCAAAGGGCCCTTAGAAAAGGGAGTTTTCCTAATACCAAATGTTATAGAAGCATGTGACGGGCAGATATTTCTGGCTCTGTTGTCCGTTAGCTACAGACTTTTTACTAACCAGTTTTCTGTGGCTCCAGGACCCATGCCATAGTCTTCACCGGCATCAGGGTGCCTCAGCACAGTGTGGAGTGGGAGACGCTTGGGTAAGAGGCGGTGTCCTGTGAAAACGTGGCCCAGTTTGGGGTTCTGGGTTTCTGGAGGGGCACCCTGGGGTGATTCCTCGTAGCGCTCAGAGTCCTGATGCGTCGTGGTTTGCTCTCCCGTGGCGTCTGACGCCATGGAGTTCTCTGTCCCCCTTAGAAAGTGGATCATTCTGGTTTAGGAGGAGGGTGTGGCCTCTCCGAGCCATTTCCAGAGCACATGTCGTTTCTTCCTCAGATACTCCAAGAATACCCACTACGGGTCTGCTGGGGCTGTGAGCCCTGTGTGCACAGAGGTAGGAAGTAAGGTGAGATCTCACCTGAGAGGCAGCCGATTCTAGGGAGAGACAGTTCAAATGCTGCCGGTCAGGCTGGACAAGGCGTTCCTTTATCTGAGGCTGTTTCCTCTCTGATGAGGGACAATAAGCGTTGAGAGGAAGAGAGATCCTAAATGAAAAGTGTTTGACTCGAAAGAGGCAAAAAATCATCAGATGCGAAATGCAGCTGCCTGTTTGACAGGCAGGTGACTACGGAGGATGGATCTTGGGTGGGTGTGTCGTAGCTAGGGGTGTCCCTGCTCACCCCTAAGGAAGCACATGTCCTCACCTCAGCACCTCAGCTGACACAGAGGCTACAGTAGGTTAGGAGCTAGAAAACGTAAGGCTTGGACCTTTCCTTCCTTCCTTCCTTCCTTCCTTCCTTCCTTCCTTTCCTTCCTTCCTTCCTTCCTTCCTTTCCTTCCTTCCTTCCTTCCTTCCTTCCTTCCTTCCTTTCCTTCCTTCCTTCCTTCCTTCCTTCTTCCTTCCTTCCTTCCTTCCTTTCCTCCTTCCTTCCTCCTTCCTTCCTCCTTCTTCCTTCCTTCCTTCCCTTCCTCCTTCCTTCCTTCCTCTTCCTTCCTTCCTTCCTTCCTTCCTTCCTCCCCCTCCCTCCCTCCCTCCCTCCCTCCCTCCCTCCCTCCCCCTCCCTCCCTCCCCCTCCCTCCCTCCCTCCCCTCCTTCCTTCCTTCCTTCCTTCCTTCTCCTTCCTTCCTTCCTGCCACAGTTCCCGAATTGTTGTATGTGTGACCTATATTTCCAATAAGCGAATGGGTGTTTTCCAAGGAACTCCTGTATTGCTTCTCGTAAGTCTCAAGATGTTATGACCCTGAAAAAGATTTTTTCACAAAAAGCCAAGATTTTTAGAAATAAAAAATATATACCACTAGTTTTCTTGGGTAAATTTTAGTTAGTTTTGGGTAAATTTTAGTATGTTTTCCCCTACAAATCAATTACAGTCTCTGAAAGAAATTATTTGCTTCTGATGATAAAAATAAGGCAGACAACAGTTGGTTAAAATATACTGACTTGGGGCCGGAGCGATAGCCCAGCGGGTAGGGGTGTTTGCCTTGTACGCGGGCGGCCCCATGCCGGCCAGGGTTCGATCCCCGGCATCCCATATGGTCCCCCGAGCACCGCCAGGAGTAATTCCTGAGTGCAGAGCCAGGAGAAACCCCTGAGCATTGCTGGGTGTGGACCCAAAAAGCAAAAAAAAAAAAAAAATATATATATATACATACATACTTATATATATATATATATATATATATTATATATATATATATATATATATATATATATATATATACTGACTTGGGCCGGAGAGACAAGACAGCAGGTCAGGCAGTTGCCTTGTACCCAGCTGACCCGATTCAATTCCTAGCACCTCATATGATCTCCCAAGCATCAACAGGAACGACCTCTGAGCACAGAGCCAAGAGTAAGCCCTGAACACAACAAGAATCATACTTGACACATCCCAGAGAAAATACCTCCAGAGACATAACAAGAGTAACTATTGATTTTACTTGTGTTTGGTTTGGAACTACATCCCACAGTGCTCCGGGATAGATAGCTCCAGTACTGTGCTGGCCTGCCTCCCTTTGGGGTCACAGGGCCATGTGGTGCCTGGGGTTGCACCTGGGCCTTCTGCATACAGAGTATGTGAACAGTCCTTCGAACTGTCTTCTTCATATGAACAAAATAAGCGTTTACTTTTCGGTGGATGGAAGGTGTTGGGTCACATCTCTCAGTGTTCAGAACCTGCTCCTGGCTCTAGTGCTGTGCTGGGGCTCAAACCATGGTCAGCCACATTCAGGGCAAAGGCCTTAACCCCCTCTGCTATAGCCCCAGCTTTAAAATAAGGTTTTAAATGTGTGCTTTTCAAATAGTAAAAATACATCAAGCTTTGGAAAAAAGATTTGTTTAAGCATTGATCACTACCTTCAAAGCATTTATAAATCGTTCATGCAGATGTGTATTTTACAGATTGAAAGTAGTCCTAACTTATCTTAGATTTCTGGCCATAAAAGGAGAAAAAGAACATATAGCGCTGCTCCCATGGAAAGGGAAATAAATCTTGTATCTTATAGTGACACCCATAATACAAGCTGTGACTATCCAGAGAGTCTTGTTGGGGGGGTGCTTTGTTATGACTGTTACGGCTTTCACAGACTATTTCAGGTAGAATTGATTGTGTGTGTGCTGCATGTGTGGCAAAATATACATGATCTCAAATGATGACATTTTAATCCTGATTTGGGGGCGAGGCACACCCAGCACTGCAGAGGGCTAACTCCTTACTCAGTGTTTGGGGGTTGGTCTTGGCATGTGGCACCCAGGTGTGGATGAGGGTCGTGAGTACCGGATGCATGGAGCCCAGGCCGTGGTGGGAAGGATCACGGTACGGTCTTATCTTGGTGGTTAACAGACAGGAGGTTCTGCAGGAGAAGGTGAGAAGGAGGAGAGACATGAACAGCGCGCAGGGGTGGGGGAGTCGCTGGGAAAGTGGCTCCCCTGCATTCTGCCCCCTTCTCAGAGTTTGGGGAAGTTGGTCTGTCTGTATTTACCTCTCGTCACAACCCTCCTGTGCGCCGCCTCCTCCTCCTCCTCCTCCTCCTCCTCCTCCTCCTCCTCCCTCCTCCTCCTCCTCCTCCTCCCTCCTCCTCCTCCCTCCTCCTCCTCCTCCTCCTCCTCCCTCCTCCTCCTCCTCCTCCTCCTCCCTCCTCCTCCTCCTCCCTCCTCCTCCTCCTCCTCCTCCTCCCTCCTCCTCCTCCTCTCCTCTCTCCCCCTAGCCCTTTCACTTCAGGATCTCTACCGTCTTCCTCCTCTTTATCAGAGTCCTTTGTAAATCTTTTCTCTGTGTGTGTGTGTGTGTGTGTCTGTGTCTGTGTGTCTGTGTGTCTCTGTGTGTGTGTGGTTCGCGCATCTTTTTGCACAGAAACCTTTAGGAAGAAATGCTCCTTTACAATAGCTCCTGTACAGAATGTCTTCATTTATAAGGAGATAGACACCACCATCCGTCCAGAGCACAGGACATCTTGTGACAGGGCCTGTGTCTGTTGTTTCCGGGGGATGGGGGGGGGGGGGAGGGCAAGAGCAGAGCTGAAACCCAGACAAGGCAGGGGTAGATGTGTGGAGGAGGAAACCGTGTCTGAAAGCAGGGCCAGGGGAGGTCCCCGAGGCGCAGATGCCAACCCGCTGGGGCTGGTCTCCGACCCCACAGTGCATCGATCTCATTTTTTCTTCTTTTTCCAACTGTTTGTTGCTTCACACCCTGAAGAGATTTTCGTGTAGTGCAGAGCTGGTTCTGGCCAGGATCTTCATATAGTTTCATGACTCCTTTCCTCCTATTTCCTTTTCCTGCTTCATGCATTTATTAATCCTTTGGTTCCATCCGTCTCCCATAAACTTATTTATCACTTTATGTTCTGATGTGGGGAAACCCCTGACAGGTAGGATGTAGGCCTCTCTCCTTCTATCCTTGGCGTCCTCCAGGATATAATGGTGGAAAAATCTTGCTTCCCTTTTCTCCGGCTTCTGTTGTGCACTGTGCACACAGCCATTTTGACTGTTGACTTACTTCATTGCTTTGTGAAAATCTGACCTTGTATCTGTCTAGGATGCTAAAAATAATGTGCACTTTATGAGTCCTCAATGTTTTGCTCAAATTCTTTCCATGAGTTCTTAACAGACATTAATAAGATATCCTCATGACAGATTTTATGTGAACTGACATGTGAATTTAGATTTCTTAAGGGTCCAAATTTCATTCCAGTTGCAGAAAATAATATAGAGAAACTGCACTATTAAAGATTATAATACAAATAGTCCTTTCTCCTGCAGAGGGAAAAAGATTTCTGTGGACATCTGTTTTTCCCCCCCCAGAGAGAGAAGCCAGCAAGAATGATTAATAATGGCTCCTACTCTCCTCTCTGTCAAACAAACTAACAAAGAAGATGATTAGCGTTTGAAAATATGAACCAGGAAAAGAATCAGAGTTCTATAGTAAGCTAATGTTATGATTGCTATTTATGGCTATCATGATTCCCTGTAGCACTTCATTTCAGCCTTAGGGAAACCTTTTGTCAGGTTGCTAATACTGTTTGTTGTCCCCACTTTCACAAATGCAACTCGATGTCATTGCCCAGTGGAAGAGCCTGAGGTTACAGGCTGCATGTCGCATCGTGTCTGGATTTGGTCACGAATGTGCAACCCCCGCCAATCTCCCCCTACACACACACACACACACACACACACACACACACACACACACACATTGCTGTTTGCCCTTTTGCTCACACAGTCTTTACGCCCCCACATGCTCTCTGGTTTACTGAAAAATTCATGAAGATGTTGGCCAATTTTGGAATAAGGCTTATTATTATCTAATGCCCAAAAAAGGTTACAATTTGAATTCCACGTTTCTCTAAAGCCTTACTGCGTGAGAGCTTTCCAAAGCCAGTTAAAATTATGCTTTTGTCTGTGAAATTTTAAGTACTATCACTCCAGATGTTAAAAGAGAAGAAAAATGCCCAGAGGGTCGCAGAGCCAAGTAGTGGACACTGGCGTGTGAACAGGTCACTAGATGCAGCCACGAAAAGAGCGGACACAGAACACAGGGTAAAAAATTACCACAAAGTAAAACCAAAACTTCTGTTCTCTGACACTTACTGTTCAGACTCTGCATTACTGAGATTTTCCAGAGGCTCCTTCTTTGAACGGTTAATCTGGAAAATCGCTTCTGTTTGCATCCTCAAGTGAACAGGCTATGCGCCCAAGTGAGGTCGTGGAGCAGAGGGTGTGATTTGGTGGCTGGCCCCGATGACCGACTCTCCTCCTGCCAGTCTTCCACAGTGGGCGGGAGCATGAGAGGCTCAGGGAAAGCGCGGCTGCCAGGACATCTGCAGCGATCTGGGGGTGTGGGGTGGACCTGAGTAGCGGCTAAAGACATGACTCCGCACGCTGTGCAAGCCGCCAGCCTGTGCTTCGGACCGGAGTTGTGGTCCAGCTGAGTACCCCAGAGTGAGTCCCCACTTTTACTACCCGTCACCTACGGTACATTGAGTCACCTGGTTAAGTCTGTTTCTCTCCTGATGAGGACGAGGTGTTGGCCAGAATGCCTAGTGTCCGACTGCAAGTGGCATGGCGTGACCCCTCCACGCTGCAGGGAGGGCCTTTCTACCCGCAGTTTCTGCAGGGGCAGGCTCATACCACCCCAGTGTCTATGGCCGGGAGGAGTGATTTTAAAGATGTTGCAAAGATACTTAGGATGGGATTTCAGGTGTACAGTGTTCCAACACAATCCCTTCGCCAGTGTCCCCAGTTTCCCTGCTGACCCCAACTTGCCTCTGTGGCAACACTTTCCCCTCCCTCAATGTTCTGGTGTTCCTTCTCTGGTCTTCTAAATTTTACGGCTTGCACACACAGTTCTAATGTCTGGGTTTTCTCTCACCGGCTCTTTATGAGAGAAGCTGGTTACAGTCAGTGTCATTTAGAGACAGAAAGTCAGGATCAGAGCACTAGCACAGCAGGAAAGGCACCTGCCTTGCATGCAACTGACCTGGGTTTGATCCCTGGCATGCCATATGGTCCCCATACACTGCCGGGTCATCCCTGGGTGCACAGCAAACAGTGACCCCTGAGTACCGCCAGGTGTGGCCCAAAACAAATCAAAATGTATAAAGAAGACAAAAAATGTCAACTCCTTTAGTCAGCGACTCTGTTTTTATTCTGCACGAAGCCGCGTGTGGTTTTGGCTGCAGAGAAAGTACGGGGTTTAGGTGCTTATCTGTGGCCAACACTGGTTTGATCCTCAGCACAGCATATGATCCGCTGAGCACTGCAGTGGTGACTGACTCCTGGACACAGGTCAGGAGTAAGCCCGAGCCCCACTGGGCACAGCCCAGAGGACAGGCGAGGGAGGAGGGAAGGAAAGAAGGGCGGAGGGCAAGACTCATCAGTGCCTTTGCTCCCACCTCCCGCTGACCCCGTCATTCCCAGCCTAGTTCCCTGCTCTGAGCCCAGTTCCCGTCCCCACCTCCAGCTCAATGGCAGCTCTTCGGGAGAGACCCAGTCTCTGGGGATCACACCGCACGCTGCCGTTGAGAGGGAAGCACCTTGGCTTCTGTGACATGGTCACTGTCGCCGTGTGGAGAGTCACAGCTGTCCTCCTCTGCTGAGCCCCATCACCTGGCACTGGGGCTGCGTTAAACCCCGGATCTTCCGTCTCGCGTGATGATTGCCGGAGCATGCCTGGCATGAGTGATTCGCGCCCGAGCCCCCATGTTCACCCCAAGAAGTGGGCACCAGTCTTCTCTAGATCACCGGCACCCAGACTGGTTGGTCCTGCTGGGTACTGAGCGGGCAGGTGGGGTGGGTGCCCTCTGCTGTGAGCTGCGCCAGGCTCCGCCTGCGCTAGGGTTGTGATAGTCCTACAGGGGTTTTCTTTCAGTCCCAGCTTAGTTCTGCTGAAAGACACTCCCCACTGCTCCCTCCGGTGGAGGTGGTGGCTTCCAGCCCTTTCTGCAGCACGCCACCCTGCTTTCCCACCCTGGGGCTTGCTCGCCCTGCAGGAGGAAGGTTCCTACCGCTCTCCTGAAACTCGGTCCTGGTGAGGCAACGATTGAGTCCACAACAGCTCCCAGAGCTGCAACAGGGCTGATGGTGGAGAATCAAGAGAGCTTTTGCCCCGCGAGAGTCAGAATGCCACAAGCCAGGAATCCCCACGTCCCTCTTGCACTAGCTGGAGTGTGGAGTGGGCACGGTGGGCCTCCCTTGCTGTGGCTGAGCGTGAGAATTGATGAAGGAATGCCCACCAGGGACCCCGTGAGTTCAGTCTTTGGGTGGAGGTGGATGGGGATTGTGATGGCGAGGGGTTACTGGCACAGAGGGGCCGGAAGCCCCGGACAGGCAGTTCCATTGGTCGATCTGGTTCTCCATGAGGCTCCACTTTGTTTTCTGGGGAAGATGTTTCTGCTGATGCCCTCAAGCAAAGAGCTAGTACTGTCTGAGTGTTCATCCTGCTGCTGAGTTTCCTGGTCATTTCCATCTCACTCAAGGGCCCACCGGTCATGGTTTTGTCCACTGCGCCCAGGGCACACTGTACGGGACACACAGAATTAGGTTTATGGGGGACTGGAGAGAGAATACGGCAGTAGGCTGCTTGCCTGTACACAACCAACCCAGGATGGGTTTCTGGCATCCCATATAGTTCCCTGTGCCAAAATGATCCCTGAGTGCAAAGTCAGGAGGAACTAACACCTGAGCACTGCCAGGTGTGGCCTTTAAAAAAAAGAGATTTATTAGTGTTGTATTATGGATCAATTGTGCCATGGCAACAATAGCTTCATCTCTCATTTGAAAGTATAGAACATTAATTTTGACTATTTGGGAGAGAATACCAAAAAGAAAAAAAAAAATCAGCCAAGACGTGGGGAGTCGCATTTCTCCTAATTATTGATAAGACTTGTTGGCATTTTAGTGTATTTGCCCCAAATAGCTCAAAGGCAGAAATATTTGATTATGGTGAAAGTATATTAAATTTGGGCCTGAGTGATAGTCCAGCTGGTAGGGCGTTTGCCTTGCACGCGGTCAGCCCATGCTGGTCCGGGTTCGATCCCCGCATCCCATATGGTCCCCCCGAGCACCGCCAGCAGTAATTCCTGAGTGCAGAGCCAGGAGAAACCCTGAGCATTGCTGGGTGTGACACAAAAAAGAAAAAAATATTAAAAAAAAAGTATATTAAATTTATAGGTTTTTTTCTAGCCAGCAATTAAAGGCATTTATAGGGAAAAAATCTCATATCATTAATTATTTTAGTAATCATGTATTTAGCAACTCTATAGTGTTTCTGTCTTCAGTGAAACTGCAAACTTATGTGTATGTTTTCCTTCCTGACATTATGAGGAGTTTCAAGCGCATAATCAAGTGTGAGGAAGTTAATAGTGAACCTTGTGTTCTCACCACCTACATTCTACATCATTTTTCTCTACCTCCTTTATACATACATAAATAGATGTATACATATCTGTTCATCTGTTCATGTAACTTTGTTGTTGAGGGCTTTGGGCCACACCCAGCAGTGCTCAGAGGACCGTGTAGTGCCAGGACGGGGTCAGCTGCATGCTTGTGTTACGTTAAAGCATGCATTTTAAACCTTATGCTATATCTCCTGCCTGGCCCATCTAATTTTTTCATGCATTTGAAAGAAATTGTCAGGGTGAAGAGATAACTCAGTGGGCTACACGACATGCTTTGTATGAAGGAGACGTGGATCCAGTCCACAGCACTGCATGAGCCTCTCAGCACTGCCTGTAACACCCCTGGGCAAAGAACCAGGAGTAGCTCTTGAGTGTCACAGGGTATGACCCAAAACCCACAAATAAATAAATTAAAGAAAAGAAGTTGTTGCCACTAATGGACTTTCTCCCTAATCGTAGTTATCCAATTGACTCTTATGGGTTAAATTGTTTACCAGCTTGATTTGTGTTTACTTGATTGATTTACACATAATGATATGCACAGATCTTCAATTTACATTCACTTGAGTGTTGACAAATGTGTCGCATTAATTCAGTACTATAACAATGCACTTTATTTTCTAGAACAATCCTCAAAACCCAGTTAGAACATCCAGTGTTGGGATGCCAGAAGGATGTGATAATCCGAGAGAGAAGATTAACACGAAATAACACCATCAGTAACGCAAACATTTTCTGTAGAATCTTATTTAGAAATTCCAAAACAAAACTTTCTCTGGAAAGAGGAGCAACATTTTAAAATACCTAATTTCTATTTTGAGAGCTATATTTTGACTCACAGAGTCCTTCTTACTGTTAGATATTATTTCATTAGTCTAGGAAATAACTAGCCTCCCTTGATGAGCTGCTGTATTTCCTTTCATTAAACCAGTGGAAAGTCAGGGACAGATTAGTTTTATTTATTTTCATTTAGGCGCTGTGGTTCACCATTAGTGTCCATGGTTTCTAGGTGCCTTCTCTCCTTCCTTAGCAAACTCAGATCTATGAGCAGAGTCCCAGGTCTCGGAAGAGATTAGTTTCAAAAGGACACAAACCTCGAGGCTGGAGAGAGATAGTGGCATGAAAGTCACTTGGCTTTGCGTGCAGCTGACACAGCTTTAGACCCAGCTCTCCATATGCCCCCTGAGCACCTCCAGGAGTGACACCTGAGCACACTCACCACCCCTCAAAAAACTTAAAAAGTTCAGGCTCCTCATCTTCCATTCTAATTAGCAAGTGGCACAGATTCCTATAGACTTTCCTTCAACTTTCCTGAGTGACCAAGAGCCCATATCACTCACCAAAAGATCAGTAGGAGCTTCAGAACGGATTCAAATGGATTCTGACTTGATGTTTCATCTGATGCTTGGTGTTTTGCCAAGAGCCTGTGAGGATGTGCTCCTTGAGAGTGGGGATTTCTACAGTTTAGGCCTTCCGTACAGTCAGTAGTTCTGGCAATAGATGTGATTTTTCATTCTTTCTTTTTGCATATTAATAAAAAAGACACACTTTTATTTATCATTGTCCTTTTCATTTATTTTGCATGGTTTGAAGCTTCTGTGCTGTAATGTGCTTTAGTCAATAACTTCCCAATAGCTAGGTTTCAAAATCCATGTCTCAGAGGTTCTGAATAAATCAACCAAGTCACCAGTGCAAGCAAATATTGACACATTCTACAAATTTACACAGGCAGCGATCTGTCGTTGTGCTGTTTTCCCAGGAGATACTGGTGTCAAATGGGCAGGGTGTGCAGGCTGTGTGTGGGGTGAGTGAGTGAGTGAGTGTGTGTGTGTGTGTGTGTGTGTGTGTGTGTCCATTTGGAAATTTTGTTCTTCATCTTGGCTTCTGAAAGTCAGAAACCAGCTCTGACTTTTACGGCTGTATCTTTCTTCAGCCAGTGTGTTTTGACATAATGTCCTGCCTCTGCGCCTCCTTTGCTTTGTGGCCTTTTGTCCTCTGATAACAACCTTCTGTCTCCTCCACACAAGGAACTTTTCTGTCTGTTGCCTCTCATCCTTTCTGAACTCCTCAGAGTGCCAACAAACATTTCATGGTCATGAGGTACCTCATGCTCTGAGCACTTTGCAACTGTTCCTGTACTGGTAGTTCTTTATGCTTTTTCTGCCGCCCCCCAACAATTTGACCCTTGAGAAAATAAAATAGACAGTTTTAAACTCCCCTTAATTTGTGAGAGTGGGCCTGATAGTGTGCTGGACAGCAGCTGTGAACTCGAGGGGCTATGGAAGACTCCTGGGATGTCGAGTCAGTTGGGTGCCCCGTTTCCAAGTTCAGAGTACCCTGAAATATGACCTCACTTCTGAGTGTGCTTTCTCAGTCATAGCAGATCTGCTTTCGCAGCTTTCATGGAAGTTAGATCCAATGAGTTTAACACTGTGCCTGGCCTGAGTAAGTGCCCAAGAATCACTCATATCACTGTCTTCTCAAACTGGGCAGACGAGAGAGACTTTCCCTCCCACAGGCACCTGGAGGAATCTCAGCCTCTTGGGAGGAGGAGAGAGGCAGGATCTAGTTGGAGAAGCTAATCTAAGTCATTTCTTACTTTCTAGTGGAACTGGTTCCTTTTAGAACCCCTGTGGGCACCAAAATCTTTAGATGCTCAAACTCTCTCACACAGTGGAACAGTGTCTGCATATAGTCTACACGGCCCTCCTTTAGATCACCTCCATTATTACAGTATCTGACACCACGCTAATGCTATGCAAATTACTATTATACTGTACTGCTTAGGGTATAATGACTCAGAAATAAAAATCAATCTGTATATGCCAGTTCAGATGCAAGCGGGCTCTTCTGGTGGTGCTCAGGAGAGCATGCAAAGCATGTGCTCCAGCCTGTGGGACTGACCCACTGTTGGGCTCTCCCACTGTTGGGCTCTCCCACTGTTAGGCTGTCCCGCTGTTGGGCTGTCCCCGCTGTTGAGCTGTCCCCACTGTTGGGCTGTCCCACTGTTGGGCTGTCCCACTGTTGGGCTATTCCACTGTTGGGCTGTCCCACTGTTGGGCTGACCCACATTGGGCTGACTCACTGTTGGACTGTCCCACTGTTGGGCCGTCCCGCTGTTGGGCTGACCCACTGTTGGACTGTCCTGATCTTGGACTGTCCCCTTGTTGGGCTGACCTACTGTTGGGCTGTCCCGCTGTTGGGCTGTCCCTCTGTTTGGCTGGCCTGCTGTTGGGCTGTCCCGCTGTTGGGCTGTCCCGCTGTTGGGCTGTCCCGCTGTTGGGCTGTCCCGCTGTTGGGCTGACCCACTGTTGAGTGGGCTGTCCCTCTGTTGGGCTGTCCCACTGTTGGGCTGTCCCCTGTTCTGTGGGCTGTCCCTCTGTTGGGCTGACCCACTGTTGGGCTGTCCCGCTGTTGGGCTGACCCACATTGGGCTAAACCATGTGGGCTGTCCACTGTTGGGCTGACCCAGTTGGGTGCCCGCGGGGCTGACCACTGTTGGGCTGTCCCACTGTTGGGCTGTCCTGGGCTGACCACTGTTGGGCTATCCCACTGTTGGTCTGTTCCACTGTTGGGCTGTCCTGCTGTTGGGCTGACCCACTGTTGGGCTGATCCACTGTTGGGCTGTCCCTCTGTTGGGCTGTCCTGCTGTTGGGCTGTCCCACTGTTGGGCTGTTCCACTGTTGGGCTGACCCATTCTGCTCACTGGCTGTCCCACTGTGGGCCGCCCGCTGTGGGCTGACCCACTGTTGTACTGTCCTGATCTTGGACTGTCCCCTTGTTGGGCTGACCTGCTGTTGGGATGTCCCGCTGTTGGGCTGTCCCTCTGTTTGGCTATCCTGCTGTTGGGCTGTCCCACTGTTGGGCTGTCCCGCTGTTGGGCTGTCCTGCTGTTGGGCTGTCCCACTGTTGGGCTGACCCACTGTTGGACTGTCCTGATCTTGGACTGTCCCCCCTGTTGGTCTGACCCGCTGTTGGACTGTCCCGCTGTTGGGCTGTCCCTCTGTTGGGCTGTCCTGCTGTTGGGCTGTCCCACTGTTGGACCGGCTGCCGCTGGGGCTGCCGCTGGTGCGCCACGGCTGACCCACATTGGGCTGACCCACTGTTGGGCTATCCCACTGTTGGTCTGTTCCACTGTTGGGCTGTCCTGCTGTTGGGCTGATGATCCACTGTTGGGCTGTCCCACTGTTGGGCTGACCCACTTGGGCTGACGCTGTTGGGTTGTCCCACAGTTGGGCTGATCCCACTGTTGGGCTGTCCCTTGGGCTGCCTGTTGGGTTGTCCCACTGTTGGGCTGTCCCACTGTTGGACTGACCCACTGTTGGGCTGTCCTGATGTTGGACTATCCACCTGTTGGGCTGTCCCACTGTTGGGCTGTCCCGCTGTTGGGCTGACCTGCTATTGGGCTGTCCCACTGATCTTGTAGTACAAGTGTTTGAATGGCAGTTGGTTGAATCCAGGGCTATGGAACCCGAGAATATGGACTGATGATAAATCTCATACTTTCTGTTCCATAGCACTTGCATGAGAACTTTAATGGGTAAATGTATTTTAATAAATTCCTCCTGACAGGGAAAGGTAGTGCTTTGAACCTTCATTTTCATAATCCAATCTTACAATGACATTTGCTATAAGTCAGCCCCAAATAACCTAAGCTACTTTCTAAATAGTAGGAACCCGAAGGAGTTCTAAAAATTTATCTTCCTACCTCTGGACCCTCTTCCCAGGGATTTATAAAGAGCATCCTAATTTTCAGTTGCCTCCTGAATTTTGTGCTTGATGTCTCTGAAATGCTAGCAATTGAGAGCTTGTTGAGCCTTCTGAATTTGCATGCAGGAAACCGACTAATTAACTGTAGGCAACATGAAGGGAGTGACATGGAAGCCCAGAACACTATTTCAATTCATTTCATCACATTCAGTTCTCTGCAGCTGCACAAGATCTTCATTAAATTCATTTGGATTTAGAGCAACTCCCCCACCCCTTTTTTTTTTGGTAGGAATCTAGTGTTGATCATTGACAGACCAGACTGAAAACAGAGTGGAATTAATCAGCTGTAGGCCCCAACTTCTGGGCTGTTTATATGGCTATGGGTTGTTTATGTGATAATCTGCATTTTCCCCTGCTCCATAATCATTTCTTGGAAGAGACTCTTCTGGATCTTTGAGTTATCTGGAGGAATGAACTGGCTAAGAGTAACCTTATACAAATAAGTCATCCCATCCCAGGGTCTCTTGGCCAATATGCCCAAGACAACCGGCTCTCTTGATTGGATGAGAATCATCACGTGTGAAGGGTGGACACTACGTCTTTGTTTGGGACGCTCTGTATAGTGGGATGCCTGCAAAGTCCTCAGAACTTTCTGATCTTTAAAACAACAAAACCGGGCGGGGGGCCCGGGGTAGGGTGTGCCTGCCTGCGGGCCCGGGCGGCCCGGGGGGGGCGGCGGGGGGTGCCGGGGGAAAAAAAAAAATAAAAAAAAAAAAAAAAAAAAAAAAACAACAAAACCTCGTGTGTGTGTGTGTGTGTGTGCAATACGCACGACAAGACCATGTGTGATATCTCAGGGAAATACCAACAAAAACAATATCAACTTATAGAAAGAGACCCCAAAAAATAGGAAAGAAACTTCTGGTCAAGTACGCCTGCATGCCTCCACAGGAAATGAACGATGTTTTTTGTCCTCACACCTGCAGTAGAGGAGCATGTGCCCGGCATGGGTGAGGCCTTGGGCTTGATCCCCAGCTCCTAAGTAAATAAAATTTTTCTTTTCAAAATGAGCTTTAATATTTGTATAATTTAAATAATTTTAATTGTTTATTTTTTTTTATTTAAATAAATTTTAATTTTATGTTTATCACTGTCTTCCCATTGTTCATCGATATGCTCAAGTGGGCACCAGTAACATCTCCATAAGTCCTGTCACAAGTAAGTGTAACTCCAAGGACATCTGCTTGCTCCAGGGACAGGAAGAGCCTCAAACCATATTTTTATAATATAATAAATTTAAATTTAAATCTTAAAATAATGAAAGTTTATATTTTATTAATTTTATATTATTATATAATTATTTAAATAATTTTAATTCCTTAAGCCCTTTTTAATTGATAATGAAATAGTATTCACTGCAGATAATTCTGAACGCAGGAAAAGTCACAACAAAGAAAATTAAAGGACCCGGGAGGTAGCTGAAAGGTCTGAGCACGTACTTTGCCTGAGGGAGCCGGGTTCAGCCTGGTCCCCTGAGCACCCCAAGGAAACACCCGCAGCATTATTGGGTGGTGACCCAAACACCAAAACTAAAGTTACCTACAATTCTGTCACCTGAAAATGGTCACTATGAATATTTAATACATATTTCTTCAGTCTTTTTGTTGTTGTTGTTGTGCAAAGGGAC
The DNA here is from genome assembly GCA_021461705.1 of Cryptotis parvus. NCBI lineage: Eukaryota > Metazoa > Chordata > Mammalia > Eulipotyphla > Soricidae > Cryptotis > Cryptotis parvus. Next base: position 99,665 of record JAJIBD010023331.1, on the reverse strand, counting down.
CAGAGTAATAGCACAGCGGCTAAGGCACTTGTCTTTCGTACAGCGGGTCTGGGTTCAATCTCCAGCATCCCATAGTCCCCAAGTCCTATCAGGAGTGATCCCTGAGTGCAGAGCCAGAAGTAAACCCTGGGCAATTCTGAGTGGGGCCCCCACCCCACCAAATAAAGGAAAAAGATTCAGATAAGCTTATTATTTTTCATGAAATTCAGTAATTGAGAAATAACACCCAGATGTGGTCATCTGGATTTATTGACCTCTTCGGATTTGAAGATCTCACCATGCTTATTGGACTAAAGTACGATTCTGAAGTATGAATTGAAGCGGCTTCTGGATTCCAGCGGAGCAAAGAGTGTCTGTCCATTTCCTCCTCCCCCTGCCCCATCCCCGGCTCTCACACGGGACCCTCTGTAACCGAGTGTCACTTGGATCTTTTTCAGAGTTCCCTGAAAAGAAGAGGCAGCAGAGAAGCATATAAAGACAAGAAAACTTTCAACCAGGTAAGCGGGGCAGTTGCTTCTGTTTGAGCTTTTTCAAAAAACAGTTAACTTTGCCTTCCAAGGATTCAAAGAAACATTATCTCCGTCCCCCAATATTCTGTCATTCCCATCCCGCAACAACCAAAACATAAAACTGGGCTCATTCAGAGCCTCCCCCAGGTCAACATTTTCCTTTCTACACCAAGGGCTCCTCCCTTTTGTCTCTCACACACCAAAAGGGTCAGTTTCTTCAAGAAAGACAAGGACAGAAGCGCTTTGTGTGAAGCATAACTCCGGCACACTTAAGGGCTTTCGGTCCCCAGGCTGGAAATGCTGTTTGGGCCTTCTCAGTGGTTCACACACTGAAATAGCACCTCTGCGGTGTTGGGTCTTTCTACGGCATTGTTTTGAGTGTATTGCCTTTTTGCTTTAAATGCACAGGCTGAATGGTATCTTAAATTTTCCTAATTGAAAACAACATCCTATCAGTTAATTGGTAAGAGCTTAGTCTCTTCTACGCTCATGGTGTGTACGTCATCTTCAGAATTTTAGCCGCTTTTCTGAAAGTTTTCTTGGATTCCTTTCTTCTTGGGATTTTTTTTAAAAAGATAAACAAAAACAGCTTATTGCTAGTATTAGGTGTTGGAGAGAACAAAAGCATCATTGGGGTATCAAGTACCTGAACTCTCAGAACTGGTAGTAATTAGAGAGCTGAGACCTGGAACTGGCCTGCCCTGAAGATTCCACACTTGGTCCCTGGGGTGTCTCCATTCTCCAAACCCACAGGGGTGGGGGGCCAGACCGTCCTGCCAGGGAGGCCCCCGTAAGCCGGAGAAAGGCCAAAGATGGACTCCCCCCCGCCCCTCATATGGGCACCCCTAACAACAGGGTAGTGAACATCTCTCCTCTCCTGGCAACACCCGCCTCCTGGGGTTCAGGCATGTTTCCCCTTACTGGCTCTTGGGCAGGAAAGACCTTTTCCTGAAAGGGTAACATGGCCCCATCCCAGTACCAACAGCCTGGCATTGCCTTCTGCTGTGGCCCAAGACCCCGGGCACCGGGAGTTGGGTTAAGTCTCCCCTCGGCCCGCAGTGTCATTGAGCAAGGAGTTTCTGTTCGGCAGAGTGGTGGAGTGGAGCGCCTTGGGAACTGCAGGTCTGCAACCAAAACTCAAAGGAAACTGGCACCCCGGCGCAAGGTAGGACCGCTGAGCAGCCGGCGCTTGGGTGCTGGCTAGGCGTCAGACTTGCAAGCCGAAGAATATATACCCGTAATGATATATTTTTGCTGCTTGGCAAGGCCTTCTCGGCTGGTGGCGGTGGCGGTGGTCCTGTGTGCGCCCTCCCATGTCATGCTTGCCCTTCCTGCCTGCGACAGGGATACTCTGAGTCCACGTTCCACTTCATGCCACATTCCCGGTGCTATCCGGTGATCTCCTGAAGCCACGGCTTGATAACTTTCAGGATGTGGCCTAGACCTCTCCCTGGGTCTGGGCAGAGTGCGAGAACGTTAATGATGACAAGACAGTATCAGCCTCCCTCCACTTTAGCAGAGACCAGAAGTCACCATCTTATTTGGAGGGGTAGCCACTGATTCTAACACTCGCACTTCCGCACCCCATCCCATAGGGGAGCTGAGCCCGCTCTCTTCTGCCTCCGCCCCTCTTCCACCCAAGGGTTCTAGTCGCCCCAGAGCGAAGCTGACTGAGCCCTTCATTGAATATACATTCGCTCTTGGCTTCAGCATTGGTGGCAGGCTGGGGCGTGCATGGGTGTTGGCAGAAATGGCGGCATGCTTTCATCATGATTGAGCTCCGGTGGGCATACACTTTCTGTAAGGAAAAGAAGACTTTTTGAGATGTGTTCTCAATCCACAGGTAATCTGTGAATGGGAAACTCGTTTGGTAGGTCATAGAAATCTTGCTTTTTTTTTTTTTAATTGAGATAGGGCGAGCACCAACAAGCAGGGAGAGAGTGTTGTTCTGGTTTATAGTCAGACGAATAAGGAGTAAATGGGAGTCTTTGGTGAGAGGGGCAGAGTGCCAGGACCTGTGTTTCTAGAAATCAAAGCAATTTTAGGCTGGGGTGGGGGTTGTGTCTCTCTTGGGGGTTTAGATAAGTACTTAAAGCTTGTTGTTTCAGACCTCTCAGGGACTGACCTGTCAGAGTTTCTACTTTTTTTTCTTTTTGGGGTCACGCCCAGACAATGCTCAGGTGTTACTCCTGGCTCTGCACTCAGTAATTATTCCTGGTGGTGCTCGGGGACCATATGGGATGCCGGGGATCAAACCCAGGTTGGAGCTTGCAAGGCAGATGCCTGCCTGCTGTACTGTCGCTCTGGTCCTGTTTCTACTCCTCCCCCAATTTCATAGTTCAGCTTTTTGGGGAAAGTTCCCCAGGAGAGATCCCCAACTCTCGGCTTGAGACAAAAGTTTCCTCTACTGCAGACAACCATCCCAGGTCTGCCCTTTCCCAGTCTCCACACACCAAGGCACTTTTCCATAGATGCAAGGTCAGGGCATTCACTGACCACAGCAAGTGACCTGCCAGCCTAGGGCTCAGCCTCCAGGTGGGCAGGGGATGAACGGGTTCTGTTGCAGGTGACTTTTCCCCCTGGTCCATGCTGCTCCCCAGGCATGGAGCTGAATTTCTCTGCGTCAGGAGATGGGACTAGTTTTGGACCAAGGAGCAACGCTGGCTTCGAGTTAATGAGGGACTGAGGGCACTGCCCCATCTTTCTGTCCCAAGCTTTTCACTCCCAGACTTTTTTTCAAAGTCCACGAGCTCTGTCTCTGTTGATATTACTATATGTGTACCTCCAGCCTTCAGGTGGAAAGCAGAAATCTCATTCTCTAGTTTAAGTCCTTGCAAATCTCTGCCCAACAATTAAAAAAGGTGGTTTTGATTGTTCTACTTTTGATAGTTGTCAGAAACGGGATTGCTTAACGTTCATGGGTCAGAGAGTAAGGCCCTTACCTTGCCTGCACCAACAGAGCCCAGTTCCCAGCACCCCCATTCTGAACCCTGCGCCTCCCAGAAGTGATCCCCGAGTGCAGAGTCAGGCATGAGCCATGAACATCACTGAGTGTGTCCACCCCCCCACCACCAAAAACAGAGTAACATGCATGCATGTACTCAACAGAAAGAATAAAGGCATGCTTTTCCTTCAAAGTGGCATTAAATGCAATATCTTTTAAAGTTTATGTACTGTGTGGAGGCCCTTTAACGGATGCATCCTCCCCCAATCAACAATGAGAACCTGGTTTGTTCTTTGTGGGTATGGCAGGCAGTTTGATATTCAGTTGGGCACAGAAGCTTTCTGATGTTTGCCTAACCCGAACAAACCAAACTTAATGTGGAAGTTAAGTTCTCAGGACACGAGACCACACTGTCCTCTTGTGACATTTCTATCTTCCACTCAGAGGGGCAGAAAAGCAGAGCAACTGGCCTTGCCCAATCACGTGGTTTCAGACAAAGCACGGTGCTCGGATCCGTGAGTTTGCTGCAGGCAAACCACTTCACTGGCTGTAACCTTATGATTGATGGAGGTTCCTGGTGGGGACAGGACAGGACAGGCCCACACACTCTGCAGTCAGCACCTGGCCAGCAGGAGCAGCAGAGGACACTCATTTCGGACCCCAAACTCAGCAGGATGGCATCAGCTGTTGCCATGCAGCAGGAAAGATTTCCTCACAGTCCAGCATCACTCACAGTTGGCTTTGGATTTTCCCTGTATCTTCCTTGTCTCATCATTATTTTCTCCCTTCCTTGGGTTTGTGGCAAGGAGAGGAAGGGAGGTCCATACAGGCGGAAGCAGGTCTATACGCCTGAGGAAAAGTGTGCCTGTGTCTCTCTGCCCACTGGCAAGTGTGCAGCACGGAAATGTGGAAGTGAGCCCCTTCTCAGGAGAGCTGAATCCACCCGGGAGACCACAGAGGATGGGCTGCCACAGTACAACCTCACAATTCTAGTAATTGGTTTGACCATTAGCCCCACTTGCTGGGAGCTCACAGGTCTTGACAATCATAGAATATGTTGTGTTTATCTGTCTGACACCTCTGTGAAAATCACGGACCCCAACAGCCTATTGACACTCGCCATAGCCCTGAAAGAGGAATGATTTTGCTGAAACCAGCCATCTTCCGCACTCTATAGGAAAAGTGAAATATTTATGCAGGATGGAATCAGAGAGCCCAGGAAAACAGCTGCCCAGCTAGTCGGTCCACAAAGTGCCTTCTTGTTTGACCCCAGCCAAGAGGCCCTAGGCTTTTCACAGCTCAGAGGCCCCTTGAGGTTTCGGGGCAGGGTCCTCCAGAATCCCCTAAGAGTTTAGTGAGAGCCACTTGGCAGGTTTTGAGATGCTAACTCCTCGCCTTGGGTGTCTGAGTTTAATTTCCTGCTCTGTTACAGCCGCTAGAGGGAACGGAGAGTAACCACGGGCTCAGAAGTTTCACTTGCATGGCAAAAGGTTGTGAGTGACCCGCCATTTAGGTTTGCAGCATCTGATTTATACTAACCGTCAGCTCTTCACACTTACTCAGCACGTGACCTCCAAAGCACCCCTCGTTCCTTCCATCTCATTTTGTCCTCCTGTCATTCTCGTGCTGTGTTGGGGATGGGGAGAAAGGAGGAGAAGGGCTGGTAGCGGCAACTCACTGTCCAGCTGGGTTCTGGTGTGGAGACCAGCCTTCCCTACGCTGGAGTTGGCTTCGGGCTGATGGCCCCTAGAGACAGCAGGGTGGGGATGCCCCCAAGAAGTCATTGGGCAGGAGAAGGCGCCGCAGTGCTCTGCGTGCACTGGGCAGGCTCTGGTGCCTCAGTCATGCTGCTCTTGAGCCGTGCCGGCTCCCTCAGGCGCTGGGGATCCCCGCATTACTGCCGGGCGGGAGATTTCATTCCATTTCCCCTTTCCTCACTCACCCCTCAATGATGGTCGTCTTCTGCATCTTCCCTAACTAATGTTGTGGTTTCTTTTGCTTTTGTGACAAAGCAGCAGGCTGGAGGCCTCACCTCGTCCCCCTGGCCTTTGTCTTGGCCCTTTCCACCGAAACTTAGTGCATCCCAGGAAGATCAATGTGTGTGTGTTTGTGTGCTTGTGTGTGTTTGTGTGTGTGTGTGTGTGTGTGTGTGTGTTGGGGGCGAGGTGCAAGGGAAATCATGAAAAAACACGAACATTTGGTATTTTCAAATAACCCCTCTCCCGGGCTGTTCTTTCCTGGCAGGATGACAGTGCCGATTTGAAGTGCCAGCTTCAGTTTGCCAAAGAGGAAGGTTCCCTGATGCGCAAAAAGATGGCCAAGCTGGGGAGGGAGAAGGATGAGCTGGAACAGGAGCTGCAGAAGTACAAGGCCCTCTGGCGGCGTGGACAGCCCACTGCCCACCGGCGAGGCGGGTGGGCCCCCAGCACCAGGGAGGCCGAGCTAAAGTTGCGGCTGAAGTTGGTCGGAGGGGGAAGCCAACATCTTAGGCCGGAAGATTGTGGAGCTGGAGGTGGAGAACCGAGGCCTCAAAGCCGAGATGGAGGGGACCTGTCGGGGCCAGTGCGGCGCGAGAGGGCCCGGCCGGGAGCATGGCCAACATTCCTACCTCACCCTTCGGGGACTCGCTGGAGTCCTCCGCCGAGCTCCGCCGACACCTGCAGTTCGTGGAGGAAGAGGCCGAGCTGCTCCGGAGATCCATCGCAGAGATCGAAGACCACAACCGGCAGCTGACCCACGAGCTGAGCAAGTTCAAGTTTGGCCCGAGCCGGGGTCGCTGGGTGACAGCGTGGGCAGGGCGCGGGGGCAGCCCCGCTGCAGGAGGAGCTGAAGTCGGCACACCTGCAGATCAGCGAGCTGAGCGGGAAGGTGCTCAAGCTGCAGTATGAGAACCGGGTGCTGCTGTCCAACGTCCAGCGCTACGACCTGGCAGCACACCTGGGCCTGCCGGCCCCAGCCCCCGGGACAGCGATGCCGACAGCGACGCGGGCAAGAAGGAGAGAGCGACGGAGAGGGAAGGCCGCCAGCCCCAGCCCAAGCGGGAAGGTCCCATCGGCGAGAGCGACTCGGGAGGAGATGTTTGAGAAGACGTCGGGCCGGCAGCGGCAAGCCGTCGGAAGCCAGCGAGCCGTGCCCTGCGGAGCTGCTGCGGGCCAGGGAGGACTCCGAGTGCCTGGTGAGCATCAAGCACGAGGCCGAGCGGCTGGAACGGAGCGTGGAGCGGCTCATCACGGACACCGCCGGCCTCGATGCCGAGGCGAGGGCTTCCCAGGGGAGGCGACCGCTCCCCAGGACCTGACGTCCAGGAGGAAGGCGGCAGGGATGAAGGAAACAAGAATGAACCGCAGCTGCTAGGGACCATCAATGCGAGGATGAAGGCTTTCCCGGAAGGAGCTTCGAGCCTTCTTGGAACAGGTGAACGGATCGGGGACAGCGTCCGGGAGGCGCCTGGACGGCCTGTCCCCCCTGCCCCAGCTCTCAGAGTCGTCTAGCTTCCTCTCCACCATGACCTCCGTGTCCCGGGACTCCCCCATCGGGAACCTGGGGAAGGAGCTGGTGCCGGACTTGCAGGTAAGGGGACTCCGGCTCTGCCCCCCTGCTCCGTTGTGTTCTTCCTCCTCCTTGCTGGCATTGCTGCCCTCGAACTCATTCTGCTCACGGCTGCTCGGTTATGATTTCAAACCTGCATTGTACTAAAGCCTCAGCGTCAACCAAATCCCTTTCTATTGGTTGGGTTTCTTTGATTGATTTCTTTTTTTTTTCCGCTTTTAAGTTTTCTTTTCTTTCCTGGTTTCTTTTTTTTTTTTTTCTTCCTTTATTCCTCTCCTGTTTTAACTGCACTGCCGCTCTTGCCGAGCTCCTCCCTCATGACACAAGGCGAGTCCCCATGGAAGAGCTAGGGACCGACGCCAGCCGGCTGCCCTTCCTCCTCTGTCGGCGTCTCGGCGACCCGCTAGCCCGCTGAAGAAGCAAAAGAGAAGTTTAAAACAAACTCATTGCACAGTCAGGATCCTTTAGCAGACTGGCTCGGGAGTGCCCGCGTCCTCACTCGGGTGTACTGCCAGAGGGACACAGCGGGGTCTGGCGGCCCTGGGCAGCCGCATCCCCGCACTCCCGCTGCAAGATGAGCCAGACACGGAGAGGTGCACGCGTGTGAGGAAGGAAGGTTTTGATGGAATCTCACTGTTGGCTCCCTCGGCCCTGCCGCCTCTCCAGAGGGGCAGCGGGGACGAGGCGTAGCTTCCATGGGCGCTCTCCTCTGCATCGCCGCGGGTGCATGACCCGGCTGCCGCCCTGGATCATGGCTTTGGCTGCGTGACCACGAGTGAGGAAGGAGGTGCCTTGTTCGTATCCTTCGTGGTGGCTTGCGGTGGCCTCCGACCGTGCGCCCCACCGCATGCGCCTCCTGCTCTGACCTCTGCACTCTCCCCTTCCCCCTGCTTTCCGTCCATCTAACTGGCGTCTCAGCTCTGTACCCGTCTTTCTCTTGCGCCATTGTTTAACTTTGCTCTTCTGCATCTGGTAGTGTTTTCTGCTCCTCTGCCTGATCCATTTTCTGGTTTTCTTCATCCCCTCCTCCCCGCCCCACCCTCTTGTTCGTACTTTTTTTTTATGTCAAAAAATAATAATAAAAATCAAAATGGACAAACGAAACCTCCCTCCCGTGCACCTAACAGTCCAAACTGAGAGATCAGATGGAGTGGCCACCGCCCGGCTCCGGAGCGAGGGACGAGCTGGAGCATCTGCGCCTCGCACTGCCGGGAGCTGCACCGCAGAGCCGACGGGGACTCCGGGAACTTCCGCCGGGGGCCCAGAGCAGCTTCAGCCTGGAGGTCAGCCTGCCCCCATCCCCGTCGCCTTCCCACCCCTCCTCGTGCTGTGTCGCTCTCCAGCATTGCCAGCCTGAAGCCCAGGCCCTTAGGGACAGGCACAGGGAGATGTGGGACCGAATGGGGCTTCTCTTCAGACAAAGCCTTTGCCTATGTCTGAACCTGGAGGGTCTGGACAAGTGGATGTAAGTGACGTGCAGACAAACAGCCTGGTCAGAAGGCAGTGCCCAGCTGAGGGACCCCTGTGTGAGCCTTCTGGGCTTCTCAAACGCCAGGGAGAATAGGATGAGAACCAACACTGTTGTGCCCTATCCTGGAGGAAACAGTTCTCTCTCTCTCTCTCTCTCTCTCTGTGTTTCTTTCCCCGTGTTCACTGGAGGAAAGTTTCTCTCTCTCTTCTCTCTCTCTGTTGTATCTACACTGGAGGAAACAGTTCTCTCTCTGTCTCTCTGTCTCTCTCTCTCTCTCGTGTCTACACTGGAGGAAACAGTTCTCTCTCTCTCTCTCTCTCTCTCTCTGTCTCTGTCCTCTCTCTCTCTCTCTCTCTCTCTCTCTCTCTCTCTCTCTCCGCCTCTGTCTGTATATCTCTGAACAGAATAGAGAATTTTAGTGCTCAGGGGACCTCATGATGCAAGGAATAAAACTTGGGGCCTCATGCATGCGAGGCTGCCTGCCCTGCCACATGAACCATCTGCCGGCCTCCTCCTGTGTCTCTGGAGGTCAGTCTCGCTGTTTCTGTGACAGCACTCCAGCCCCTGAGGACAGAATCAGGCAGTAAACTCTGGCCTGGGACTCTTCAGCAGTTCCTGTCCCCATAGTAACACCATGTCAACAGACTCCCAGTTACCACCATTCCTGTAGGAAGAGACAGCTGTCAGCAGTGCACGTAGCCCCGCCCAGGACAGAAAGACAGATGGCCCCTAAGGAAAGAGCTGCTGACACTGGGAAAGCCGGTTCTACATAGCCTATGTTAGAAGTTTCTGGATGAAAATTCCGAATAATCGGTTCCTGTGGGGATGGTAGCACTCAGGGCCCACACATCCAGCGGATGTCAGCGGAGGTGAGGACCGTCACCCTGAGAGCAAGTGCCAGCTCAGTGGGTGGATGGTGGGAAGTGACTTGCCCAGAGCACCTGGGAGCAGCAGTACTTGGCTTCTGCCTCTCTCAGGCAATAAGGCGGCTGCTGGCCAAGGCCCGCTCGGCCCTATCCGTGCAGAGCCTTTTCCTCCCTCACCGCAGAGTGGGCCACACCTCTGCCTGAGCAGTGATATGAGAGCAGTCCCAGAAGGCTGCAGTCAAAGCAAAAGCAGAGAAGCCCATGTGGTCCTGCCATTCTTACATTACCTGGACAGAGGGGGCTCACCTGAGAAGGACGCATCCGAATCTCCACCCCAGAGGACAGGACGGGTCCCCCGGAGGCGAGCTTGAAGAGCTGCTGAAGCCCAGCCCCAAACTGGTGCCAGGCCCTTGGAAAATGTGCAGAATCTCCATGTGGCGGGCAGCTGTCTCCCCAGAAGAGGCTGCAGTGCCCGGAAACATTGGTGGTTTTGGTTTATTCTTGTTTGGCTTGTTCTGGGCCCACACCTGCCAGCGTTCAGAGGCTACTCCCAGCTCAGGGTGGCAGAGTGCTGCGGTCAAGGAGCAAAGGTGAACCCAAACGTTTTGTCTAGAACGGAGACGAGAACAAAGCTGGAGGTGCTGCTAGCAGTTTTCTGTATTACCTGCCTCTGTCATAGCCACTAATTGCATGATTAACTGTTCTGTGCTTGCTCATTTTCCTTTGGCTCTTTGCCTTCCTTCCTTGTGGAATGAGGGAGAGGGCCAAGGGGGCAGATGTAAAACCTAATATCTGCAGCTTAAAGGAAGCAACTACGTTCCAGATCTTACCTGGAGTTTTTTTGCAAAGTGAGTTTCTTGACTCCTATTTGTGAAATACCTCTAAATCTTCATAGGGAAAGGGAAAAGAAGGAGCTTGTAATTTGAGAGGAGTATTTCACCCTGTGAATAACTGCAGCAGGAAATATGCTAGAAAGGAGAAAAATGACTGCCTGTGTTCTTACCGCTGCAATTTGGTGGCTAATGAGTGCAGCGGGGAAGGCGTTTGCCTCGCACACAGCTGACCCAGGTTCGATCGCTGACATCCCTTATGGTCCCTCGAGCACCACCAGGAGTAATTCCCCAGTGTAGAGCCAGGAGTAACCCCTGAGCATTGCCAGGTGTGACCAAAAACTTGACCAAAAAAGAAGAGTCTGTCCTAAGGGGCCTTCCTTTCATGGTAGCACTTTGAAAACAGTCACAACCAGAGGAAACTGAAGTCAGAATCCAGTAACACCCAGTAGCTTATTAACCACACAAAAATTAACTCCTTATAACACACACACACACACACACACACGTCAGGCTTCACAAGAGCAAGTGTTCTTGTTGCTTATTAGTCTTAGTGAGCATAAGCAAGACCGTGCACTGCATTCTTTCTCTCTGTGGCTCCCAACAGATCTGCAGAGAGTCCCATTTGTTAAGAAGCAGCATCTATTGGTTTGGAATGTTCAGGCGCCTTAAAAATAGTTCTAAGTGAGAAGCAGCCGAGCATGAGCGCTGGTCAGATTTCAGATATAAATGAAGTCAAGCCTGTACCCAGAGGATTGAGTTTCTGGGTCAGAAATCTCTAAGAGCTCTCCTCTCTTGCGTCCCCTTTTATCCTTTAATCAACGAAACACCAAAGCATTTGCGATTCCTTATGCCTCAGCTGTGAAATACCAGGCATGGTGAAATGACGTGAGGTTTTATGCCAAGTATGTGTACACATGTGTTGACCTCGTCTACTGATTTTGAGAGAAGTAGTAGCAAAACTGGCCAGGACGAAACAGGACTCTACAGAAAATATAATCCCAGCAAGGAGGTAGAATAGAGTCCGTTAGCTGCAAGTATTAGAGTGACTGTAATGGAAAACATGTCTTAGTCTTTTGCGTTTCATGAGTGTGCAGATATATTAAACATGGAAAGTTACCTATGAGCCATTTTCTCAGAAAGATGGAAATTAGTATCAGTCAGCGTGAGACACAAGCATGTGTGGTATAGAGAGCGGGAAGCGTGAACATGGGCATCATAACGCGAACACAGAGGGTGGTTGTGATGTCAGGGCCTCAGAATCCAGTGAGGGTGTGCTGGAATAGCTGGAACTTGTCTGTTAGAGAGATCAGAATAGCTCTGACAAACAGGCAGTTTGGGAGGTGAGCACAGGTTGGCTTTTAGAGTCCAACCATCAGGAATTCGGTGATAGCGGGAACTTTTCTTTCCCAAAGCAAGCCTCTCTGTGTTACAATATACACATCCTCCCCACATGTGTGTGCTTTCTGCAGTTGTGTGGTAATAGACTAGGTCTGCCAGAAACACTTCGCCCACTGTCCTCAGCTCCTGGGCTCGGGAGTGACCAGTGCCACACACTAGTGTTGTGAAGGTGTTTCTGCCTGGCTGCCGCCTGACCTCCTTTGATAGTGTGGCCTCAGAAAGTTCTTTATGATTATTCGGTTCTGTCAGATCAACTATAGTCCTTCTTGCAACTGGGCATGAAAGTGTGGTCATCTTCTTGATTGTCCTGCAGATTTGTGCGTTTTGAGAAGATTAGGCCAATGTTCTGACAAGCTTTAAAGCTCCCTCTGAAGCTACTATCTTCAAAGACCCTTCATTCATTGAGCCCCTTATGAACTCTCTGGCTGTTCTCAAGAACCTGTTGCTGGCGAATTACCCTGGGCCTGTTCAACCCTTTCCCAGAACTCTTCACGCCAGGGCCCAAGCCCCCCTCTTCACCCCCCCAGGTCTCTCTGCTCCCAGCCACCTGGATCTAGCTGAGCTACATGCCAGTGTCCAAACTCTAAACTGCTTTGGCTGCTCCTCTGCTTTCATTTGATCTCAGAGACCCAGCCAGACGTTTTCAAACAAAAGTTAAAATACAAAATCACTTAGTTGGGTCTGGAGCCATGGTGTAGTGGGTAAGGATCTAGCCTTGCATGTGTCCAGCCCAGGTTGTATCCCGGCAGCAGTGTTTGCAGAGTCGCGAGTGGGCTGCGGTGACTCTGCAGGTGAAGGGCAGCACTGGGTGTTTGGATGGCAGACTGACCCTTTCCCCTCCTTTCTTGTGTCAGGACAGAAACCAGGGTAGGACTCAGAGGGCTGCTTAGGTGTTGATTATTTTATGTTCTTACAGTTCCACCCAGCAGAAGAGCCTATTACAGCTCAGCTCATCAATAAATGCTGGATTTAGAGGTGACTACAAGAGTATGCTACCCACACAGCAGAGCCTGGCAAGCTAACCGTGTCGTATTTGACATGTTAAATACCAGTAACAATTATAGACCTCATTCCCATGACCTGATGGAATAGTTTGAGGCTCTTTATGTTCCTGGAGCAAGCAGATGCCCTTGGGCTCTACTAGCATGAGACAGGTCATATGGAGATGTTACTGGTGCCCGCTCGAGCAAATCAATGATGAACGGGAAGACAGTGATACAGTGACAGTTCCATGTGTAAAAAAATACAAAGATGTGGCATCATGACAGGGGCTGTGCAGGTTGCCACACAGAGCAAGGGGCCTCCCAGAAGCCTCCCCTGACTTCTGCTGACTACTCTTTGGGGTGTGTTGGTGTTGATCTCAGCCAGCCGTAGTCCTCGTCTGAGTCAAGTGATTCAGGCGAACCAAACAAAGCACAATAGAATGCCTTGATTTGGGGAATAAGAGGAATAGTGGTCATAGGAGAAGACAGCTGGGATGGAAGCAGCGGACGCCTGACCATGCTTTCTGTGGTTTTTGTTAGGTTTGGTTTCATTCTGGTTTTTGCAGTGCTGGAGATCGAGGCCCAGTGCTGTACCACTGAGCTACATCCACGGCACTAACCTTGTTTTTATTTTTTTTTTTTTTGCCTTTTGGGGTCATACCCGGCAATGCTCAGGGGTTACTCCTGGCTCTGCACTCAGGAATCACTCCTTGTGGTGCTCGGGGGGACCATATGGGATGCTGGGGATCGAACCCAGGCCGGCACAGGATGGCCGCATGCAAGGCAAACGCCCTACCCGCTAGGCTATCGCTCCGGCCCCACTAACCTTGTTTTTAATAGAGCAGAAAGTTTTTATCTATATGTAGCTTTTATTGCTATGCAAGTTACACTTCTGCCACTTCTGTAAACTCAGATTTTATTCACTCTTTTGCTCATAATAAATGTTGGTTGTTTAAAGTGCATACCAGTGTTTTAGGGAGAGATGGAAAGCAATCAGTTTTCAGCAATGTTTTTATTTCCCCAAGACATCCCCACATAAAGGAATATGAAATCTTAACTTGGAAATAGGTTAATGGCTGCCTTTTCCTCTTTCCTACCACTGTATGTGGCAGGGTTTTGCACGTTTTCCAAGAAGCTTCTGGCCATACCACTCTTGCTTCCCACCTCTCTGTGGGCTTCCATCAGCTCGGAGTTCTCCTCAGCGGATGGCGGAGACCAAGTGGCCCAGGAGACCCCAAAGAGAATTTCCACTACTCCCCTTTCCAAGTGCAGTGTTACTGCATGCAGACTTACCGACAGAACTAACGAAAGCTACATTGAGGTCGATACAAGCCCTACATCCAAGGACCAAAGCCCTACATCCAACTCCCAAAGGAGTTTAGAGACGTTTTATTTCCTATCTTTTGCATAGATACATTCTTAAAACACTAGGAGAGACTGAACACGAGAAGCAAATTCGTTTGTCCTAAATATCTCTTCCAGCTAGAACACTCATGAGGCGAGACGAATATAAAACTTCGCAGAGAGTTTCAGACGAGTCATTGGTGTTTCCGTGTTCCGTGCCCCGTATGTAAAATGATGCAGGTGAATCCAGGAGTAGTTGGGTTGCAATGACACACGACAGCGGTCACTCTCTGTCATTCCATTGCAGATGGAGGAGGAGCACCTCTATGCTCTGAGGTGGAGAGAACTGGAAATGCACGGCCTGGCCCTGCAGAGCTCCCTGCACGAGCGCACGTGGAGCGACGAGAAGAACCTGCTGCAGCAGGAGCTCCGTTTCCTGAAGCAGAACATCTTCCTCTTCTACGTCAAGCTCAGGTGGCTGCTCAAACACTGGCGGCAAGGGAAGAGGATGGAGGAGGAAGAAGAGTTGACTGAGGTACCTCCGCATGGAGAGTTCGTCATCTATGTCTGTCTTTCCCTTGATCCCTAGAGGCTGCGGTATCCCCTGCATGTGCTGCCTACTACACACACACACACACACACACACACACACACACACACACAGTCCTATGCCATGATTTTAGATGACTATGGCAAGTCCTGTCCAAACCATGGAATAGCAGCTGCTTGTCCAAATATACACAGACCTTCATTCTGAGAGCTCAAAGCTGGCTGCTGTCTTCTTGATTGCTGCTTTATGAATTGTCATCCTGGGGACCTTTGTAGCTAAACACACACCCTGTACAGACATACCACCCTACCTGTTTAGGGTTAAGCACATACCCTGCCTTAATCCCTTGTTTTAATCCCTTCTCTCACCATACATGATTAGCTAACAAGGACCCCACCCTGCTACCTGATGGCTGATACAGAATTCCCACCCTGCTACCTGATTGGCTAATACAGAATTCCCACCCTGATACCTGATTGGCTGATACAGAATTCCCACCCTGCTACCTGATTGGCTGATACAGAGTTCTTACCCTACTTTCCCCAACTTAAATATCCCTATTTGACCTAATAAAGCTGAGCTATTCCCCCCAAAGTGGTTCATGGAGCCTTCTTTGTGGGTGCTCTGTTTGACCTACTTTGTGGGTGCTCTGTTTGACCTACGTTGTGGGTGCCCTGCCCAACCTTCTTCGTGGGTGTTCTTCTAGCTCAAGATTCGACCCTACCACCGACCTCAGTATCTCTCACCAGCCACATCAACAGGCCTTTCCCACCGCTTCAGCCCTGCTGCTTGGTTAAACCTGGTTCTCACACTTTGTCTTCCGTCCTCGTGTCTTTTCCTCCATGCTGGAAGTCTATCTTGCCTTGCACTCTTGAAGCATCTCTCCTGAGCCTGGCCTGAGCCACTCGCTACCACAGTTTGTGTGTTGCACTTCCACGGGTCTCAGCTCCCAGATTCCAAACAGAGAGACGATGCAGCAGGGACTACTTCAGGTTGCCTTTTCTGGAGCCATCCGTCCCAGGGGCCCTAACCCTGCTGGCTCCTTCCTGGCCTTGCTTTCTGGTGGGCTCAGGGCAGAGACGAGGGCAACCTTCAGTTCTGTGTAGCTGCGTTCCTGCCCCAAGGTGTTGTGAATAGTTGGGGTCCTTTAGACCTGCATGTGCTTTGCATCCATAAACTATGGAGGTCGGAAGAGAAGTGTGTATGGGTCCCTATTTCTTCTGGGCGAAGGAAGGCTTCACAATCAGATTCTGCTGACTTTCAAATCCTCGAGGAAACCTTGACATAGTGAAGCTTTTCAAGTTCCTCTGGTGGATAAAAGTGTGGCTGTGAACCAACACTAACTTAGAAAGCAGTGAGGTTTCTTTCATATGAAAATATCAACAAATAGTAAAATTTCCCCTTGTTTCTCATAAAATTTAGACCTGCATTCTGTGCTGTTTAAATGGAGGAAGAGGCCAGTGAACTACAGGGCCTAAATGAGTGTCCTAGAGGCAAGGCTGGGAGTGAAGTCTTGATAACCCTTCGGATGGATCTTCCAGGCGACACAAATCAGGCTGTGGCAAAGCAACTTGGGCAGAGAAGTGATAATTGTCTTTTGCTGTTTTCAGGGTGAGCACCCAGAGACCCTTCCCAGGCTTGGGGAAGTTGGAGTCCAAGGGGACTTCAAGGGGGATGGCCCAGACCAAGAGGACAGCAGTCCAGGCCTTGGATTTCCAGCAGGAGACCGTTCTCCCCACTGCCCTGTGCCAGCGAATGAACACGAGTCTCGGCTGCAACCTGCAAATGGCGGACAGCTCCATGGACAGGTGTGTGCTGGCGTCCCCGTCTGCTTAAACACCTAGGCCTGTGTCGTCCTTCACAGGCACATCTCAGGGAGTAGAAAACACTTCTTTGTACTAGAAATCACAACAGTAAGTCTGTGTATATGAGAGAGAGAGAGAGAGAGAGAGAGAGAGAGAGAGAGAGAATTGAACCCAGGCCAATACCAGCACTGTGCCACAGTGCTAGTCCCTGACCCCAGAAGCAAGGCCCTTGCTTACAGAGTTACATTCCCGTAGCTCTTAGACTTACGCATCTAAACTGTGGTCATCGGAAGATCAACAGATCAACCTAGACATGTCTGCTCAGGGTCAACATATGCATCTTAGAAAAATAAAAATTATTTTTGGTTGCTTTATTTATAGTGTTGAAAATTGAACACAGTGCCTCATAGATGCAAGGCGAGTGCAATATTCCTGAAGCCCAAAATGGATTCTATTGAGTGGCCTTAGGTTGCTCAGCTCAGCTGAGAGAGAGAGAGAGAGAGAGAGAGAGAGAGAGAGAGGGAGTGCAGCAGGAAGGGCATTTGCCTGGCACGTGAATGATCTGGGTTTGATCCCCGGCACCACATAAGGTCCCCAAGTCTATGAGCAGTGATTCCTGGGTGCAAAATCAGGAGTAATCCCTGAGCCCCGCCAGATGTGGTCCCAAAGCTGAATAAATGAATAAATAAATAGATGAATGAATGAATGAATGAGCGAATATCTTGTATCAAGAGAAAAGAAAAACTACCTTGTTGTAAAGCCCCAAACATGTAGTACAAAGTGTTGTAAGATCTTTTTGGGCCACTTGAAGCATAATGCCCTAAATAAGAAAATATTTGATGAACTTTTTTTTAAGTATGTAAAAAGCAAGGTAGATTTCAATGTGGACTTTTAAAAAGAAATGATTCATAGTGCCAAATGCAATATTTATTTAGAGCAGCCACGCCATGCTTAATCGACAGCCAAAAGATGCTGTTGATACCACGCCAGATTGTTTCATTCCTCTCTGCAAACCCTCGGCCCCGTGGGTTTCCTGTGTTCAAACCTTCAGCGGTACCAATGTCAGAAGCTGTTCTTGCTTCTAGACTTCCTGTCTCAGCCTCTCCTGACACTGTGTTACTTCTCTGTGGACTCCACAGAACAGCGAGGGCCTGGAGCCCTGGCTGTGGCTGAGGGGCCAGTCAGGGGGTTGTGGGGGCCCCCGCGTTGAGAACACTCGCTCTCCTTGCCCTGGGCACCACAGCTACAGCTGCTGCCTCAGCCCAGGGCCTAGTGCGAGCTGGCTGTGTGAACGCACCCACAATGTGTCCACACAGGACCAAGTGCGAGCTGATCGGCTTCCGAACACTGGCTCAGATCCAAGTAAGACGTAAAGGGTGGCTCTGGGGTAGCTTTCTGTCTGTGAACAAATCATATTTTCGCCACCTAAGGGCTGTTTCTGAGCACGCCCACCATTCCTTAGTGATCCCTCAGTACTGTGGCTGAAGAATAGGAGCCTGGTATCAAAGGCCTTTATAATTACAGTTATTATAGTTACAGTTATTAGGAAACATGTCATTACGCCAGAATCCACAGGCACGTTTTCGATCATGGAATGGGCTTCCCAGCAGTGATCTAGTTGGAGAATAAAAGGCTTCTTGTTGATAAATTCTTTAAACTCTACCTCTTTCATTATTTTTCAGAGTCATTAGAGATCCATCAACCCAATAAAGTGTCTGTGCTTAGCTCTGACGGTTTGGTGGCCAACTGGCCACACCACAGACCTGATGCCTCTAAGGTCCCACCTTGGGTGTGTCCACACAGGCATTCAAAGGCTTTGGGCAAGAGGGGGAAAATGCAAGACATCTGGTTTTCTAAACAGCAGTCATGGAAAATCTGACCCATGAGGTGGCAAGTAATGTAAAATCACTCAGATGTTTCATGCTGGCGCCTGCTGCTTTCCCCAGCACTTATTTTTTCAACTCTTCCTCGTGCTTGTGGAAGGAGACACAAGTTTCTCCATACCCGCAGTGGGAGAAACAGGCCCCAGGCTAGCGGGGCGGTGGCTGGACACGGAGAACCGCCCCTGCCTGTACTGGACCTGTCCGACCAAGCAGTTAAGTGCCAGCTGCTGTGATGGGGATTACTGGGCTCTACTGTAAGCTCCAGCTGGCTCCCAAGAGCAAAGGCCGCTCTGCTGGCTTTGCCTGACGTTCAGTGGCAAGATCATTCGCTAGGCTGCCTGCACCCAAAGGCCAGGACACTTGCCTCCCCCAACTGCCGGCCCACCCGCGCCGTTTTCAGAAACTTCGAGCACCTCCCAAGGTGATAAGCAGAGGGGAGACCTGGCCAGCCCTCATTCCCCCAAGCCGGACTTGTGACTTGCAGATTTCCCAGGCTTTGTCCTTGCCACAATCCAACATGATAGATGGCAACATTTATCTCATCCAAAGAAGTAAAGGCATAAAAAGTTACACGGACTGTGACAGTCAGGAGAAGAGCTATGGAAATTCAGCAGGTTGGAGAGCTCTGGGCTCTCTGTCCTCCCTGATAGTTGCTCAGTGCTAAGATGACGGAGTGGCGGCTGCCTCCTGGCTGTCAGAAGAGAAGGCAGTTTGCTTCCGGCCTGGAAGGACCAGGGAGAAATAGGGGCACATGTCTCGTGTCTCTCTCACTAAGCACCAGATGTTGATTGGGGAACAGGAGCAGTAGTTCAGCAGGTTGGCCACTTGCCTTGCCCTCAGCTCACCCAGATAGAATCCCTGGCACTCCGGATGGTCCCTCAAGCCTGCCAGGAGTGATCCCTGAGGGCCTAGCCAGGACTAAGCTGGGTGTGGCAGAAAAAATATGCTAGCGCATTCAAGGCCAGCATTCATCAACTGTGTTAAGCATTTCTTACTTACTAATAATTCCAGAAATCATGTCTTTTTAAATGAAATAATTAGCAGTGCCAGCATTATGACCTTGTGGTTCCAACAACTAATCTTCCCAGAAACAGATTAGCTTATTACAAAAGCCTTTTTTTTTCTATTCAGGGATATGGCCTCTTTCTTACAGCATCAAAGAGTACATATGCAGAATCTCATATAAAACTCAAAGCGGGAAGGGGGGCTGGAGTGATAGTCTAGCTATTAAGGTGTTTTCCTTGCAAGCGGCTGACCCAGGTTCGATCCCCAGCACCCCATATGGCCTCCAGAGCACCGCCAGGCATAATTTCTGAGTGAAAAGCCAGGGAGCAACCCCCTGAGTGTCGCTGGGCGTGACCCAAAAAAGAAAAAAAAAAAACTCAGAGCAGGATTGGAGCTGGAGCAACAGCACAGTGGGTAGAGGGTTTGCCTTGCATACAGACAACTGGGGTTTGATCCCTGGCATCCATATATGACCCTGAACAGAGCCAGGTGTGGCCCCACACCAAAAAGAAAACCTCAGAGCGGGATCTAATGAATGGTATTTGCAGTTAGCTGGAAATACCCGCTAACATGAGTCACTAGCTTTGACCCCGGCTGAAAACTCTGACCTGGGGCTTAGTCTGGGGACTGAGGAGCCTCTTATTCATCTGAAACTTTGTTCCTGAAGAGGCTGGTTGACTTAAAAGCTGGCGCTGTGCCTTGCTTCCTGCACTGCGAGTCACTGAGGCGTCTGGCAACCTCCCTTTTTGCTTTGCACAAGAGAAACTAGAAAGAAGGAACGAACACCACATGGCCCACACCTCAGAACCGGGAACCATCCCGACTCCTGTTTGGTCGATTGATTGGTTTGGGGCCTCACCAGCAGTGCTCCTGGGCTGTTCCTGGTCTGCTGCTTGGAAGGTTGTTCCCTAGGGGTGCGGGGAGCCATGAGCTGCCAGGCTGGAATTCAGGAGGCCTGAAGACAGAGCATGTGCTGCGGCCCACAGGGCCGTCACCTCTCCAGGCCAGTCTGTAGTGCTCTCACGTGAAGCTGTCGTCTGGAGCATGGACACAGTCAGGTCACTGTTTGTATATGGCATCCGGGATTATTGCTCCCGTTGTACCTTTCCAGCCTCTTCTATGACACTTGTGGCTGTCTATGAGACAGACCAGTCAGAGCTTGTGATTAGGAAACATTTTATTTTTGCTTTTGGTTGGTTGGTTTCTAAAACTGTAAGAACAACACCTGGGGGCCAGAGCGATAGCACAGAGGGGAAGGTGTTTGCCCTGCCCACGGCCCTCCTGGGTTCAATCCCAACCATCCCATATGATCCCCCAAGCACTGCTAGTAGCAATTCCTTGAGTGCAGAACCAGGAGTAGCCCCTGAGCATCTCCAGGGGTGACCCAAAAAGCAAAACTAAGAACCATACCTGCAGGGTGAGTGAAAATTTCCAAAGAGGAGCACAAGGACTGACTTACCCTTGGCTTGAGGGGAAGGAAGTAGCGGAGCCAACTGACGCTGCTGCTTTGTGAGAGCTGCTGCTTTCGCATCGCTCAGCTCTGGAGGGGTTGAAGGGTCGTTTTCACTTGACACGTATTTAACAATCACAATAGGTTAAAGGTTGCCCAGCTCTGCTGCTGGCATAAAAGTTTCAGAAAACTGTATCCAGGTGATCTTCCAGGATTTCTACGTAGACCAGAATCCTGATTTATTTTCTGACTGATTTCAAATCCTCTTTTTATCACCAAAATAGCTTAGTAGAAGTCACCAGAGGAAGAAAAAGTGAGAGTTTCCTTTTCGACATTCTTCAGGACAACTCTTTTATGTCCCTCAGTTAGGAGATGGAATTGGTTTCACAGAGATTAATTAGTTTAGGATTTTTTTGCCTCTGAGGACCCTAATACAAAAAATTATCAAACATCCTTTCTCTAACTTTTTGTTATTGTTATTCATTGAAAAGTACCAGACACAGACCAGGGAGATAGAAGAGTGGACAGCCCTGGCCCGCTTGTCTTGCATGTGGCCAACCTAGGTTTGATCTTCAGAACCACATGTGGTTCCCTAAGCCTTGTCAGGAGTGGTTCCTGAGCACAGAGCCAGGAGTGAGCCCTGAGCACAGAGCCGGGAGTGAGCCCTGAGCACAGAGCCGGGAGTGAGCCCTGAGCACAGAGCCGGGAGTGAGCCCTGAGCACAGAGCCAGGAGTGAGCCCTGAGCACAGAGCCGGGAGTGAGCCCTGAGCACAGAGCCGGGAGTGAGCCCTGAGCACAGAGCAAGGAGTGATCCCTGAGCACAGAGCCAGGAGTCATCCCTGAGCACTGGGCCGGGAATGAGTCCTGAGCACAGAGCCAGGGAGTGAGTCCTGAGCACAGAGCCAGGAGTGATCCCTGAGCACAGAGCCAGGAGTGATCCCTGAGCACAGAGCCAGGAGTGAGCCCTGAACACAGAGCAAGGAGTGATCCCTGAGCACAGAGCCAGGAGTGAGCCCTGAGCACAGAGCAGGAGTGATCCCTGAGCACAGAGCCAGGAGTGATCCCTGAGCACAGCCGGAGCCTGAGCCGGGAATGAGTCCTGAGCACAGAACCAGGAGTGAGCCCTGAGCACAGAACCAGGAGTGAGCCCTGAGCACAGAGCCAGGAGTGATCTCTGAGCACAGAGCTGGGAGTGATCCCTGAGCACAGAGCCAGGAGGTAATCCCTGAGCACAGAGCCGGGAGTGAGCCCTGAACACAGAGCCAGGAGTGATCCCTTAGCACAGCCAGGAGTGATCCCTGAGCACAAAGCCAGGAGTGATCCCTGTGCACAGAGCTGGGAGTGAGCCCTGAGCACAGATCCGGGAGTGAGCCCTGAGCACAAAGCCTGGAGTGAGCCTGAGCACAGAGCCAGGAGTGATCCCTGAGCACAGACAGGAGTGATCCCTGAGCACAGAGCCAGGAGTGATCCCTGAGCACTGAGCCGGGAGTGAGTCCTGAGCACAGAGCCAGGAGTGAGCCCTGAGCACAGAGCCAGGAGTGATCCCTGAGCACAGAGCCAGGAGTGATCCCTGAGCACAGACAGGAGTGATCCCTGAGCACAGAGCCAGGAGTGAGCCCTGAACACAGAGCAAGGAGTAATCCCTGAGGAACAGAACCAGGAGTGATCCCTGAGCACTGAGCCGGGAATGAGTCCTGAGCACAGAACCAGGGGTGAGCCCTGAGCACAGAGCCAGGAGTGATCTCTGAGCACAGAGCTGGGAGTGATCCCTGAGCACAGAGCCAGGAGTGATCCCTGAGCACAGAGCCAGGAGTGTTCCCTGAGCACAGAGCCAGGAGTGTTCCCTGAGCACAGAGCCAGGAGTCATCCCTGAGCACTGGGCCGGGAATGAGTCCTGAGCACAGAGCCAGGAGTGAGCCCTGAGCAAAGAGCCAGGAGGCGAGCCCTGAGCACAGAGCCAGGAGTGATCCCTGAGCACAGAGCCAGGAGTCATCCCTGAGCACAGAGCCAGGAGTCATCCCTGAGCACAGAGCCAGGAGTGTTCCCTGAGCACAGAGCCAGGAGTGTTCCCTGAGCACAGAGCTAGGAGTGAGTCCTGAGCACAAAGCCAGGAGTGATCCCTGAGTACAGAGCCAGGAGTAATCCCTGAGCACAGAGCCGGGAGTGAGCCCTGAACACAGAGCCAGGAGTGATCCCTTAGCACAGAGCCAGGAGTGATCCCTGAGCACAAAGCCAGGAGTGATCCCTGAGCACAGAGCTGGGAGTGAGCCCTGAGCACAGAGCCTGGAGTGAGCCTGAGCACAGAGCCAGGAGTGATCCCTGAGCACAGACAGGAGTGATCCCTGAGCACAGAGCCAGGAGTGAGCCCTGAACACAGAGCAAGGAGTGATCCCTGAGCACAGAGCCAGGAGTGATCCCTGAGCACTGAGCCAGGAGTGAGTCCTGAGCACAGAGCCAGGAGTGAGCCCTGAGCACAGAGCCAGGAGTGGTCCCTGAGCACAGAGCCAGGAGTGATCCCTGAGCACAGACAGGAGTGATCCCTGAGCACAGAGCCAGGAGTGAGCCCTGAACACAGAGCAAGGAGTGATCCCTGAGAACAGAACCAGGAGTGATCCCTGAGCACTGAGCCGGGAATGAGTCCTGAGCACAGAGACCAGGAGTGAGCCCTGAGCACAGAGCCAGGAGTGATCTCTGAGCACAGAGCTGGGAGTGATCCCTGAGCACAGAGCCAGGAGTCATCCCTGAGCACAGAGCCAGGAGTGAGCCCTGAGCACAGAGCCAGGAGTGTTCCCTGAGCACAGAGCCAGGAGTGATCCCTGAGCACTGGGCGGGAATGAGTCCTGAGCACAGAGCCAGGAGGAGCGAGCCCTGAGCACAGAGCCAGGAGGCGAGCCCTGAGCACAGAGCCAGGAGTGATCCCTGAGCACAGAGCCAGGAGTCATCCCTGAGCACAGAGCCAGGAGTGTTCCCTGAGCACAGAGCCAGGAGTGTTCCCTGAGCACAGAGCTAGGAGTGAGTCCTGAGTACAAAGCCAGGAGTGATCCCTGAGCACAGAGACAGGAGTGATCCCTAAGCACAGAGCCAGGAGTGATCCCTGAGCACTGAGCCAGGAGTGATCCCTGAGCACAGAGCCGGGAGTGATCCCTGAGCACAGAGCCGGGAGTGAGCCTGAGCACAGAGCCAGGAGTGATCCCTGAGCAGAGCCAGGGTGATCCCTGAGCACAGAGCCGGGAGTGAGCCTGATCACAGAGCCAGGAGTGATCCCTGAGCACAGAGCCAGGAGTGATCCCTGAGCACAGAGCCAGGAGTGATCCCTGAGCACAGAGCCAGGAGTGATCCCTGAGCACAGAGCCAGGAGTAAGCCCTGAGCATCACTGGATGTGACCCAATCACTCCCCCAAATAAAAATAAGTCAAGAATAAAAGGCAAGTAGCAATCCGTTTCGTGAATAGCTTTTAAGAGAGTAAGGACTGACTCATTCATCTAGGTGGTAAGAACTGACTCGTTCATCTAGGTGGTAAGAACTGACTCGTTCATCTAGGTGGTTGGGTTTTGAGACATCGGGAGAGGAGCCAAAGTCAGTCCCCAGCTCCAAGTATCCACCTCCTCCCTCACAGACCCCGACACCCACAGTCCAAAGCAGCACCTTGCCGTCAGGCCCAAGCTGAATTATCAGAACCGGGTGACCGAGTATCACTAGGACTGACCCCCTCATCACTCTCTGGGAGATCCACCTGCCGCTTTCAAAGAGGAAGAAGATAAACTCCCACATTAGCTAATAACAATTCAACTACAACTTCACTCTATCACTGTCTTCCTGTAGATCATTGATTTGCCAAGTGGGCACCAGCAACATCTCAATACGTCCTGTGAAATACAACTTCACAAGAATTAAAACTGATTTTTTAGGCCACACCCAGCGGAGCTCAGGGGTTACTTCTGTCTCTGAACTCAGGGATCACTCCTGGAAGTGCTCAGGGGGCTATATGGATGCCAGAGAGCGAACACAGGTTGGCTCTGTGGAAGACAGTTGCCCTACCTGCTGGGCTATGGCTCTGGCCCACAAATAATCAAAATTCTTAAAAAATAAATAAATAGTAACGAAAACAATAAAGGTTTATAAGCAAACTAACTAACAATACAAAACTTTTGAAAGTGTGGGTTGTTTATTTCAGGAACTTATCCAAAGGTGCTCAGGGATAGCTCCTAGTCGTATGCTCCAAGGACCACGTCCAGTACAGGCGATAGAAAATGGGTCAGCTGCATGTCCAGCAAGGGCCATAACCTCTGCACTATGTTTGGAATCTCTCGCTCCTAAAGATCTGCACTCTTGTATTTTTTAATTTTTGTTTTTGGGGTTTCTTTGAGCCACACCAGCTGCTCTCAAGAATCACTCCTGATGATGCTTCGGGGACCGTACTTGATGCCAGGGATTGGACCTGGGTGAGCTGGGTGCAAAGGAAAGAGGAGGCTGATGTCTGTGCAAAACACAGGAAGCTTCAGGCTCCATCTCGCTGCCTTGGCCTGAAAGGGTCAAGCTGTGGGGGTGGGTGAGAAGAGCCTCTGGGCTCTGCCCTCCCCTGCAGAGGAGCGCTGCATCCAGCACGCCTGTGAGCGCTTTCCTTCCCCTGACCTCCACAATACACTAGCCAAGGTTGCCTGAGCAGCTCTGAGAGCTTGTGGTGAGCTAAGTGGTTTCTGTCTGGGAGAAGAGATGGTTTGTGGGCGATGAGCTGAGTGGTTACTGTCTGGGAGGAGGGATGGTTCGCATGGTGACAACTGTAGTGGTTGCTGTGTGAGAGGAGAGACGGTGCGTGAGGTGATGAGCTGGGTGGTTGCTGTGTGAGAGGAGAGAGGGTGCGTGAGGTGATGAGCTGGGTGGTTGCTGTCTGAGGAGAGACGGTGCGTGTGGCTTCTGTTGTCTGGTGCCGTCATTAACGCAGTGTGTTCGTTATTCATTCAGACAAAGCTTTCTCATAGGAAGTCCACACTGACGTGGACGAAGACAGCCTTCGGTTTTGAAATGCCCCTTTTAAGGACAGGAGGGCTTAGGAGATATAGAGTGTAAGAGACCGGCAATAAAACCCAGTCTTCATTCAACAGGGCTTTTGGGGTTCCTCACACCAGCCCATAATGTGCAAAACACTAGGAGAGGGGGTGCAGGCTTCGCTGTCCCCACCAGTGCCCGAACTCACGGTGGTGGCCCTGGAGGACAGTGATTCCATCGTAGCTTCTTGAGGAAGCGATTATGAACAGATGAAGCACTTACATTTGACTTTAGCTACTAAACTTCAAGGACCGCCTGCGCCCCATGCTTACTGCATGCATGACGCATTCAAGGCTGTATTCCCTTTGTTCAGCCTTTGGCTCTCCGCCGTCAGTGAGTGTCTAGCCCTTGTTCTCAGCACCCAGCCGAGCTCACATGTCGGTAGCCCAGACCTTTCTCCTGCTGCCGCCTCCTGGCTACCCGCTCCCTGGGCTCTCGCAAGCTTCCCGTGGCTTCCTCTAATGCTGCAGCCCTCCCCCATATCCGTGGCTCTCCGAGTTTTCCCCACACCACAGTGAACCCAGCCCCGCCCTCAAGGCAGGCCTCTCCCCCTCTTCTGAGGAGGCAGCTAATTCCCCCATCACCCTGCAGGTGGAAAACCAGCAGCTGTTCAGCGCACTCAGGACCTTGCTGGAGGAGCTGCGGATGGAGCTGCGCGAGGACCAGCACGCCGGCTGCACCTGCAGCAGCAGTACGCCAGCGACAAGGCAGCCTGGGATGTGGAGTGGGCCGTGCTCAAGTGCCGCCTGGAGCAGGTACCCCCCACTCACTGCCCTGCGCTTAGCCGACTCCGACATCCGGGACAGGTGGGAGGTGGCCCGGAGCCGCCTGGAGCAGGTCCCCCACTCACTGCCCTGCGCTTACCTGACTCCGACATCTGGGGCAGGTGGGAGGTGGCCGGTGACCCACATCCCAGAGAAAAAGGGTTTCCAGGACAAAGCACAGTTGTCTGGCTGTTCCAGGCCCTGCCTTGCCCAGTGCAAAGCGAGCAGCATCTTACGGTCTTTACCTTCCCACTCTGCCCCAGGCGAGGCGGACTTGAGCCCTCGCAAGTAGCCACAGTCTCCAGGACACAGTCCACAGGGCATGTGGACAGCGCTCAGACAGGGACAGGGGGAGCGGGCCGGGGTTGGTTGTCCTTCAGAGAGGTAAATGCATACTTTCCTTTGAAAAGCGTGGACCAGAAGGCGGTCCGTCTCAGTGCCAGTATTCGCACTGAAGGAAACCGGCCCGGAGATCAAAGGGCCCTTCCTGCCGCATGAAGTGGAGGCTGGCTTCCTGCCTCCACACCCCCACCCCAAGCAGGTTTGGAGATCTGACACGGTGGCTGTTTTGAAGATCAGACTGATGTGTTTTATCCCTTGGAATTCATGAAGCCCCACTTCCTCCCTGTGTCTGCTCGCTTAGAGCAGGTCTTGGGTCTCTTCCGGCTCCTTGATTGTGAGGGAAGAAAGACCTGTGCATCTTGGCTGATCGGCCTCCTCTGTCTTATTTGGAAACAAACCGTACCCATCGTTTGCATTTTACATGCATGGCGGATACACAGCAAAGCACAAGGCCGGTTCACAGACAGCCGCCACCCCGTGCTGACTCCTGCCCTGCTTCCTGTCTCCTGCCCCTTGCCTGGTCGGAGCGTCCCACCCGCTGCTCCGTTAATCTCAGAGGATTAGATTACCTTGCTTCTGGTCCACACTTTTCAAAGGAAAGGACTCGCTCTGAGGAGCTCCCCCTACTCAATTTGAAAGATGTTTATGGAGGGATGCTGCCTACGTCTACAGACTTCACATGTAAACTGAAGAAGGGGAAGTAAAACGTTTGGTGCCAGCCAGTTTCAAAGCATTTCCTCTTTTAGTGAAGCCTGATCTTTTCCTACACATTTGCTGCAAATAAAGCCTCAGGGAGTCACTAAGAAGCAGAAATAAAGAGGACTTCAAAGCTAGTTGCCAGGTGGTGAGAGATAAAGATGATTCATCTTCAGATCACTCTCTTTCTGCCCATTTCTTAGATAGACATTTGTAGCCCAGGAAGCAATTGCGTGGGCCATGCTGGTTCCTTTAGTGTAACCTCACCTGTACCCTGTGCATATACACAGCAGCTGGATTCTACCAAAGGAAATATTTATCTTAGTAGAGGCTCTGTTGAAGCTGTTCCCAGATCTCTGATTCTTTTAGTTGACTCCTAAGTCAGACCTAAATACCAAGGCTACAGCAACCAATAAGAAATAAAGTCTTTGATTTGGGTTTTGTTGGTTTGTTTGATTTTTTTTTGGGGGGAGAGTCCCACATCCATCAGTACCCACAGTGACTCTCAGATCTGTGCTCAGGCCCCTGGCGTTCACAGTCTGTTCCCTGATCACTGACCGGCTCTCCAGCCCTGCTGCGTGTGTGTGTGTGTGTGTGTGTGTGTGTGTGTGTGTGTGTTTTGTTTGGTGGTGCTTGGGGGGAACCATCTGTGCTCCCAGAGTTGGATCACCATGTGTAAGGCAAGCATCCTACCCATGGCACTATGGTTCAGGCCTGAGTGCGCACACATGTTTGTGTGTGTGTTTGTGTGAGTTTTGTGTGTGAGAGATCTTTTTTTGAAGAGTCTGTAGTGCAGGGGAGACTCAGACAGTGACTGTAATTTAGAGTAGTTTGAGAAGCGTCTGCCTGGTCTATGCTCAGTGGTCATCAGGGGCTGTGGGCACGCAGGGCATCACGCTCAGTTCTGGGTCGGAGAAGGTCATTCATGAGGACTCTCAGAGGATGAAAAGGAATGGGTGCAAGGAGGAGAGGAACAGAGTTTCCAGAGACAAGGATCTCCTGAAGAAAGGAGAAGGAACACCTGAGCAGCAGAGAAATCCAGGATGCGTGAAAAGGGGAAAAAGGTGTTCAAAGAATTGAAGCCTTGATCAGACTGTGTCATGGAATTCAGCTACTTTGATTTTCATTTTAAAAGTCTTTGGGGGCAGGAGAGATTATATAGCGGGCTGGGTACATGCCCTACAGGCAGGAGACTCATTCAGTCTCCAATTCTCAGCATTTATGACCTCTCCCGAGCCACTGCCTCCCAGCAGTAGCCCTGAGAATAACCCCTGAACATGAGATGGCCAAAACGTATTTCTCAATTCAAGGTAGAGAATGGGTAGGAGTAAGGCCCTTCTGAACTGGAATAGGGGTAGGTACCCCTATGTCCACGAGTCTTTCTCTGAGCAGTCACATTCCCCAACAGCAGCGTACACTAAACTTCTTCCTCCAGACTTTAAGTCCTTGTTATCACTTATGTTACTATTAAACACACTATACTCACTGTGCATTCAACCATTTTTTGCTCTAATATTTTAAAGCAATTAAAAGTAGAAAAAATTAATTACACATTTGTCTCTGTGTATAGTGTGTCTAATATCCTCTCTCATGTGTGTGTGTGTGTGAGAGAGAGAGAGAGCTATCTGCTGGTATCTTGTCACTTCTCCCAAGAATGGTCTCTATCATTTATTGACCTGCAGCTCTACTGACGATGATTTGTTTCCATTTTCATTTGCTGCAAAGTCCTTCTCTCCCCCTTCATTTTTGAAGTCTCCACTTGCTGAATGTGCAGTTCTGTTGAAGTCGACCTTCCCTCCTCCAGTCCCTCAGAGATATAATTCCCGTGTCCTCTGATTGGCAGAGTTCTGAGAAGTGCCGCCCTGGTTAACTCTGTGTATGCTGTTTCTTTTCCTGTTTCTCCTAGGTTCTCAGCAGTTTGGATGTGATATAGCTAGACAGAATTATTTTTTTCTACGTTTGTTTTGGTATTTATCTCCTGGATGTTTGACATATAGTTGTTACAGACTGCTAGGTACAGCGGCTGCCTCATCACCAGAACCCATATAGGGAATAAGGACATGGGGGAGGTGGGGCGGTATTGTACCATCGGGGAAGGCAGGCCAGAAGTCATGGTGACTCGGACTGGCAGTGGGAGGAGAAGCAGGCTGTGGGTTTGTTGCTTGATAGTCTATGTGAGGCTGTCACGTTGCTAAGTTGCACTTATTTATTTATTTATTTATTTATTTTGCTTTTTGGGTCACTCCCAGTGATGCTCAGGGGTTACTCCTGGCTCTGCACTCAGGAATTACCCTAGCAGTGCTCGGGGACCATATGGGATGTCAGGGATCGAACCCGGCTGCAAGCAAGGCAAGCGCCCTACCTAGGGCTGAACTATCGCTCGGCCCCTAATTTTCACTTTTAAAGTGAAATATGTTCTTCCGTGGAATCAGTCACATCACAACTGCATTTCTATAGATAGTAGATAAACATGAAGCTTCTTTACTCCTGTGAAAGCGAGATGTGTGAGGAACTGAGTTCCAGTCTTTTCCCCCTGGACAGCTGGAAGGGAAGACCGAGAATCACCTGGGAGAAACGGGCTCCCCTGCGGACACCAAAGGGGTGGTCAAGAAGGAGAGGGAGGCGCACCAGCAGCTGCTGGCCGACAGTCACGGCCTGGTCATGGACCTGCGCTGGCAGATCCACCACAGTGAGAAGAACTGGAACCGGGAGAAGGTGGAGCTCCTCGACCGCCTCGACAGAGACCGGCAGGATTGGGAGCAGCAGAAGAAGGAGCTTCTGTGGAAAATAGAGCAGGTAGGGCGCGTTTCGGAGGAGCAGGAAGGCGCGGACACCATCACATCCACTAGGAATGAGACCACTTAAGTAAAGGGGAAGAAATCACACAGCACAGAGCCTTCACCAGGGTATTGCATGGACTCCCGAGAGAAAGCGTTGGAGATGAGGCGTGCCGCGTTGCCTGACTTAGGCCTTCTCCTTGCAATCTGTAGGTAACTTTCTTGGGTGGCATGTATATGAGTAGAGATGGGGAGTAACTTCTTAACGGAGTTAAGAAACAAAGATGAGGTCATTTCTGGTTTTGGAAAGTGATTTCTTACCCCACTTGCCATTTGCCGCTCAGATCTGGTCACAGTGCCTGCCCCCGTTTGGATGGAATTGCTGTCCACTAGAGGAGTAGCTGAACTCAACTGGAGGTCAGGCTGTTTGCAACTGCTGTGGATGTTGCTGAGCAGTGATTAGCGAGGGTGGTAGTTAGGGGAGCTACCAGAGAGCTCACTGTCTGCAACCAAACAAGTGATTCGAGCCGTCAGAATTTAGTGGGGGAAGAGGGAAATGTTTCCCCGATCTCCGCTAATCATCCTCTGCATTGCGCAGATTAGGTGTATTTAGTTAATTTGGGACCAGGTTACCTCAGTGAAGCCTGGATTAGAAATTTTCACATGGGCCAGACTTCCTCTCTCATCCATTTTCCTTGTTGCAGTCTGTCACACGGGAGACCTCAAGGAAACACACTAAATCAATAGAGAACAGAGTTTGGGAAGGGTAATCTTCTACCCACGTTGACCTACGTTTTCATGGAGTCTTTTGGGGAGATATGCTCTGTTATCCCCAACAAGGCCTCTGTGCTAGACATAGGCAGTAGTAGAGGTTGATTTCAGCATGTGGTAAGGGAGGGAGGAGGCAAGTGGTGAAAAAGACCAGCCTCGTTTGGCTCGGACGCTGTTGAGAAGAAGAAAGTGCATTCCACACAGAAGGGGTGACGTTCTCCAGGTTTCATTACTCACACCGTTGAGTCGCCATGTTGACATCTGCTAGGCCGCATTTCATAATCCCCCCAGAGTCTATCGGAGGAAAGATTGGCCACCACCTGCTTAGCCTAGAAATGAAGCACTAGGGAAAAGTCTTTCATATTAAATCCCTTTTTGTACCTCAGCTCTCTTAGCAGAGACAGACATGAGGTAGGAATGTGGACGGTAGGCGCAGCCTGTGATTCTTACAATGCTCTCAGAATCACTGCGTCCAACTTTGGTTGGAAGACACTACACTCCTAGTATCATGTTGCCAGATGGGTCCCTCTCGACTGAATCACTTGCCGAGCCTTGTCCTGCCTTCAGTACATCACAGTCCCACCACTGGCCTACCAAGCGCCCCGTTGCCCATCGAGCCATTGGCTTGTTACTCACACTTAGCTTGGAAGTGGTGCCTTGGCTTTCAGTTAAGCAAGTTGTTAGGTGTTTGATTTTGGTGTTTGGAATGAGGAGCGTTTGGCAGGATTGTAAGATGTTCTGTGATTCATCTTGCAGAGCATAATGATTTGGGTGTTAACAGTTAACCTCATTTTGAGACTATTTTATGGAAGAGTGGCTAGCAACTGAACCCCATTTCCAAGTTGTCAATATTGGCTCTCTGTCTTTCTCATGCAATCAAGATCGTTCTTTGAGACTTTGATTCCTCCACCCCAGAAATTACTGATGATATGCCTGCCACAGGCCTTTCCAGCCTAAGAACATCAGCCACAAAGTTGATGTCATTGAGCGTAATTGATTCCAAGCACATGGGTGTCAGGCATCAGCTGTTCCTGAAATCTGGGCAATGGATCCCTCAGTCTGTGTACAATGATTTCATTGTTGTCTTTAAGAGAAGATTTGTTCTTAGTGACTATTAGGAAGATCTGCAGTCATGGGTATGTAATTGAGTCTTTCAAAAAGTCGATCTAGGGGCAGACAGCTGGTTCAAAGGCAGGAGTTGATGCTCTATGGAAGCCCAGGACTCAATCCCCAGCACTGTATGAACCCCTGACCACCTTTGAGGGTGATCCCCAAGCCCCATGCTAGGTAATACTCTTGAGTATTGCCAGGTATGAACCCAAAACAAAAAGGTTAAAATGAGTTTGGTGCTCAGGGGTCACTCCTGGCAGTGTTGGAACACAGGTGGTGTGAGGGACCCAGTCAGGTCAGCTGCGTGCATAGACAGCACTCTAACCTCCTGGACTGTCTTTATAGCTAAAATAAACTTAAAATAGAAAATATTTCCCCCTCAAAATATCTAGCATCGTAAGCGGAGCTTTTATAATTTTCACTGCTCTATCCTGAAATTTTGGTAGAGCAGTTACAAGTATCCACTGCAAAAGAGGAATTTGGCTAAATTGTGCACATAAATTTTATCAGTTGTTGGGTTCTTTGTTTCTTCAACACTGTCATATATTTCCCAGATAAGTAAGAAATGTAGGTGAACGTCCTTCACTGCTGATGTTCCTGGTGTTTGACTACTTGGTAAACCATACAGCTTTGACTGTGATCACCCAGTACAGCTGATGAAAGAAGTAACAGTAAATCCATTTTCCACTTTCCGAACACATGCTTCATACTTGTCCGGTGTCGATGAACTCCTACATAATTTCTGTGCCATGTGAGGCATTGAATATGATAAATGACTCTGGGAATGTGGCCGGGGTCATCCAACACATCTCGCCTCTCAGACCATCTGTATTATCAGTTTCTGTGTCAGCCCAAATGTAATCAGGTGGCTTAACTTTTATGGAGTAGCAGCACGTTTCTGCTGAGAACTGTCAAGTTCCCAGTTAACTGTCATATGATACAGGACTTGCTGTCCTCTAAAGAGCTAAAGAAAATCTCTTGGTCGTTGCATTTTCCTTCCAGCATCTCCTTCCTTAAGTCAGATAACAAGAAAGATCATTCTAGTAAAACCTGTGACCTTTACAGTGGTCTTTATTTGGACCCAGTTCAAGTAAGATGACGCCCTGGGAGAGTTTATTGTTTCCTCCCCTATTATTTGAAATGCAAGTTCCTTTAAAGTTTTCTACTTGCAGATAAGTTGTTATACTGCAGAATCCTGAGGACAGGGCGCTGACGCTTGTTTAAATGACTCTCCTAGAAACCTTATCCTCTGAAAGATCCATTATTCTATAGCAGCACCCCAGAGGCATCTCAGCAGCAGATTCCACCCGCTAAAACCATTCCAGTTCGCTTTGAGGAAACTCAACACTCACCAGCTTTAGTGAGCTTTGCTTCTGGCTGCTTGGGTTTATTTTTTGAAAGCCCACTTCACCGAGATCAGACTGCCTGTTCATGGCTCTCTTCTGTGCTCATTTTACCCCTTCACTCACACCCTCGTGCACATTTGCAGCTTCAAATGTGATTCTTGCATTTTAATTCCTTGCCCAAAATAACTTTGAGATGATCATGTGTTGAAACCCAGTGCACTGACACGCTAAGTGAACACAGCAAAAGGCTTTCCTTTTCCACCATTCATTGATTGTGCAGAAAGCATCTTAGCAGCTTCTCGAAGATAACTTTGAAAGAGTTTGGTCATCGGGGAGGGCAAGACAAGAACAAGGGCAGAGCTGAAACCGATAAGGCTTTTCCCCACAGTCTACCGTGTTCTTGCCTCCGACGCTCATATTGACTTCTGGCCACTGGCTTCTCCATCTCGCTCATAAAATCTCCATGATTCTCTGAGACATCAGTTCTACCACCCCAGAAATTACCAATGATATTCATGCCACATGCATACCACGAATTGTGAATGAAGGCCCAAATTAGGAGACAAAGGTACAGATTAGAAAGATGTTTTTCTAAAAAGATGAACCCAAAAAAGGAAAGTTAATTAATATGCTTCTAACAGAGTTGGAGATTTTCCTGGCACTGTCTCAACACTTGAGGACTGAAAACCTTTCTTCTGCTGCCACCTATTCAGGTCCAATTTAAATGTCACCTTAGTCATTCAGATAATTAACTTGTTCAGAAGAGCAGTCAGGGTGGTGGAGTGCGTGAGAGTGCCATTCACTGAGACAGGCAGATGGAAAGCACCCTCAACCTTCTCCAGGCTCGCTGTACCTGTTTTGAAAGGAAGGCAGTTAGGAAAGTTCTCCAGAACAGAGAGGCTACATACAGATATTCAGGCAGGTGGGAATGTCCCCACGTGACTTTTCCTGCCTGTACCAGTGACGTCACGTTGAGCCCCTGCTGAGTGACCTCTCAGTGCTGCAAATAGAGCAGTCAGGTTATCTGTGCACCCGATTGGAAGGTGTGGAGCAGGCGACAATGGCCTCCCTCCCTCAGAGCTGTGTTATTAGCCTTGCCCCCACAGAACACCCATGCTTATTACCTCAACCCACAAGGGAGAGATGTGCTGTCCCAGTTCCTAGGCAAACTGAACTAAGAAGAGTTTGGAACTTTATACCTGGGAGCAAGGTATAAAGGGAAGGCAAGTCACTCAACACTGGTTCCTGTGCAAATGTCCCTCACTCCAGGTAGCTCCACCACTGCTTCCTGTTGAAGGGCAGAGGGTCGCTGGACCCAGCTCCAGTGTGTACGTGCAGCCTCTCCCTACCAGAAAGCAATTCTCACTTGCCGATATGCTGTCAGATCATTCCGTTCTGTTCTGTTTTGCTCTGACACCATCTCTCCGACAGGTAGCTTCAGAGTCACAGAGAAAAGGCTTTTTTATCCCACCCTCCTCCTCAGACATCATCCGCACCCATCCTCAGGTTGTTGTTTGTACCACTGAGCAACTGACTAGAGATCGCAAGTACCAAGGACACCTCCTCAGAGCTGATGAATTTTCTGTAGTGGCTCACAGAACTCAGAAGAACCATTTATTCACTGCAGCACTGAGTTGTATCACTTGCCTTCCCATTGTTCATAAATTTGCTCAGTGGGCGCCAGTAATGTCTCCATTTGTCCCTGTCATGTGCTAGTGCAGCCCAAGGGCATCTGCTTGCCCCAGGAACACAGAGAGTCACAAACCATTCTTTCAGGTCAGTAATAATATTAGACCTCATGGGAATGAGGTCTATTATTGATACTGTTTTTGGCAAATTGAATACGACACAGGTAGCTTGCCAGGCTCTGCCACGGGTGGGATACTACTGAGTTTTGACTACCACTGTTATTCAGGAACAACCAGATGGAAGGTATGCTTGAGACAAGGCCTGGAGAAAAGAGAGTCTCCATATTCCCTCCGGGTCTGGCATTCTCTTCACATCTCCAGCACCAGCCGATCCAGAAGCTGTTAGAACCCCCTCCCATTGGTTTTTTATGTTTGTTTTTTATGGAGACTCCATTGCATAGGCATGTTGATTAAGTCATTGGCCACTGGCAGTTGAACTCAACCTCTAATTGTTCTCCCCTCCATGAAAACGAGGGGGTAGAACTGGAAACTCCAACCCTTTCATCACATCGTTGGTTTTCCGGAAAATTGGTGCCCATTTTCAGGTACTTTTCAAAGGTTACTTCATTATAACAAAGGGACTCCTTTATCGCTCTCAACACTGAGAAACTTCAGGGCATGCAGAATTGGTTGAGCTAGGAATTATGGGGCCATCAAAAGAAGCAGATACCTACATCTCTTGTTAATCATAGGATTGTGCTAAATCAGGTCAAAAGTATAACTATAAAGCATGTGTCTTGTTTTCTTTTTAGTCCTGCCAGGTTTTCAAAGGACTTTGTAGCATAATTTTATTCATCTCAAAGTATAAGTGATTGTTGACACCAAATAGTTATTATCCTAGTTTGATCCCTTGGGTTATATATGTTTAAGGCTGTTTCAGATGCTTGAGGTCTGGTTAGGAAAATAAAATTCATTCTCAAAGACTTGTTATCACTGAAGGTATTCTAATGAGTGTGCCTTAAATTCTGGATGACTAAAAAAGCAAATTCTTCATGTGTTACTGAACCACATTTTACGAAACTGTACAAGCGGTGAATTAAAAGCGCCAATAATAGAGTTGCGGAATTCAGCATCCAGCTCCGTTCCTGTGGTGGCGTCAGCTTCCTCCACCCGTGTCCCCGATTTCCCTCCGCCCTTCAGTCTGCCTCCTCTGCATATCGTCTCTAGGTTTAACTATTGTGATTTGTGCTCCCTGATTACAGTAGTGTTGGTTTTCAATGAACATGTTCTTTCCTCTGAGCACACTACTGCATGTTAAGAACGATAATATCAGAAGGAAATGACTTGAGTCTGACCATGTAATTTTTCCCTTTCAGACTTTGAGGTTTTTTTTAAAGAGCATTTACCTCTCAGTCTTTCAAATGGACCTTTGTATAATTCCAGTTTAAATCCAAATTATGAGGAACATGGTCTTTGGGACAGTAACAAAAGAAGAAAACAAAAAAGCTACTGGCTGGATACACAGTACAGGGGGTAAGGTGTTTGCCCTGCATGGGGGCCAACTCTGGTTGGTTTCCCAGCCCCAGTCGCCCAGCCACTGCCAGGGTGATCTCTGAGCATAGATAGGAGTAAGTTCTTAGCACCCCAGGTGGGACCCAAAACCATCCCCACCCTCAAGAAAAGAAAAGTGAGGCGAATTGTTTGTTCGGTTCAGTTTGGTTTGGTTTTGGAGTCATTGACACTCAGGTCTTGCCCCTGGCTCTGCACTCAGGAATTGTCCCTGGCAGTGCTCTGGGGCGCTGAGCTCAGACCCAGGTCAGATGCGTAAAAGTCAAGTACCCTCCTCATTGTACCATTGCTCCGGCCCTTAATTATTTTTATTTTAAAACTCTCAAGTTGCAGAAAGAAAATAGTCCTCTGAGAAGTGGCGCTTTCCTCTGTGACCAAAAAGAAGGCAACATCCGCCCCTTTGCCCTCTCAGGAAGCCCCGCGGGGGCCCGCCCCATGGCCATGTGGTCGTGTGCAGACGCCGACTCCACCGCCTTTGAAGACCGTCCCCTGTCCAGGCTGAAGGAGTCAGACCGATGCTCCGCGCGGGAGAACCTCTACCTGGGCGCCCTGTCCCTGGGCGATGAGGAGCCTCCGACACGAGGGCCCCACGTGGAGTTCAGCAACTGCCTCCCAGAGGTGGGCCTGGGTTTCTCATTGCTGCGGCTGCCAAACCGAAGGGCGCTGGAGCATCCAACCTTGGTTTTGCAGGTTTCAGAGCTCCATAGGTGGCTGGCTCTGGATCAGGTAGAGCTCCACCTTTCACAATGGCAAGAACTTTGCTGGTGCCCCTGACCTCAGACAAGTGTGCCCCGTGATCCGGTTCACTTTGTCTTCCTTTCTGGGCTTGGGAAATACAGGACTCAAAGCAAAGGCCTCACAGATGGACGTGTGCGGCACAAAACACTTGGATGGAAATCAGTCTTTCTGGGCAGGGTGGATCTTTCATTTCTCTTAAAATCCCTTGAGTCAGGAAAACTTATTAATAACTGAAATATATTATTGAAAGAAATCACCTAACATTTGGAACTAGCAGGAGCTAAAGTGGCCCAATCAAGTTAGCGCCAGTACTTATATGGAATTAGCAAATGTCACTCCCTAGTGACATGCTATAAATATTCAGCAGAGAGCGGGGAAATCCAGTGCTTAGAAACCTTTCCTGTGACAGAGCAGCAAATAGGTTAGCTGGTCCCTCTGCTGACGTTTCCACCTCACAATGTTAGAGCTCTCTCTTCACTCCTTTCTTAAACCTGGAGTTTTAAAACTGATTTTAGGAATCAACTTTTGAGTTTATTTAATCATTATTTCACCTTCCACTTTTTATTGAATGCTAATCTTATATTAGCTCCAATGTACAATATAATAACTGGCTGTATGTTTATTTCATGATGTATGATCCCCACAGTTAAATCTAAATAGTATCAGCATACAGAATTACATTGTTTTCTTGAGATGACTTTCATGAACCCATCTCCTGGCTATTTTCAAAAGGGTGTGAGGTTAGAGGAAAGGGTGAAGGCTCTCCTTGTTGTTAAGTAATCCCAAAGGTTTCATCAACGGAGAATGTTCCCATTCAATAATGCCGAAATGCGGAGCAATTCTGTTTCTATTACCCAGCCATGAGAGCTAGGCCTTGCCTGGACCTGTGCGCAACGAGATGGTGCTTAAGCCTGTCACGAGTGCTCGGCCTCGTTTGATCTGCTACAGCAGAGAGACGCTGTCCCCCGCTCTGACAGTCCAGCTCCAGCAGCCGACACTGGGGAAGGGGCTCTGCCACTCCTCACCCTGCAGGGAACACAGGGTCCCCTCTGCCAGGCTCAGGCAGGTTCTGGCTCCTCCTTCAAGACCTCACCGGCCCAAGGATGTCAATTCTAAAGACAAGTTTGTCTTCACTTTTTCATCTACCAACACGTAGCTCTCAGCCTTCTTCAGGGGAAGTCACTAGCACTTTGCTGCCAATTCCCAATGGCAGTGTTGTACATCAAGAAAGTCCTCACACCCCAAGATGGGACCCGCCTTCTATTGCACAGGGAGCTAGGGACATCAGTCGACTGCACTCTCACCTGTACTCCGGTATTTCCTCTCTCTCTCTTCCCCCTTCCCTCCCTCCCTCTCTCTCTCTCTCTCTCTCCTCTCTCTCTCTCTCACACACACAGCCGTATTCATGCATGCCATTAGAAAAGGTGGCTTTGAAAGTCATACTGTTACTGAATCCTTTGAGGAGAGCCGCCACCTCCCAGCCAGCGTTCAGGACTGGTTTTTCTCACTCCTGTTGGCTCCTTCCTGACTGCTGAGGCTCCAGCCCCTCATCACGCCATGGGCCCAGGTTTTATTATCATACTTCAAAGGGCTTACTCTCCGTAGCAACTCCTGCCCAAAACCTGAACCCCACAGACATTTCACAGGGTTCCTTCGGGCAGGAGCATAAAAGAGCAACGCTGATCGCTTAGTTCCCGGAAGCTTCCAAGCAGCCAGAAATCATTCACTCAGTGCACTTATTCTTTTCTTATAGGAAGAAGAACATCACAAGGGAAATCTTCAAAGGTAAGTAAGATAGATGAAAATAATAATTGACTGTTGAAATAGAAAACTCTTGGTCGTAACCTCGTGGGCTATCTTGCCACACCAATCTATTGTAGAACTCTCTTCAAAATGACTAAAAACAAGACATCTGCTAAGAAGTTGCTCTAACACTTTTTTTCAGGAGTATGGTAATTCTTAGTAGTAGCAACACAGAGACCATTCCTGGTGTGTGCTTGTGTTTTTCAGTATGTGGTTAGAACTTGCTGCTATAGTTGTATAGGTCCAGGAATGATTGTGTTAAATGGTTTTGAAAAGTGTACAGAAACGTCTTTGTTTCATTTAAAGTCTGGAAAACTTTCCTATCTATAGCCTTTGAGGCATGTTATATATTCTATATATATTTAAAAGCTTGGGGGGCTGAAGAGTGAGCTCAAAGGCTGGTGCACAGCTTCCTTGCAGGAGCCTAGGATTTGATCACTGGTGCTCTCTGGTCTAAGCACCACTAGGACCAACCCTGAGCACTGAGCCAGGAGTAGCCCTCAGCACTTCTAAGTGTGACCCCCAAAACCAGTTAATAATAACAATAAACCCCTTCTGGGGAGATTTGCTAAAATATCTCTCAATAGCAATCCTGTTTGGGTGAGGGGCTGTTGGACCACACCTGGCAAAGCTCAGGGGCTACTCCCAAGTCCTTGCTTAGGACAACCATGTGGTCCTGCGGATGGCACAGGCCCCTGCATTCAAATTCTCTTTCCATCTTTCTCAATAGTAATTGTCTAACTAAATGTAAGTTTGTTGCTATTAATTACTAACCCTATTAATTATTCAGTTTGTTGCTATTAATTAGTCTGGATGTATGATAAGCTGTGTCTGAAAAAATTCAAACAGAGCTACATTTGTTTTAGTTTAATAACTGAAATTACACAACTAAGTGTAAAGGATGGAGATTTTCCACATAGCTCCCTGCCGGCGCATGCGTACCTTTTGTTTAAGAAATGAATAGACACCGTATCCACCACATAGAATGTCTTCTGAGGACAAGTCACTGTTTTCAGATCGCCTTGTCCCTGATTTTTCCACAAACATGGAACCTGTGAACTTGTGTCTTTTGTTCATTTGCCTTTAATAGTGCCTCCCACTCCTAGAATTCCCGCAACTACATCCCCCGTATTCCACTCCCCGGCCTCAAACAGTAAAGAAAGTGCCCAGAGGAGCATGACTCTCGAGTCAAACAGCCTTGCTTAAGTCCATGCTGCCTGAGGGTGGTCCAGTGACCTTTCTGAGCTATGTGGCTAATTTGTGCCTCCGTTTCCCCATCTGTAAACAGGAGGCATTTCTCCCTGCTTGCTTGTTTGGTGTTAGTGCACCACGCAAGGCGCCCAGGCTTTAGCTCTGCGTGTCCTTTTTTCTGCCCTATTGTCACCCTGTTGGGACTGGCAGCAACACCCTTTGGCTGCCCAGGCCAGCAGCTGCCACTCCCTTCCCGCACATTGTCACCAGTCCTTTCTCTGCATTTCCAAAGGAATCCACTCTGATAACATTTAAACTATCAAAAATATCCAAGTAGGAAAACAGCGCGTCCTGGCCACTGCGGCTCTGTCTGAGCTTCTACAGGTGCGGGGTGCTCCTTCTTCACACCTTCACCCCTACACGGTGCCGGACATGCTGTGTTTATTTCCGCTTTGTTGCCCTGGGGGCTGCTGCTGCTTCCTGCATCGGTGGCCTCTGACCATGGAACCAGACTGCAAAGGCTCAGAGTCTCTGGCCCGGGCGCCAGTCTAACTCTGAAACACTTCCTCTGTGATCAGAAAGGGCCAGTTGGATATAGGCCAGCTGCATGTTGGAGCTGTGGGCAGGCCAGATGCCCTCTGTGTCCGGAGCCCCCTGTCTGCCCAGGAGAATGATACTCTGGAGCTGCCACTTCACCCCACAGTACTGACCCTCTCAGAGGCAAGAGCAGGAAAATTGTCCTGTTTCCTTTCAGTTTCCTTTCAGTTCTGGCACTAGTTGTTACCAGTTGTCAATGGTGGTCAATGGTGGTTCAGATGGTCAATGGTGCCTTGTAGATTATTTCTAATAGCAACAAAAAACCTCCTTTACCCTTCAAGGGAGACAAAAGGAGATGCCCACAGTATTGCTGGTGGGCGCCCGGCTTTTGCCATATTCACCAGTGTCACCAGAATGTTGCCGATTCTGAGGCCCCATCTATGGTCACAGGAACCCAATGTGGCCTCATCGTCATTAGTGGCTCTGTGCTGGGGTGGCCAGTGGATTTTACCCGGCCCCCTTTGAGAAGCCCAGGCTAGTGTCAGCCTTTAGGAAGGAGCCCCCTACCCTTTGAGCGGGGTCTCTGCCCGCAGACGGTGCTGTGCGCCCCCACCGGGGCGGTTCCAGGGGCTGAGCTATCAGCATGGCCGCCCTCTGCCTCCTTCCTGTACAGGGTGTGGATGCCACAATTACCCAGCGCCCCGGCAGCCTCGTGACTCCGTGTGCTTGAATTTCCAGGTCTCTTTGTCTAGGAGACAAACAAATTTACGTTGAATTAAAACATATCAATTCATCACAGCATCTCAATCAATTAAAAAAAGGGGTTTTTTTATTTTTTTTTAAAAGGACAAGTTGGAGTGATAGTCCTGCTTTGCATGCGGTGACCTGGGTCCGATCCCCAGAATCCCATATGGTCCCCAAGCCTGCCAGGAGTTATCCCTGTGTGCAGAGCCAAGAGTAAGCCCTAAGCACTGCCAAGTGTGGCCCCAAAACTAAAACAATATTTAAAAAGAGATGCTTATTTTACTTTCCTACTTTAAATATTTATACTTACTTTTTACACAAATATTTGGATTGGCAAAGTCAATATTTCTCCCTTTCCTCTGAATAGTGTGACAAGATCTTAGAATCCATGTTCCATATGTTTGTCTAATATTTTCATCCGAAATATTTTAAGTCAATATTTTTATTTTTTCTCTATCGGCAAATGTTTACTCAAGTGTGCACCTGCTTAGATCCCCACTTACAAAGATCTTATAATGAAGTACTCTTACGTTTGGAAAATAAAAATTAAATATAGGCACTAAAGTGTTAGTATATTAATGAATCAGCCTCCAAGTGATCCACCGGGCTGCCGCCCATCCCAAACCAGCTGGTGCGTAAGCTCCCTGCCTTCACTCCCACCCTAGAAGAGAGTGGACGCCCCGCTGGAACTAGGGTGCAGAGGGCGAGGACTGGCCCGCTGGTGGATTTGAACAGGACTACATGGAATTTCGGCCTGAGATCGCATTTGGGGGCCACTCGCCAACCCGATTGTGTCTCCTTCCTCTCCCCCACCATCTCCCATTTTGCTGTCAGTGGTGGAGTGGGCCACCTACAGACACTGGCGGTGGTTCAAAAGACTGTAAAGGCATTGTTTTGCTTTTATTTTGTTCTTAATAATTTATTATACCACCGTGAGATATGCGATTACAAAGGCGTTCATGTTTGGGTTTCGTCATACAGTGTTCCAGCACCCATCCCTCCACCAGTGCCCATTTCCCACCACCAATGTCCCCGATTCCCTCCCCACTTCCTAGCCTGCCTCTATGGCAGGTTCTTTCTCTCTCTCTCTCTCTCTCTCTCTCTCTCTCTCTCTCTCTCTCTCTTTCTTCTCTTACATTGTGGAGATGTGTAAATACATACATTTAGAGGTTACCGTGTGTATCCCTTTGCCTATATTCAGTGCTCAGTTCTAGGCTGGTATTATCATTTCCAGCGATGATCAGCACACTGTTTCCTTCTGTTTCCTTCTCTGTTTTACTAACCTCTGACTCCCACACGCTTGTGGTGCATTCCACCTATTGACAAGACCTGATGAAGGCATTGCCCTCTCTGGCTTGCCCACTGTTGTAAGCTCTGGACCAGGTCCCCAGTGTCCCCATGGTCATCCGCGGTGTTGCCCGCGACTCGGAACCCCCCAGCATATTTGGAATCAGATGCTGGGCAGTAGCTGGATGTTCCTGGCCAATGCCCGTTCCCTCTCCCGGGGATCAGCCACGGACTAGCACCAAGCCGTGCCCTCCCTCCAGTGGGTTTGAAACTACAGTGAAGCCAGGTCTTCCCTGTTCCCACAGTCTAAGGTGGTTTCTATTCTGCCCCAACCAGTACAAGGCTCCTGAGCCCATGCGGCGTCCCCAGAAGGATGCTGTGGAGCAGTGAGAATACTGTGGGGAGTTGCGTGGGGCGCGGTTGGGGATACGCTCTGGGCACAGCCGTGACCTCTCCTCTGTCCTCTCTCCAGGGCCGTGTCGGTGTCCTCCATGTCCGAGTTCCAGCGCCTGATGGACGTCTCTCCCTTCCTGCCCGAGAAGGGCCGACCAGCAGCCAGCAGCAGAGAGGACGTCACTCCTCCCTGTCACCCGGCGACCTCAAGTACATCGAAGAGTTCAACCACAGGGGCTGGGACGAAAGGCCCCCGGAGCCCTGGGCAGAGAGGACCGAGGGCGGGCAGGCGGGGCAAGAGGGCAGCACCCCAGAAGCTTTCACCGACTCTACCTGGTACCTCACCACGAGCATCACCATGACCACGGACACCATGACCAGCCCCGAGCACTGCCAGAAGCTGCCACTGCGGAGCCGTCGGGCGGGCCTTCGGGTGCGCGTGTTGCACAGTCCGCCGGTCGTGCGCAGGGTGGACAGCATCGGGGAGGCCAAGGGCGGCCTGAGCCTCCCGAGGGCCTGTTTGCCACAAGCAGGGCCAGAGGAGGCCTGGGGGACGCCAGGGGGGCCCTCTGAACACGTTCTCGGCAGGTGGCCCAGTGCCCCGCCAGACACCCTCGGGACCATGTGGAGGGGAGGGTTCCGCCCCCCTGGACAGCCCTCTCTGCGCCCGCTGCCCTTTGCCTCGCCCCTGCACAGCCTGGAGATGTCCAAGAACATGAGCGATGACATGAAGGAGGTGGCCTTCTCCGTCGGGCGCTATCTGCGGGGGCCCCGGCGCCGCAGCTCAAGGACACAGCCTGCCAGACCAACGTGTCCCGGAGCACGGGCACGCAGACCACCCAGACGATCAGCGTCGGCCTGCAGACCCGAAACCCTGCGCGGCGGCGCCGTCAGCAGCCCCCACAAGTGTCTCACGCCCAAGCGGGGCGGCAGCACGCCCGCCTCGTCTCCATCCCGTGGGCTCAGGACCCGGCAGGTGGCCCCCGCCATCGAGAAGGTGCAGGCCAAGTTCGAGCGCACCTGCTGCT
This sequence comes from Cryptotis parvus, assembly GCA_021461705.1. Lineage (NCBI taxonomy): Eukaryota > Metazoa > Chordata > Mammalia > Eulipotyphla > Soricidae > Cryptotis > Cryptotis parvus. The sequence continues at coordinate 55,303 of JAJIBD010023331.1, read as the reverse complement.
CGCCCAAGTATGGCTCCCGAGCTGCAGCGCAAGCCGCTGCCCAAGGCCGAGCAGCCCGGCGCCAGGACCTCGCTGGGGCTGGCCCAGAAGGGGGCTGCAGCGGAGTCGGCCTGGGCGCGCTCCACCACCACGCTGGGGAGAGCCCGGTGCACGCGGCCATCAACGACGGCCTGTCCAGCCTCTTCAACATCATCGACCACAGCCCCGTGGTGCAGGACCCCTTCCAGAAGGGCGTGCGGGCCGCCTGCCGCTCCTTCGGCCGGAGCCCCGCGCCCGAGCTCAACCCGAGACCTGCCCCAGTTCCGGGGCGCTCGCCAGCCCCATCGGGGGGGGGCGCGGAGGCGGTCGAGAGGAGGCCGGGGAGGGGCCGCCCGTGCGCCAGGACCTGTCGGCACCCCCGGCTACGCTGGCCGAGAACGTGGCGCGCATCCTCCACAAGAGCTGTTGGAGCATGCCTTAACGGAGGAGCGGAGACAGGGCCCGCAGGTGACTGCCACCCGGGAGAAGCGGCCAAAGCCGAAGCAGGGTCCATGGAGGTAATGAGTGGCGAGTGTCCCCACTGCCTCCTGCCCGGGGAGGGCGCAGAGCTCTCTCGCCGCACCACGCAGAGGCGGTTGCTGGCAGGCGGCCTTGGGCTGGGGTAGCCTGCAGCCAGGCAGGGGAACTGGCTTCGGGGAGGAACCGAGTGGCAGGAGCGCAGGCGTGACCTAGTCTAAGGAGAGTGTGTGTCCTTCTCAGTGATCTTCTCGGGGCACTGAACTGCCTCCACCCACCCCTCTTTTTTTTTTTTTTTCAATCAGCAGCTCAGGGTTTGATTCAGGCTTTTTTTCTCTGGCCTAAGTTAATGCTAGTCTGTGTATCTGGGCCTTTTACTTGCGGCTGTATCTGTGCTCTACAATCTGTCTTGTCTCTCTTTACAGTAATGTTTACTTTATGCTTGCAGAATGCATCTCCGCTGCCACGGTGCCCCTTAAAAGCAGTTTTAGATTTTTGTTCAGGGCATGCCAGGCATGTGCTCCAGCCCTGAGAACTCCATCCCTGGCCTGTTTTCTATGAATATTTGTCTTGGGACAAAGGCGTGTGAAGGGAACAGGGCATCGCTATGCTGGAAAGGCCCAAACGAGCAGATTCTAGGGAATCACAGGAGGAATCTCACCCGGCCGGCTGAGTGCAGTGTTACCGCGGGCCGGGGAGCACTCGCCTCTCTGAAAGCCTGTAAGACGGGCCAGAGCAACAGTGCCGCCCAGCGGGCTGCCCGAGGCCGACCTGGGCTCACACTGCAGCATCCCATGTGGTTGCCCAGCACCAGCAGGAGCGATTCCTGAGTGCAGAACCAGGGAGGATGCCCTCAGCACCCCTGGGTGTGGCCCAAAAGCAAAACAAGCAAGAAAGCCTCGTAAGACAAACATTGGGTGCCTAATTCTGCCTTGTGCACCTGATGATCAAGGCGTACCCTTACACAGCACAGGCAGAGCATGTGGCCGGGTGTTATTTTCTCTCCGCTCACGTTCCTCACCGTAGATCAACCTTAAACTCTGTCTCTCCCAGCGCATAGCCACACGTGATGGAGTGACACTGGGCCCTTGAGAACGCGCTGTTAGGGTGCAGAGAGCTTTGCATGCGGGAGCCTGGGTGCAGTTCCTGGCACCACGTGGTTCCCTGTGCACGACCAGGTGTGACTCAACACAGCCCTTTTTTTTTTGTTTTTGGCTTTTTTTTGGGAGGTCACAACCAGCAATGCTCAGGGTTTACTCCTGGCTCTGTGCTCAGGAATTACTTCCAGCGGTGCTCAGGCGACCATATGGGATGCCGAGGATTGAACCTGGGTCAGCCACATGCAAGGCAAATGCCTTACCCCTGGACTATCACTCCATCCCCCCTTTTTTTTTTAATTTTTATTATACCACCATGAGATATGCAATTACAAAGCTGTTCATGATTGGGTTTCAGTCATACAGTCAACATAACTCTTGCCCCCAAAAGTTCTTCCTTCCACTTCAAAAAAAAATGGGCAAAATGAAACAAAGCCAGATGGTGTCATTGGAGGTAAGAAGTGTGGCACGGCCAGCATGGTGGCTCTCACGCTGGGGGTGGGGGGGGTGCATTTTAGGCCCATGGAAAAGTTGTGCGGCGAGTGTCTCCACGTGAGGCTTGAGCAGTGGTCGGACGGACAGGGGTCCAGCGCCGGGGCCGTTGTGCAGCAGGAACCCAGGTGAGAGGAGAGGAATCTGCCGCCATGGTTGCCGGCTCTGACCCCCTCTGTGGCCGGGCTGTCCTCACTCACAAGTATGGGCAACGGACAGTGTTTATTGTCCGGTGACCTTCTCTACATCAGAGCACACAAGTCCTTTCAGTAGGGAACATGATGGGCAGTTTACAGTCTGCCTGAGTAGTATTTAACGCAAATACAGAGTTTAAATCTGGAACCAAGTGAAATTAAAAGCATGTGAAATTGCCAGTAACTACAGAAATGGTTCCGCTCTGTGGTGCAAACTGATGCTGGTCATGTATCACCACATCATTCCAGAGATGTGAGTCCTTGAGCGGCCCATGTGTTCTGAGGAGAACAAATAGAACACAAGTAGAGTGTTCTCAGGGGACATGTGGGACAGACTGCTGTCACCCCACACTCAGGTGACTGGTTGCTGTGGAGTGTTTCTGGGGTGTGTGTGTGTGTGTGTGTGTGCATGCATGTGTGTATGTGTGTTTGCATACATGTGTGTGCGTGCATACGTGTGTGCGTGCATGCGTGTGTACATGCATCTGTGTGTGTGTGTGTGTGTACAGGTGTGCGCCACCTTCTTAAGTCTCTGGAAGGATCCATTGATATTATGCCCTTGTTACAAAGCATCCACTGATGGTATCTTGGAGTCCATTTCCAAAAGATAGGAATTGCTTAGGAACCAAAAATAATTGCCTTTTGTTTCTAACTGAATGCTCGAATCAATGATAATATGAAGAAAGGGTTTTGATGACTGAATGGTAGCACTAAGACATGAAAATGGTGGGTTCCTATGGAGCTAGGCCCCTCCCTTTTGGCCCTCTGACCAGTGTCTGTTTAGATTTTCTTCTGTCTCGGTGAGTTGGATATCAAGAGACCAATCCCAAGAGCGTGCCGCGTGGTGTGGGAGGTTAGGATCCTGGGCAGAACATTCGTTGTCAGCGTTTAAATGTCACCGTCTCATTGCCCTTTCTGGAGGGAATTCTGCCGGACTCCAGTGCCAGTGGAATATTCCCTGCGGGGCATGACTCGGAAGTTGAGCCCTATCAGTCCACCAGCTTTGTGGGAGCTCAATCTCCTTCAGGGTCACAGCATCATTCGAATTTTCCAGTCTGCTCTGAGCACCCTGTTGTGGAATCCCCAAATCTGTGCTTGAACACACAGACTGTGGGGAGGGGGCTTTGGCGACCCCTCATCGGAACATGCCCAGCAGGAACCAGGGAACCCTCCCTCCTTCACTCCCTCCCTCCCTTCCCCCCACCATTCCTTCTCCCTCTCCAAGTCCTAGCGCCCAGGCAGTGCTGTGGACAGTAGCGCTGCAGAGTCAGCAGTAAATGCCGCGTTGTTCTTCCCTGTCACGTCTCAGCTCCATCAGGGAAACGTCAGCACGAGCAGTGGTTGCTCCATCGTTGTACTAAAACTGTTAGCTTAAAGGTCTCTGTTCAGATACAGTGGTGCACGTCGTGGGGTGTTGGGGAGGTGAGAGCCAAAGAGCCACCTGGGGGGTGGGCAGAAGCTGTGTTCATGGCCTGCCACAGCCCCCTGTGCCTTAGTCACTCAGCAGGGGCCCAGAGGTCACGGACTTTGGTGGAGCTTCATACATCTCCAGGGAGACCGTCCTCGAGCTGCAGTAACCCACGGACTTTAAACCTGGACCGTTCTTTTGTACAAAGCACTTTCCAACCTACTTGCTTTCTTCTCTTTTCTCTGTCTGTCTCATCCAGAACCAAACTGTCTTACTAACCGCCCCTGGGGATCTGGCCCGGCCTGCCTCACGCCGTAAGTGCTCCCTTCCGTCCTCCCATGCCATCCGCTCAGGTCATCTGTGTGGCTCAGGGTTGGCACTTGACTCAGAAACGAGGCTGACGTGTCCCAGGCAGACTGGCTCCATGGAGGTGGCTGCCCACCCCAGGGGGCCCATCTGCAGGGACAGATTGGTGGCCCGGACGGGGCAGCCTCCCACTGGAGTAGTGACGGCTCCCCACAGCGCCAGGCTCTTAGGTGATGGGGCCCGCTGTGGGTTCCCTCCCTGTGCAGTTTGCAGCCCATATGCTCTCTGAGGGGCCGAGGGAGGCCGTTAGAGAAGGGACAGTCTTTGGCATAGAGGTCTGGCCATCTCGTCCCCTCTGCCCATGCTCCCCTGGATGGAGACACGTGCACTGCCGCATGCTGTGATGAGGTAAATCTCACCTCCTTGGGTCTCAACACCTCCAGAACAAAAAAAAATCTATTTAGATTTTTTTGCCCTTCCAGGCAGTCACCCGAGATAACATCAGAAGTGCTTCATAAGTAGATTGAACAAATAACAAAGCCGGTTCAGCTAGGGACCGTCTTCCTGCAGAGCCTGACTTGAGGCCCTGAGGAGCCACTGGCTGCTTAGGACCGGGGACACTCTTCCACCTCCTGCCATGTCTGACTAGCACAGGACTGTTGACTCACCAAAGAGTTGCCCCACAAAAAATGACAAAGGTCGGCTGTGGTAGGTCCTGTATCACAGGCTACTTGGGAACAAATGCCACCCATAGGCCTCAGCTATGGGGAGCCAGGCTGCAGTGTGGCAAGAAAAACCTAGGCAAGTCTTACAGGACACAGCTGGCCACATCACACAGCGCATTCTTAGAGAATGTAGCGCAGCAACACACTCTCGATTCCAACAACACCAGACAACACAAAACACCACAGGGGTTGCAGCAACCTCATGTCCCTCATCCCGGAGTGAGGTGAGGACACAATTCCCGCTGCTGCTTCTGAGTTCTTTCAGTGCTGGGGTGTGCCCGGGTGAGGCAATTCTGGTCGTCATGGCTGCCATGAGCATAGGCGCTCTGTGGAGGCCGCTTCCCACTCTTCACATCAAGTGGCAGTCACGAAAGGGCGGGAGCACAGAATGTGTTCAAGGCAAAATCCCCTTTCTCTGCTGACCCCCACAGGAAGGCAGGGAACCACCTCACTTCCGTCTTCCTGGAACACCTCCTCTCTGGGCGCTTTGTATCTATCTTCACCCTCCATCTTCACTCCCCATGCCAGGCCGACTCCCACCCCTACTCACCAGTCGTGCTTCAGTGTGGCCTACATCGACCCTTGTCACATCTCAGACCTCATCTTGCTTCTTGCCCGGCTGTGCAGGTCTTCTCTCTTTGTCCTTCCTCGTCGCGGTGGTTCTCCCGCTCTGCTTTCCCTGGTTTACCATTTCAGCAGAGGGGTCCACCTGGTAGAGCCCACTTTTCTCACGCTTGGCTTTTTTGCATCTCTGTATGCCAGCAGACGCCAAGTGCGGGGTCCTGGTTTCCTCACATGAGGACTAAGGATGGGTTCCACGGTCTTTCAAGCCAAACAAGTAGCTAGCCATGACCCTTGGGCGCACAGGTGATGGGTGGCTTTTTAAGGGCTGTGTGTCTTGCATCAGCTGTTCTCTGGATGACTCGGAGTCTACAGTACAGCACTCAGATTCCGTAGCTGCCACTGTGCAGTCGCTAAAGCCAGCTAGACCCAAATTACCATTACTGCTAGCAGTCTTTTCCCATGTTGTGGGAGTTTGCTTACGCCACTGCCAGTAAGTTTGGAATAAGCGTAGCAAAATTGCTTGTTCTAAAGGCGAGTCTCATGGCTGATGCAGTCGGACAGCATCTCAGATCTCCTCACGGAACCCAGCAGACCGGGGATGGTGAGGTGTCACTGTAGCTCAGTGGGTTGCTTGGGAAAGTCCAGATAATCGGGTCAGCTGCATCGGGAGAGACGTGGAGACCACCGCCACGTGGCTTCCCACCTCCGTGGGACGCTCTGTTCACGTGTCATTTCACAGCCTTGTCATGGTTTGAGCATTGCCCTCATTGATCGTGCATTGGAGCTTAACCATCTTTATCATCTCCAGGAGGAACATAGTAACATGCAATGGAGTCGTTCCTGGTCTATGCCATGTAACTCTCATCTGTTGAGATGTGTCTGTGGGAGCTGGGGGGAGGGGGTCACCCCTGCACTAGCGGTGGGTCTTGAGTAACTCTGTCTTTCTCTTTCTCAACTTTGAAGGAACTACCTTGTTCCGCACTAGCTCCTCCCCTAGAACCCTGCTTCTCCAGGCCCGAAAGACCAGCAAACCGCCGCCCTCCATCCCGTTGGGCCCCACATTCCCCCACTGCCTCACTGGCTCCAGTACCTGGAGACCGGCTTCGCTGGAGGAGCCAGGCGACGAGGAGCCACCCGGGAGAAGCCCCCATGTGACGTGATGCAAGTTTGCATGGACTATCGCGGAATAATTCACCGGTTTGCAAACCCAACACCATCGTCATCAACCAAATGCTGCCCCCAAAGGAGAGATCTCGTTTCCTAAGGTCAAAGAATGTTTAAACACACACACACACACACACACACACACACACACACACACACACACACAGCTGCTGAATGTTCAACCTGTGAAACCGAGATGTTTCTAGAATGAAACAGTAAACGTGCCTGTAATAACTTAATTTTTTCATAGCTCAGAAAACTATTTTTGTCTCCATCTTTTTTTACACACAGTATATTAAACAATAAAGGGTAACTAAGATATAAATAAATTTAAGATATAAACGTTTTCCAGATGTACCTTTTTAAGAGATTCAGAACTCTCTCACTCCCAGGACGGACTGCCTCTCTTCCATTTGCACTTTTCCCGTTTTGCTTTGGTTTTTCTTTCCACGTTGAAGTTGAGCATTTTAAGTTAATTTCGTTTGGTCAGTGTTGTTATTTTCTGAAGATTCTGAAAGGCTCCTGACTGTCTGAGTGTGTGAACTCTTTAGAGTGGAAAACCATGAAGCCATCAGACACGACAGAGGCCGTATGAACTGAAGGGGACAGGCCAGATGTTTGTGAAGGTTCAGTGTCCTCAGCCGGGCCGGCGGAATCCGCCACATAATCCACATAACCTACTCGACCTGCACGTCTTTGGGTCCGAAGCACCGGGTGCATGTACATACTCTACCGTGGTCTCCCATAGCCTCTGTGTGAGTCTGTCCGCTGTAGGATGTTGTGACTTCCTCGTCCTGTACTTCCACTGTTGTCCTCTTGCATTGATGATACAACCACCATGGCATCTTTTAAGTTATTGTTAAAGAATTAACTAGCAATATACAGTGTTTACTCAGAATTTTCTTGTTTAAGGACAAACACTACAAAATGTGAGGATACCGAGCGGAAAGAAAGGATGGTGCCTCAGAGTCTGTACAGGGCGATGGCAAAGTAGAAATAAAGCCTTGATGAGACGGCAGCTGGGGCCTGAGCCCCTGTTTTTTGTGAACCTCCATCTTTCCCTCAGGACTCCAAGCATAAATTCCTCTGCAGTCTGAAGAAGGGGGCAGGGTGGGGGACAGCAAGAGAGACACAAGTGGGGTCAAAGGTAGCACCTGCAAACAGGGCTAGTGGAATGCCTTAGAGTCCTTGACCATGCTGTGGTTTCTCTGAGCTAAGAGGGTAAGAAGATAACTTCATTCTCCTCTTACAAAAAAGGAAACCTTGGGCCAGAGGTAGTAGAGCAGGTAGGGTGTTTGCCTTGCATGTAGCCAGCTGGGGTTTAATCCTCAGCACCCACATTGCCACCAAGCCCACCAGGAGTGATCCCTGAGTGCAGAGTTAGGAGTAAGCCCTGAGTAACACTAGATGTGCGCCCAAACAAAAACAAATTTGAAAAAAAAATCAGGAGCCATCAGGTAAGGCTCTCGCCATGCATTTGCCGGCCCAGGTTCAAGGAAGAAAGGAGAGAGAATAAGAAAGAAGGAAAGAAAAGACCAAATGGATGGTTTTCCTGTCCCCAGGCAGTGCTAGGTGCAATCTCTTTTTTTTAATATCGAAAAGCCAAATGGTTGGTGCAAGGAAACTGATTATCCAAAAGGCATGTGTGCCCGGGCTCTCCCTCACAAGGAACCAGTGATTCCCATCTTGATGCTAACATGCTAACTCAGATGCAGCCCAACCTGTTAGCATTTGATAGAGTCAGAATATAACAGTGCTGCCCAAGTGCCTAGGAACAATTTTAGGCTGAAGATTTTCAGCTTTAATGTTTCATTAAATCAACAGTTTTCCCATTATCTTGATGGGTTAATGGAATAAGTACTTCCCAGCATCACCACATTTCCACCTCTAGCCTGAAACATTTTCAAATAAATGGAAAAGATAATTTTTCCATTCATTTTGGAAATGTTGGGGTGGATATGGAAAAACTGGTACTGTGGGTGGGAATGTAAAACAATTCAGCCACTCTGGAAAATAGTATCATATCGCTGTGCTTTAATGGTGAGAGGAAGCAGACACATTAGCCAGTAATTCCACTCCGGGATCCCTGGAGGAGGTGAAAGCAAGGACTCAGATATTTGCACATTCACCATCACAGTAGCACTACCCATAACAGCCAACAGGTGGAAACTGCCCAGATGTCTGTCAGCCGATGAAGGGGGTCCATTCATTGTGGATACACACAGTGGAGTATTCAGTCCTCAAAAGGAAGGGATCCTGGTCCATGCTGCAATATATGTGACTTGAGAACTTTCTGCTCATTAAGATAAGCCAGTCACAAACACAGTAAATGGAGTGTGATTCCACTTAAGGTAGTATGATCCTCAGAGAGAGAGAGAGAGGAGGGAGAGAGAGTAGAATAATGGGCAGGGGAGAAGAGCGAGAGTTAATAAACAGTGGTGATGGGGCACAATCTGAATGTACTTGATGTCACTAAACCCCACTCTTACAATGAAAGGCTCAAGAGATAGTACAGCAGGTAAAGCATTTACCTTGACCACAACTGACCCAAGTTTCCCTCCCTGGAGCCTGTCTGGTCTGAGCACCACCCAGAGTAAGGCTGAGTTCCGTCTTAGCCTCAGAGTGAATGGGGTGCATTCACTCCCTCACGGAGTCCCACAGCCTCCAGACCACGAACCAGGAGGAAGCCCTGAACTCTGCCTCAAAAACAAACACAAAACTAAAGAGAATGGTTTCTGTTGGGTTAAGGAGATGGCACCAGGAGTGTAACATATGCCTAACAATGGCTAAACCATGAGTTCCATCCATCCCTGGTCTCTCCCTCATGTAGCCCGTGGCCTCCAGACACCCAGAGACCCTGAACTGAACTTCCAGGCTTGTAACAGGAAAGAGTCCTAGTTCCCCCTAGGACCTACTCCCTTTAAAAAAAAATTAAAATATATATTCTTATCAGTTATATTATACTATATATGTATAAAAACCATAGAAATTTAATATAAATGAATGAATGAATAAATAAGTAAACAGGTGGGTGGCTGGGTGGCTGGGTGGATGGATGGATGGATGGATGGATGAATGGATGGATGGATGGATGGATGAATGGATGGATTAGATAGAGAATGGGTGGATGGATGGATGAATGGATGGATGGATGAATGGATGGATGGATGGATGGCGGCGCACACGCATCCCCCTAGCCATGCTAGGTCAACTGTAACAAGCCAACACATAATTCCTCGTGCTGATCCTGTGCACACAGCCAGTGCTGCAGATACACTAGGATTTTTACAGTCGGGAGCAACCAGCCAGCAGCAAGACAGGCTGACGCTGGCTGTCCTAAGGGCAGTGCACTGGGCTCACATGCAGTCACAGTCCAGAGCCCCACCAAAGCCGTCAGGACTCTGCTCTTTGGCATGACTCTTTCCCATGGGGTTTTGTTCTTAGACTACCCTCCCCAGAGTTGGCAGCCATGGTCCCCCACGCTCCTACTGCTTTATCAAAGAATTAGAGAAAATGTCAGCAGCCACAGCAAAAACCCCAGGATTGGTGAATCTTCTGACTGCTGAATTAGCATGTTTCACCCCAAGCCAACCAGCGAGCTGTTAGCACAACGGGAAAGGGGTGTCTGAGTACAGTACAGTAAGGGATACCCCAAAATTACACGGAGAGCATTTCCAACATCAGAGAACTCAGATGAAATATGTTTCCCAAGCACACAAACAAAATGCAAGAACTATGGTTTAGATCTAAGGAAAGTGAAACTAAGCTGAACTGAGATAGTCTAAAATCAATTTATTTTGAATTTTAGCTTAGGAAATAGGGTTGCAACTGTGTTCTAGTTCCTGGTATTGGTGTCCGAAAGGGTCACCTCCACCACCAGAGTGCTTGTGGCCCTCCCCCTCTTTCCCTCACCCGTCCTCCATTCTCCCCCACCAGCATTCTTTCTGCCTTCCTACAGCTCTGCCCATTATTTGCTCATTGACAAGAGATGTTAACAAGAGATGTTCATTGACAGGAGAGGGAGGCAGGGGTGGAGAATAGGAGAACAGTAGGAAAAGAGGCATGAAAAGGTCTAATCCCTTCACTCAGAGATAGTAAAGTGCTAAGGCACCTTGCATGCAGCCAACCTGGGATCAATACCTGGCACTCCATAATGGTTCCTGAGCACCACGGAAAGTGAGCTCTGAGCTCAGAGCCTGGAATAAGCCCTGGGCACTCCTGTGTGGCCCCAAAACAAACTAACGAAAAACCTGTCTAACTCAGACTCAAATCAGAACCCATGAAACATGAGCAAGAGCCACTTAAGCCTTGAATTCGGGTTTGGACCAAACCCATCATTTCCTTCAAGTTGGTCCTATGTATTTATTCTTGCACTCATTCTTCCTGCATCCACACCCACTTCTGCGCAGGAAGTCGGCAGAATGACACCATTTTCTGCACAGGGTGCTAATGGGTGCAGAGGCTCTTAAGGAAGCGGCTGCCAGGGAACAGAGTGAGGCGTGTCTGGTTCTGGCCCCACCGGCAGCTGTAAATGTCCTACAGGCAGCAGAAGCAGGAGTGCCAGCTCTAGCAGCCCCGAGAAATTTCTCGTCAAACTGGTGGTGTTAAGGTCCTCTTAGAGTGTCTATTTTAAAAACAAAAGAAAACCCTTTCACAAACTTAAAGTGCCAAGTAGAGCATTTCCCAATGGGAGAAAATCCGCAGTGAATAATCTGGACCTGGAACCATACATAATCAAGACAGTCTTGAGCACCAGTGTTGAGAGCCCATCAGTATGTAAACAGTCATGCTAGTCTTTTATTTGCCTTGAGTCCTTTCAGCATCTTCTCTGAGTCCACTATGCACTGGACAGTAGCAGAGCAGGGAACCAACCTGAGCCCTAAGCAGTGGCTGAAGGAATTTGATGCTCTTGTCTCTAAATCAGTTTCCTTCTGATCTTGTTTCCTTTCTTTGCCTCCCCCGCCCCCAGTTATTCCAATTGTTCCTCTAGTCTCATGGCATTGGGGCTCCATTTAGATTATTTTCATCTGTGTGACCCCCTTGGAATGCCCTGGGCATCCCAGCTTTAAAAAAAATCCCAGCTTGAACCTCCTGAATAAGTAGGACACTAATAGGGGAAATTTTTAATTGGAACCAATGTTTAAACACTTAGCACAGGAATGAGGAACCCTTTCCTACCAAGGGCCATTTGGATATTTATCACATCATTTGAGAGCGATCCAATGCTGGTAGATGGGCTAAGGAGAGCCAATGAGAAACGTGCATGTCTGTTCGTCCTAGCCAGTGCCGGACACGTGACACCAAGAGCTTCATAGAGCCCTTCCCATTTAAGTAACTCAACCTCGGGCCATTTTAAGACTCGTGAAATAAGACAATAGTACCTGCTGTCAGGGTTGTGAGGATTAAGGTTTCCTGTATTCCTGCTATAAGGTAGAAGCTATGTTATGCTGCCAATACCAGAGAGAGTAGAATAGACAAGCTCCCTGCCCTCACTGCCACACGTTTCAGTGATGGGAGACGTCAATGTCACTAGCTGCACTGAAGAAGCTAGCAGGCTTCCTTGGGGAGATGCCATTTGCTCATTGGATAATGAGTAGCTGTCAACAGGACCTGGTGAAAATTTGTACTTGGAAGTGCCAGAAGCTTGGTGTGGTCCAAAAAACCAAAGAAGTCCCTATTGGGGCCAGAACTGTAGAGTATAGCATAGCTCTGCCCTCGCATATGGCTGACCCAGGGATGATTCCAGCATCCCATTTGGTCGATCCCCCAAGCCCTGCCAGGAGTAATTCCTGAGTGCAGAGCCAGGAGTAACTCCTGAGCATCACTGGGTGTGACCCAAAAAGTAAAAAAAAAAAAAAAAACCCACTAAAAGTGTAGACAGGAGAGCTTCTAATTAAAAGCCTGTGATGAATGGGAAGACAGTGATACAGTATGGACCCAGAGATGGGAGCCTCAAGGCTTTCCTGCTGCAGTTATTATTAGCAACCCACCATCAGGCAGGCCCCATGCTACTGGTCAAGAACTGGGCTTTGGAATCTGTGGCTCAAGATGCCCAGGCAGTAGTGCCAAGCCCAAGACCTACCCAGTTGTTCAGATTAAAGCTGGCTGGGCCAGCTGGCTGGTCAATGGCCTTGTGCCAAGCAACCCTGATCGCCTTCTTAGTAACAGGCCTCAGGGCACCGAATCACACAGGTTCTCCTTCCTGTTTTGTTTCTCTTTGTTCGGTTTTTAAGGTCTGCTCCTTCTCCAAAAGGAAGACGGCACTTGTACACTATTAGCATTTGTAATCCAGTGGAAGTGCAATCCAGTGCTCCTTAAAGTTGACTTTTGAAGGACAGATGGAAGGACCCTGGGTGAGGGGGTGGTGGGAGGGAGGACGAGAGGCTGTACTAGGTGCTGCACAACCAAATTTGAACAAGAAGCTGGCGGGGAGACGGGGCTGCGGGAAAGGCACTTGCCTTGCTCCAGGGTCAGTCTGATCCCAGCACCACAAAGGGTGCCGGAGCCCACCAGGAGCCATCCCTGAGCACAGCCAGGTGTGCCCCTGGCGCTCCACTACAAGAACAGGACAGGGGTACTACAGGACCTCTTTGGTTTTCAAGTTCCCTCTACAAGACTGAAGTGTTAACTGAAATACAGTATCACCTCTGCGTGGGGGGGGAGAGACCACTTGAGTTTTGAGAGTTTGGGGAGAAAGTTCTGATAAGTGGCTCTCCCTTGTCCCCCCTCCACCCCCAGAGCTACTTCTAGCTCATTACACAGTTAGAACAGGTAGGCTATTGGGGGATTATGTGGGAGTCAGCTTTAAAGTTATAAAGCATTTGTCTTTGACCAGCAGGTGGCAATTCCTAACATCCTGGCTCAGGAAGAAAGTGCAGGGCTGGAGAGATAGTGCAGCTGTGCGACATTTGTCTTGCTCAGGCTCACCAGGTGTGATTCCCAGCATCTCATATGGGACCCCAAGGACCACCAGGAGAAATTCCTGAGCTCATAGCCAGGAGTAATCCCTGAACATTCCTGCGTGTTGCTCAAAAACAATTTCAAACTCAAAATCAAATAGTTCTGCCATTCTCGCTCAAAGAAATGCAGCTTGAGAGGAAAATTCCCCCCAGGACTGCATGCCCCCGAGCTCCATCCCCCCACCGCCTGGGCCTGCCCTCCAGAATGTCTCTCGCTTCTCAGCACCCTCTGTGTGGGGCTCCACTACTAAAAAAGTAAATTCATCATAAGATTTTGGCTTGGTGGACACTTAGCCATGGTCTCTACAGCTCCTGTGGGGAGCCTCCAGGTGGTCTTAGAGGGCAAGAATGAAGTGAAGCTGGACCCAAGGCTTTTCACAAGTGGAAAAGGGAAGCGTTTCTTCTCTCTCCTTGGCTGTTTCAGAGACTGCTGTGCAAATGCAGCTTCTTTGTGTCCAATTGTGTGTTGTGTTGTTTTCTGGTCTTATCCAGCAGTGCTCAGAGTGTTCAGAGGTTGCTCCTGCTGATGATAAGCTCAACAGACCATGTAGTATTCATGTAGGTGGGCGCCACAGGTGGCTTATGTGCGGCGGGATGGGGAGAGAGATGGTCGCTTTCTCCCCAGCTGCCTCTGCCGCCCGGACCCGCTAGGCAGGCTAAGGATTGATAAAGTCTGCGATGAGCCCCTGCGTGCGGGGCCTGAGCCCCACCAGCCACATGAGGTGGCCGTCAAGACACACCTGATGTCTGCTTGATCTCTAGGCAGGGGAGTTGATCCCCACCACCCGGGATTTCTCGGGAGCCCTGGACTCAGGCTGGAGAGAGGAATTGCTCTTTGCAGGAAAGGAAAGTCAGTCCTAGGCCTTACCCAGGGTTTCCTCTGGGTTCTTGTCTTCCTCGCAGAAAAAGAATTTTCAGGAGTAGACAAGCAGTGAAGTAAAACGATTTTATTATGGAGGTTTTAGGACAGGGAAGGAGCTGGGAAAGTGAGAGAGAGAGAGAGAGAGAGAGAGAGAGAGAGAGAGAGAGAGTACACATCTCAAGAGGAGAGATGCAGGCGACATACGTGCTCGGGCACCACATGTGCTCGGCTACATGGGCTCAGGCAGCATGTGTCCACTGTCCTTTGGTCAAGACGGCTTTTATAGGATTCTTCCCAAGCTACTCCCATAGGGGGCTTCAACCTAGGTTGCTAGGGCCGTTGCCAAGGGGAGTAGACTTTGGGAGTGGTCTTCTTTGAAAATCTCCCTTTCTTAACCTCTGTTCCTGCTGGAATGTAGCCAGATTAAGGACTGGGCTAGGTGGATCCATCTTCCTCAGAGTTTGTTGTTGATTAATGGGTCCTATCAAGTCTTCATTCCTGGTTCCAAAAGGACAGCCTTAGGGCAAGAATTCATTGTCATGTGTGCCCCCCCTGTCTGCCTCCCTACATCAGTATTAAGCCTGAACCCAGGTTTCCCTCATGCAAAGCACAGGCTCCAGCCCCTTAAGCTATGTCCTTGGTGTCTTTGCCCCAATTTTATTGTACAAAAAAGAATCTATTCTCTTTCAAAGACAGACGCTTTTATAACTTCCCAGTGAATCAATAAGCTTCAACCGGCCCCAAGGAAGTCCAGCTTCATTATGTCCATAACTCTGAAATAAATCCATCATTCATAAGCCTTTACCTGGTCCTGCATAAATATGACATAAAATGAAAACATAGCAAGCAGGGGCCCGAGAGAGACTACCACAGGTAGGGCGCTTGCCTTGCACATGCAGACCTGGGTTCTATCTCCAGCAGCACATAGGGCCCGGGCTCCACCAGGAGTGATCCCTGAGCACAGAGCCAGGAGTAAGCCTTGAGCACAGCTTTTACTTTTATCCCAAAGTAAAAGCAAAAAATTAAATAAGAAAAATAAAATAAGAGGCTGGAGCAACAGCACAGCGGGTAGGGCATTTGCCTTGCATGCAGCCTATCTGGGTTCGATCCCTGGCATCCTATATATATGGTTCCCTGAGCACCGCCAGCAGTAATTCCTGAGTGCAGAGCCAGGAGTAACCCCTGAGCATCACTGGGTGTGACCCAAAGAGCAAAAAATATTTTTAAAAAAAAATTTTAAATAACATTGAAGAGTCTATGATATAACAAGCATACTTAAAAGTAGGTGATAGAATTATAAACTATAAATTTCTAATTCTAGGGAGTGATTAATCAATAAGCAATTGTCCATAAAATTCATACTTCTTGACAATTTTACTTAGGGTAATTTATCCTAAATAGTCTCAAATGAAATCAATGTAATTTATAAACTATATTTGTAGAAGCACACTTAATGCAGTAAATTTTTTAAACAATCTAATCAAGTGATAGATTGTTAGCAAATTTGAATATTGTGCATTCTCTCTCTCTCTCAGACACACACACACACACACACACATACAATCCAGGGTCTGGGCTAGATGTGTGGGGTGCAAAGATACATGTGAGCTATCTGCTCACAAAAAGACTCATGACTGTAATGAGGAAAACCAACAATCTGGATTCAATCAAATCCAACCCACTGCTTTCTAAGGGAACAGCTCGGAGTCTGCATTTCCAAAGTGTAAAAGTAAAGAAGCAAATAAAAGGGCCAGGACATGGCTCTGTGGTACAATGTGTGCTGTGCATGCGAAAAACTTGGGTTTGATCACTGGCAAACACACACACACACACACACACACACACACACACACACACACACACACACATGAAATCTCCTAACAGAAGTTACAAAGACTAAACTGAAGCAATAATGTTTACTAAGCACTTAGAATAGTGCCTGACAACCTTTCTGAAACAAAATTATCAGTATGGTCACATTATAATACAATCTGAATGCTGCGGTCATCTTAGTAAGGGTGGAATGAGAGCATAAAGCAGGTAATTCAGCCTTGGGAGGGCCTCATTGGAAAGGGCCTAAAGGCTTTTTCAGGCAGAAATGGTGAGAAGTTGGGGGCCCTGAGAGACAGTACAGCAGGAACAGCACTTGCCCTGCATGCCACCAACCCAGGTTTGATCTCCAGCATTCCGTATGGTCCCCCAAGCACAACCGGGCAGGGGCAGGGGTGATTCTGAGTGCAGACCCGGCAGACTGGGTTGGGGCGGGGCGATAGCCCAGCGGGCAGGACGTTTGCCTTGCACGCGCCGGCCTGTGCCGGCCCGGGTTCGATCCCGGCATCCCATATGGTCCCCCGAGCACCACCAGGAGTAATTCCTGAGTGCAGAGCCAGGAGTAGCCCCTGAGCATCGCCGGGTATGACCCAAAAAAGCCAATAAATAAATAAATAAATAAATAAATAATAAGTTTCACTGGGTGTGGCCCCAAAATAAATAAATAAAAGAATAAGGAGAAATGGTGAGAGTTGAGAGAAGGAAGGAGAAATTTAAAAAAGTACTGACTAAACTATGCTTGCAATATTTCTTTGTGGTTTTCCAGAAGAGATTTAAAACTAGCTTCACTCGTTTCATCTATTGGACTGATGTGTTTATTGACCAGGACACAACGACAGGTTTCATTGGAAAGAAAGCCAAAGAGACAGAAGTCCCTCCTTTGTCCCGACCCCAGACCCAGCCATTCATCCAGGGCTGCAAGTTAATAATTACCCACGTGCAGTTGATGCACTACCAGGAACCCCTGTGTCTTGGTTCTTTAGAGTCATTTGCTAGCAAAGGTCACTTTTACTCTTGTTTCACAGACGTTTCCCTATTGACATCAGCAACCACACCTACATGATGTTGTCGAGGGTTTATGCCTGTTTGCTTATGAGTTAAACTTGGGACAGATGCCAACCTTCTGACAGAAGTGCTAAGAAAATGAGCTAGCTGTGACTTTGGTTGTCATTAGAGTTGGTCTCGGAACTGTTGGTGATGACTGTTCCACTTCTGAGCACTGCCCAACTCACCTTGAGTTGGGTGCGACTTTGTGACATTGAATACTTTAAAGCTAAGAATGTGACACGTGCCATGACCCACTACAAATGTTAGAGTGATCCCTCTTTCTTCTTTTTGGATTTTTGGGTCATACCCGGGATGCTCAGGGTTATTCTGGCTCTTCACTCAAGAATTACTCTAGGAAGTACTCAGGGAACCTTATGGGATGCTGGGGAGTGAACTTGGGTCAGCCCTGTGCGAGGCAATGCCCTACCTGCTGAGCTATCGCTCTGGCCTCCTGATCACTTTTCTACCCTGGCAGTTATGGAACAGGTGTGCCTTTCACTAGACCCCTAAGTGACTTCATATATGTACTCACTTCAAATAGGTAGCCTGTGTGACAAAAAAGTCCTGTGTTAAGCCATTGAAATTTGATACTTGCTCACAAATGGAATGAGTGGAATTTAGCCAATTCTAACTAGAATAACTATCTAAAATATGGAACTGGAGCAGAGATATATCTCAGAAGGCCGGTCTTGTGTTATGGGTGCCTGGATTTAATCCCCAATACCACATAATCCTCTGAGCAAAGAGTCAGGACTATTCTCTGAGTATAGCTTAGTGTGGCTCCCAGAATAAAAATAAGGAAATAATATAAAGAAACCAGCATTTAATAGAAAATCAAAGCTTTCACACAGGATTTTTGCAGCATATAAGAATGTAAGTACATGAAAACAAACAGCAGTTAAGAGAATTGAAGACATGGCAAACGGTTATTATTTTCCATATGAATTATTTTAGTGCATGGTAAAAAGAAACTACAAGGTGAAGACAGAATCGTACTTATCATTGAACTACATGTTTGGAGAAGCAAATGGGACAATGATCCCGATGCAACTGTTTCCTGCCCCCTCCCTTCTCCCAAGGAACACTGGTTGGAAAGGTTCTTCCTTGAGTCAGCAAACTGAGACACAAGGAAGCAGTGAGTATTCTAGGAAATCAGGAAGTGCAAATTGGAAGATAACGGACAAGCTTGATGCATCTTTTGAATCACAGCAACCACCAACTGAGGACCATTCCAGCGCAGTGTGTATCTGTCCACATTTCAGAATCTCCAAAGACATTCCAAGCTCTAGCCCAGACCTAGAAAATCAGGCTTCCTTGGGTGTGGCCATCAGAACATTTGAGATGTTCCTTAGTGTGCCTACTGTCAGTCAGCATGAAGAACTCCCAGTAGAGTAACTGTACTTTTTACCTAGGAGTTTCTAAAGGCTCACTTTGGGGTTAGGGAGGAGCAGTATGTGGACTTGGGGAGAATGGCTGTAGAAAACCGAAAGGAAATATCAGAGCAAGGGCAGTCGCAGGTGGCTGGTACCAGTATGATCCCTAGTACTATATGGTCCACCAGGCATCACTAGCCCTGGAGGCCCATAGTTCCACAGCTGTAGCCCAGGTAATATCCACACCACAGAGCCCAAGCAGCACTGCATCCGTGCGTTTTCACATTGAACCACGGGCCTAGTTAGCCAAGTGTCACCAGAAGTTAGCCCAAGGCCCCCTGAGCACCGCTTGAGTGTGAGCTCCAAAATCTTAAAATTACAAGGGAGTGGGTAAGGCGATTGCTTCACATGCAGTGACTCAGGTTCAACCCCCAGCACCACACATGGTTCCCAGAACTCACCAGGAATGATTCCTGAGCACAGAGCCAGGAGTAAGCCCTGAGCATTGTCAGCATTCCCAACCACCCAAAAAAATAAAGCCTAAAATTCCTGGCATCACAGAGACTGCTCAGTGGGCTAGAGCATATTCCATGCATGCAGGAGACCTGGTTTGACCCCTGGCACCATAAAGGATCGTACCAGCATGACTGGTTTCTATCTCCATGCACCAAGGCAGAGTAACCACCAGGTGTAACTTAAATATAAAATCAAGCCAACAACCTAAATACTTGCTTCCCATATCAAACCTGATGATGAACTTGGTCTGGGGGAACACTTGCCCCAGGAAATATCAAAGAAATCCCACTGTACAGCCTTTTTGCCCCCTCTGGAGCCATGGCCTTAATCAGACCTCAGAGCGCTAGGTTTAGTCAGATGTGGATGCAAATGCTAACTCAGCCACATACCCTTGGGCTTGAGATTGGTCCCCTCCCACCTGGCATATGGTTCTGTCATTTCATAAAAATGGGAATGTCAGCCACCTCGCAAGAAGGCTGTGAGGACTGGTGAGACAGCGATTTCGACAGTGGCTGCCTGGGTGATGGCTGGAGAAACGAGCTCAGATGGTCTTGTTTCATAACCGTCTGCCGACTTGATCCTGGGCATTGCTGTGGCTGCTCTGTGTTCGCAGCACAGGATGCTGACAGAAAGTGGGGAAGGTCGTCATCTGCCTCCACCTGGCACTCACACCAAGGATTCCCTGAGCTGAAGCCAGGCAGTGGCCCCACACCTGCCCTTTGCTGCCTGCCCCAGAGGCTCACAGAGACCCTCTAGCCCAGCTTGCCCCCCGGCCTGGAGCTTCCTGAACAAAACCATGCCCCTGCATCTCAATAACTGTCTCTTCTCAGATTACACAATAGCTCAACTGAACTATTTGACCAGGACTCTTTTCTCCACCTGCTCTCAAAAAGCAATCTTTCTTCTAAAACTCTTCAGTAACACGCTGCCCTTTCTTTTTTAGGTTCACAGGCAGCAGTGTTCAGCAGTCACTCCTGGTGGGACAGGTGGGGAGCATATTTGGTGCTGGGGATCAAACGAGGACTGGGTGTGTGCAAGGCAAAAGTCTTACCCCTGTACTATCTCTCCAGCCCTTAAATGCTGCCCTTCCTAAAGGGATCATATCCTAATTTGCCTATAAATGGATGGACATGGACAGGATCATGCTGAGTGAAATTAGCCAGAGGGAAAAGGACAGATATAGAATGACTGCACTTATTTGTGGGATATAAAAAAAATAGCATGATAGCAATATCTAAGGCCAGACAAAACAGGATCAGGAGGTCTTGTCAGTGGGTGGAACCTACTGCAAATGTAGGAGTCAGAGGTTAGGCAATGCAGAGAAAGGAACAGTATACTAATAATTATTGTCAATGATAATACCAGCCTAGAACTGAGCATTGACAGTAGGCAAAAGGATATACATGATAGCCTCTAAATGTGTGTATTGCAAGCCATAATGTGAAAGAGAAGGGAGAGAGAGAGAGAGAGAGAGAGAGAGAGAGAGAGAGAGAGAGAGAGAGAGAGAGAGAGAGAGAGAGAAGAGGCAAACTGTCTGCCATAGAGGCAGGCTGGGGGTGGGGGAGAATCAGGGGACATTGGTGGTGGGAAATGGGCACTGGTGGAGGGACGGGTGCTGGAACACTGTATGACCAAAACCCAAACATGAACATCTTTGTATATCTCACGGGTATAATAAAAAAAATAATGTAACAAAATAAAATAAAGGGGTCATATCCTGTGATAGCCTCACATAATGGCTGACAAGTGCAGACTCCAGGGGCACATGGTTCTTGGCAACTGTACACGAATTGCGAAGACAATATCTGAGATGCTGCTGGACTGTGCAATGCTGGATGTGGTTCCATTGAGTGAGGCTAAGTCTGGAATCCCAGGACTACGCTGGCCATCCAGACTCTCAGCTGGACTCTCAGGCTCGTTTTGTTTATTTAAATGTGTTTATCCCAGTAAAGGAACCCTGTGTACTTTCTCAGGCGCCCCTGTGCCCCAGCCCAGCTCTGAGGTGACTGAGGCAGTGATTTTAGAGCAGGAAGCACCAGGGCTGTTTGGGTTGGGCAGGGGGAGGGGGCGCTTAGCTCCTCTTCCAGTCTCCTTAGCTTCCTGCCCCTTTATTCACTATGAACACTGTGTCCGCACTGTGAGGGAATGTGACAGGGAAACACCATTTGTCTGTTTTGGGGGCCACACTCCGGGGTTACTCAGGAGTTTATCCTGGCTCTGCACTTAGGAGCTACTCTTGGCAGGACTCCGGGGACCATATGGGATTGAACCCACGTCTGCAGCACAAGGCAAACGCCCTATCCTCTGTCCTACCTCTCCAGCCCGGAAACTCCATTTCCAGAACTATCCTGGCCCCTGGTCTGATGAAGACCCGAGGCAGCTTCTATGGAAGAATCTACAGCATGCAGGACTGGGTTGGAGCCGTTTCCCTGCCAGGAGCAGGGATCAACCACAGGGCAACGGAGTTCCCACTATGAGCGCAGAAGTGGGGTTTTTCTTCAGGTGAGAAGCTACCCAATGGCACTTCTCACCGTGTTGGCTTGAGCTGTTTCTGAGGGACGTAAAAACCGGACCATCCAAGCAAAAGATGAAAGTAAGGACAGACAGCTTCAGGCCGCCAGAGAACCCTGCGTCCCTCCAAAGTCAAGTCCAGATTGAACCGAATTCTTAATCCTAAAGAGCTTGGCTAAATTTACCCTGACCCATTTAGAAGCGCCAGAACCCAATGGAACTTTTTAAAATGAAATTTGGAACACTGTGCACAAGGCACAGATGCCCCGCCAGCAGCCAGGACGGGTTTGGAGGTTCGATGTAAAATTAACTTCGCTGCCAGGGAGACCAGATGGGCAGAAAGGCACTTGTGTTCACCACCGGCAAGGGGGCGCCGGCACCTGAGTGCTGGGGCGCTAGCGGGCTGCACCGCACCGGCTGGGTTCAGCCAGCATCTCCCAGGGATGCGCAGGCTGCGCGCTGTCTTGTTGCCTAGCAACACCTAAATGATGCCTCACTTAGCTGCGGTTGCCAAGTCTGGATGGAAAAATGAGCTTTAAGTCGCTGCTCCAGGCCAGGGGACCCGGCAGAAGGCGCGCGCTGGAAGCCAGAGCGTCCCCTTTGCCCTCCTTTCTATAACCTCATGTGTGCAGGGAAGGCTGGTGTGGAGTTCCTCAGGCCTGCACCTGTGGCACCTTCTCCTGTGCCCGCAGGAGGGGGAGCGAGCACGGGCTTCTGCGGCTCTCGTGGAACCCGTGAGTCACTCGTGGAACCCGTGAGTCACCCGTAGGGCTTCCAGGCGCGCTGAGTGGGGCCCCTTGCGGCTATTCCTCTGCCTTGTCGGATCCTACGTGCTCGTTTCACTCTTCCCTTTCCTTTTTAAGCGTTTTTGACCGAGGAGGTGCGTTAAATGTAACCACTAACCTGGAAGATCAGTGGCCAAACCCAGACACTCCCCACAACAATAATCCGCACACAATCATACACTTAGCAATTTCTTGCTGCTGTTTTCGGACTACACCCAGCTTTGCTCAGGGCTTACTTACTCCTGGCCCTATGCTTAGGGTATTCTAGGGGATGCCAGGATAGAAACCAGATAGGCTGTGTGCAAGGCAAGTGCCCTGCCTGCTGCAACAGCTCTCAAACCCTCCATAGCAGCATTTTGCATGTGGCTTTGTGGTTTCCAATGAGACTTGCACTCACCCTTTAGTTAGGAGGACCCAAATGTAATGCACATGTCCCCTTAGTCACTCTTCCTTAACCATTTCTACAGCTCTCTCGTGCTCTCTCTGTCTCTCTGTCTCTGTCTCTGTATCTCTGTGTCTCTCTCTGTGTCTCTGTGTCTCTCTCTCTGTCTCTCTCTGTCTCTCTGTCTGTCTCTCTCTTTCTCTCTGTCTCTGTCTCTCTCTCTCTTTCTTCTCTCTCTCTCTCTCTCTCTCTCTCTCTCTCTCTCTCTCTCTCTCTCTCTCTCTCTCGGTCCTTGGCAGCTCCTCCAGCCTTAATCTCTTTCAGGGCCTCCCAGAGGCTTCTGTTACCCTCAGATCCCCCAAAGGAGACTCGGAAAATACCAAGGCTCATCTTCATCTTCAGCTATTTCAGGGGAAGAAAGTGGCTAAAGGGAAGGAGGAGTTGTCAGAAACATCACACGCCCCCTTTGCCTCTGATAAGCTGACGATAGGCGTCCTCCCTCCCCACAGGGCTCACGGCTTAGATATGAGTCTCATAGAACCGAGAGTGCTAATGAACAGCAGGCAAAGGCATCAGTCCTTATTGAGCGCTCGACCATATTATCATCTCCATAACATTCTACATATCTTCCAGCCACGGAAACAGATGCTCAGACCTACAACCAGGAAGGCAGAACCCAGAAGCTGAGCCTTAAGCTTCTTGAACCCCAACCTCGTGCTCACGGCCAGGAGCAATGTCCACCCTGAAAACTGCTTTGTTAGGTTCTGTCCTTGGCTCTTAGAACCTGGTTCCTGCCCTTGGGAGAAGCAGGCAGCCATGCAGGCAAAGGCATTCAGAGGAAGATGCTGGGTAGGGCAAAGCCTTGAACGTGCTGGGCTGGAAACTCAACAGTGACATCACCAAGGTGACAGAAGCTGAGCCCTGTATGTTCTTCTCCAGTAAGGTCGGATCAGACGCACAGAGAACAGGTAGCCAGAGAGCATAAACACTTAACTCCCTTAGTGAAGGAAAAAGCAAAGCTCATCCCAGTTTCCTCTTGGCGGCCTCTTTTGTGCACCTACACTGCAAATATTTGACCTGGGCCATGTGTGTGCACCCTACTAAGGGCTGCCATGGGACTGGAGCGAAGGGGCCTATTCCTGCCCACACAGAGCTGTCTGACACCAGACCTGTTCCAGCAAGAAAAAACTGCCCACCTGGCTTCTGCTCCAGTGTCAACACTGTTTATTGCAGCGAGATTTATAAATGCTGACACACACACACACAGCTGCAAACAAAGCCATCTTGGCCAGCGCCCCACAACAGTGAGCCTTCACAACAGTGCAGAGGGAGGGTGAAGACCCCAAGTCTGTGTCTGTGCGAGCTGGGGCCAAGAGCAGTGATGTGTGACATTGATCAAGTCGTGTGCTCCTGCGAGATGGCATCGTGTCAAAAACAGATGATCCGTGTGACAAAGTCCATTCATTGCCTGCACTCTAATGAGTCCTTGTTAGCCATTTCCTTGCTGTTCTGGTCATTACCCTCCAGTGTCGGCCTTTTCCCGATGGCGCAGAATCAGCCTCCAGGAAGAGCTTATACAGTTCAGAGTTCATCAGGGGTCTCCGATCTCGTTTGTGTTAAGATGCAATGGGAACTTGATGGCTTGATGTCTATCCTGCCAGCCAACATGTATAATAAAAATATATTCTGGGGTCAGAGAGATAGTACGGTGGGTAGGTACATAGGTAGCTACATAGTGGGTAGGGATAGTACAGTGGGTAGGTACATAGGTAGCTACATAATGGGTAGGGATAGTGACAGTGGGTAGGTACATAGGTAGCTACATAGTGGGTAGGGATAGTACAGTGGGTGGGTACATAGGTAGCTACATAGTGGGTAGGAACAGTAAGTGGGTAGGTACATAGGTAGCTACATAGTGGGTAGGGATAGTACAGTGGGTGGGTACATAGTTAAGTACATAGTGAGTAGGAACAGTAATGTGGGTAGGTACATCGGTAGCTACATAGTGGGTAGGGATAGTACAGTGGGTAGGTACATAGGTAGCTACATAGTGGGTAGGGAGAGTACAGTGGGTAGGTACATAGGTAGCTACATAGTGGGTAGGGAGAGTACAGTGGGTAGGTACATAGGTAGCCACATAGTGGGTAGGGATAGTACAGTGGGTAGGTACATAGGTAGCCATATAGTGGGTAGGGATAGTACAGTGGGTAGGTACATAGGTAGCTACATAGTGGGTAGGGATAGTACAGTGGGTAGGCATAGGTAGCTACATAGTGGGTAGGGATAGTACAGTGGGTAGGTACATAGGTAGCCATATAGTGGGTAGGGAGAGTACAGTGGGTAGGTACATAGGTAGCTACATAGTGGGTAGGGAGAGTACAGTGGGTAGGTACATAGGTAGCTACATAGTAGGTAGGGAGAGTACAGTGGGTAGGTACATAGGTAGCCACATAGTGGGTAGGGAGAGTACAGTGGGTAGGTACATAGGTAGCTACATAGTGGGCAGGAGAGTACAGTGGGTAGGTACATAGGTAGCCACATAGTGGGTAGGGAGAGTACAGTGGGTAGGTACATAGGTAGCTACATAGTGGGTAGGGAGAGTACAGTGGGTAGGTACATAGGTAGCTACATAGTGGGTAGGGATAGTACAGTGGGTAGGCACATAGGTAGCCACATAGTGGGTAGGGATAGTACAGTGGGTAGGTACATAGGTAGCCATATAGTGGGTAGGGAGAGTACAGTGGGTAGGTACATAGGTAGCTACATAGTGGGTAGGGATAGTACAGTGGGTAGGTACATAGGTAGCCATATAGTGGGTAGGGAGAGTACAGTGGGTAGGTACATAGGTAGCCACATAGTGGGTAGGGAGAGTACAGTGGGTAGGTACATAGGTAGCTACATAGTGGGTAGGGATAGTACAGTGGGTAGGCACATAGGTAGCTACATAGTGGGTAGGGATAGTACAGTGGGTAGGTACATAGGTAGCCACATAGTGGGTAGGGAGAGTACAGTGGGTAGGTACATAGGTAGCTACATAGTGGGTAGGGAGAGTACAGTGGGTAGGTACATAGGTAGCCATATAGTGGGTAGGGAGAGTACAGTGGGTAGGTACATAGGTAGCTACATAGTGGGTAGGGAGAGTACAGTGGGTAGGTACATAGGTAGCTACATAGTGGGTAGGGATAGTACAGTGGGTAGGCACATAGGTAGCTACATAGTGGGTAGGGATAGTACAGTGGGTAGGTACATAGGTAGCCATATAGTGGGTAGGGAGAGTACAGTGGGTAGGTACATAGGTAGCTACATAGTGGGTAGGGAGAGTACAGTGGGTAGGTACATAGGTAGCCATATAGTGGGTAGGGAGAGTACAGTGGGTAGGTACATAGGTAGCTACATAGTGGGTAGGGAGAGTACAGTACACTGGCTAGTGGGCACTTGACTTGCACCTCCAGGGGTGATCCCTGAGCTCAGAGCCAGGAGTATCCTTGAGTATCTGCAGGTCTGTCTCCAAAACAAACATAAAAACAAAAACAAATAAAAAGATATTCTGCCTCTTTGGCTTATCACTTTAAATTATTACATTAATAAAATTATATTGTTAATGATATATAAATAACAATAATTGTATTTGTAATAATTTTCTTTTGTATTGTTATTATTCATTTCTTCCTGTCTCGTCTCTCTGCTCACCCACCCTCCCCTCTGCTTCACGCTCTCTTCCCAGGCCAGGACCCAGGTTATTAAAAGGCTGCCTTCTCCCAACTTAGAATGAGAGATAGTTTTGCAGGAATTAGTCATAGTCAGTAGTTCATGAATAATACAAGAACATTGATGGTGCTTGTGGAAAGAGACTTTCCGGAAAGCTCTGTGTGATAACACAGATTCATGGCTCCCATCAGGAAGAACTGCCTGGTAAAGCCTTGGCTAGTCTTTGGCTCTTGTTCCCATTCGGGTCCTGTCATCCTCTCTTCCATCCTGAATGTCGCGCCCATCTCTCAGGGCACAGCTCTGGGCCACGTAGCTGTCCTCCACCATGCAGATAGGTCACACCCCCCCTCCAAAGCCAAAGACCATACCTCAATGGTCATCATCGTATGCCAGAGTCTCTGGAGCACAGAGTCAGACATGAATGTGTGTATGTGCATGTGTGTGTATGTGTGCTTGCACAGTGTCTGTGTGTGTGTGTGTTGGGCTTGGGGCCACATTCTGTGGTACTCATGGGCTATTCCTGACTCTGTGTTCGGGGTCATTCCTGGTGGTACTGGAGGTTGCATAGCGCTGGTCACATGCAAAGCAAGTGCGATAACTCCTATATTACCTCTCTGGCCCCATTCCATGTTGTGTCATTTGTCCTTTCTCATCTTCCAGAAATTTAAAAGACTCATAGACACAGTGCATGGGTGTCTCTAGAGCCAGTCCGTTAGCTACAACACAGTTGTTAATGGAGTCCAAGTCCAACAATAATCCTATTTTCCTCCTAACTTCTGAGCACAAGCCCTCACTACACTATCCAGGAATCTTGCTTGCATCATACCTGCTTGTGTGTACTCTTCCACCCATTAAATCCAAGCTGCTTTGGTGATTAGCACAATTACATATTGTCTAACTACATATGTATACTCTAGTCAAGATTCTATCACATCAGTCAACAAATATTTATTAACCGTCTGCTGTATCCCAGTTTTACTTCCAGATAGGGAGTTGAGTACTGAAGAAATGCTGTCTCAAGGAAAGTCTGAGTCCAGTGGAAGAGAAAGGCATATTCCCAGTTCCTTACACCATGCAGCACTGTCAAAGTTGGAGGACGATGTCGCTAATTAGACACTGCCAGGTACAAACACAGAAGCGACTTATCATGGTTCATTTGGGGATGAGACTTAAATGCAGATTGCTTCTTTCTAATTTATATTTTTATCTATATAAACATAGTTGGGATATTTAATTAGAAGTTTTATGAATGTGGGGCCGGAGCAATAGTTCAGCAGGGAGGGTGTTTTTCCTTGCATGCAGTGGACCCAGGTTCAATCCCCGGCATCCTATATGGTCCCTTGAGCACTTCCAGGAGTAATTCCTGAGTACAGATCCAGGAGTAACACCTGAGCATATCCTGATGTGTCCCAAGAGAGAAAAAGTGTGTGTGTGTGTATATGTGTGCACATAGGTGTAGGTATCTACACATACATATGTATGTTTATATGTATGTATGAGTGTGTATACATCTGTGTTTCTGTATACATATGATTCAAATGGTTGCCTTTGAAGTGCATGTTTATATACATTATGCCTTAAAATTTCATATATATAATATATATACATATAAAAAGTATAAATACATCTACATCTCTTTGACTCCACCATTCTCCCTGCATTAACATACGCCTCAGAGACCTGGGCCCTATGAAAGCAGGATGAGAATGCTATTCGGGTCTCCCAGAGAGGAATCGAAAGAGCTATGCTTGGAATATCATGCCTCATTCAAGTGAGAGAAGGAATCCGGAGTTCTGACCTCCGTCGCTATTCCAGAATCAGGGACGCTGTCTCGTTTGCCAAGGAATTGAAAATCAGATGGGCTAGACATGTAATGCGATTTGGAGACAACCGCTGCACTAGAGCCGCTACCGGCTGGACCCCTCGGGATGTCAAAAGATCACGTGGCCGCCCACCTACAAGATGGTCAGACTTCCTTGCCAAGACCCTGAAGGAACGGTTTGAGGATCTTCATATTCCTGAATCAACCAGATGCCATTGGGCTACATTGGCACGTGTTAGGGTCCAATGGAAATGCTACTGGCACCCGCTCGAGCAAATCGATGAATAACGGGATTCAAGTGATCAAGTGACATATACATATGTGTATATATTTTATATAAAATTATAATATATAATTATAAATATATAGTCAATTCTATAAGTCTAAATATATGAAATTATGAAATATATTATATATTTTATAGAGAGAAAGAGATATAAACACTGAGAGTGTTTATATATACATATATACACATATATACAGTTACACACAATGCAGAATTCCAGTCCGGGACTGAGGTCACAGTGTTAAAAGGCAGTCAAAGTGAACGCAATTTGCTAATCAAAGGGACAACGTTGGCTAAGGACTAGGAGGGTCCTCATTACCAACGAGGCTGAAGCCACAGTAGCTGACTGCAGGGGTCACGGTGTGGAGCAACATTCCCAGGCAGCCCTGGTGCAGACTCAGCTGCGCGATGTCCTGGCTGCCACGTGGATCACAGGCTGCAGTTTGTCTTTATTGCACCTAGTCGTTTCTCAGTAGTAATGGCATGTGCACATGGAATCAGCAACCTCAGCTCTCCGCCTTTTGCTTTCCCACAGAAACACTGACTACAATAAACACAAGTTGAGCGAATAAATCCCAGAGACTGGAATCCAAAAGAGGCCCAAATCCATCCTGCTCCCACTGACTCAGCAGAAGGAAACAAACACCCTTTCTGTTTGGGTGCAGCATCTGGTCAACTGCTGGGTGACCTCTTTGTGTTTGAATGACTGAAAGTACATGGGGGAGGTCGGAAGGGGCTTGGGGGATACACAAGAAAAGAAAAACATAAGGACTTGAGCTGATTTGCAGTCATGGACTGAGAACAACTCCACAAGTTAGAACACATCTGAATGGAGGGGTTTGACTTCCTGACTTCTGTACAGTGCTGTACTGAGCTGCTGACAGGGAGAAAGGGCAGAGGAACCTCTTGCACTATGCAGAGTATATGAAAGCGGCTATCGGTTGCTGCATATCGACACATGCACTTCCAAGACAACTGTCTTGGCAGTTCCGGGGACCCTTGGGCTCTGGTTGCCAGTCTGGAGACCCCCAGGTCACACAGCTGGTGCCCAGGCAGGGCCTCTCCCTCCTCTCCCTCCCTCCTCTGGATGCTTCACTCCCCATCCCGACAGCTTTGATCTGCTTGAGATTAGAGCTTAGAAGACCAGTAGGTGAGGTTTGGCCCTCTAGGTGTAGTTAGAACCCTGGTATGGCCTCACTCAAACTAAATGCCAATTCCAAAGTGTGGGAGGTGCCAGTCTCATTTAAACAAAGAAAGTGTGTGTGGAAGAGTGGAGGTGAACATAAAGATGCCCTGGGCAGTCTTCTCCCCAGAAGCACTGATGTGAAGCACTTTCTCCTGGTTCTACACTCAGGAATCACACCTGGTAGGGCTCAAGGACCATATGTGTGCCAGGAATCAAACCCAGGTCAGTTGTGTGCAAGGCACACCTACCTGCTGAACTATCACTCCAGCCCCACACTTTATTCTATGTTCTATGCTCTACTCCTGGACTAGGTATGTGTTCCTGCTCTACTCCTGATAGCTCACCTATGACTGATCAGACATACAAGGATTTCTGTTCCTATGTCTGCTTGGTAACACGTATTCTATAAACACCTCCTCAATATGTGTTAGTGATTAAAAATAGAAAAGCTCTACGAATTTATTTGCTAAGTGATCCCACCTTTCATCTTCAGGGCCTTCCATTGCAGGCTCACCAAGACCAGCAGGAAGGAATGACAGGCCTGATACATGAAGAAGGGCAGAGATTGTCAGGATTTGAAGGAAGAAATGTGAGCTGAGTCATAAAAAGGGGGTGAAAGAGAAAAGCACCACTAATTTGGGAAAGGAATTTCTGATCCAGAGAGAGTTGATGTTAGCTAGAGAGATAGTGCAGGGGTTAAAGCACGTGTCTTGCATGTAGCTGACACTGACTAGAACCCCCGTACTGCAGACGGGTTCTCCCAAATGCCAGGAGTGAACTCTGGGCATGAGACAGAAGTAAGCTTTGAGTCCTGCTGGATATAGACCCAACTCCACTTCCTCCCGACTCCCAAAGTAGCAGAGAGAGTTGATGATTGAGGTGGAGTGGATGATAAAACAGAAAAAAGAATACATAAAACAGAGAACAAGGAGGAAAAGGTTATTTAACTATGATTGGGTGAGTTCAACTGGAGACACCAGCGCGTCTGGCACCCTTGCTCTTGCTGTTTCTCTCTGGAAGGTCTTTGCCCTTGATTGTCTTTGGTTGTTCCTCCCAAGCTACAGAGGGAGCCACAGCCTAGGAAGGTAGCCAGGAATGCCATAATACTTTGCTTCATCTCAAACATTCTGAGCTTCTCCAGAGCCAGCCTTGAATGTGGACCACTGGGGACCCCCTTAAGAGTCTTTGGCCATGATATCACTAGGACCTTTCAGAGCTGTCCCTCCCAAAGCCTTCCTCCTCTGCAAAAAGGAAGACTGTTAGGTCCGTGAGTTTCACTAGTTTTAAACATCTGCATAATGACTGAATTATGCAAGAGGCTCTTCTCTGAATTTTTGTCTGATGACTTTACCTGCTCGACTATTAGCTGCTAATTAGAGAAGTTTAGAGACTTTATATTTCAGCTCAAATTTTCCCCCATGCACTCTGTAAGGGAGCTGTGTCCCAGGGAAGGAAAAGAGACATTCTGCAGCTAAGAGGCAAAGAGGCAGGGAAAAAACAAAAAGCAGAAACAAGCAACGCCTCACAGCATTTTCCATGGAAAAGAATGTCTCATGTGAAGATAGATGCGTCTTGTTGGCTGGGCTAGTGAAGGCTTCTTGCTCCATAAAGGCACAGTAGAAACCAGAGCTGCTGGCCATCAATCCTCACCCTTCCATTGCCATGACAGTCATACAGAAAACTCAAATAGAACCTGAAATCATTCAAAATTTAAGCATTTGACTGCAGCAATCAAAATGTCACTGGGTTAGACGAATGAATGAATAATTCATCTCCTAAAGTTAACATTCAGAAAAGACAGGGCTTGAAGTTCCAGGAGGGTGGAACCATGGAAAATAATAAAATGATTCCCTCTCTTCAATGAAAAACTGAACCTAGAATCTCTGTTGATATCCAAGACTCCCCCACTTTTGGAGCAGAAGAACAGCTCAGGTCTAAGAGCCAGGAATGGGGGAGGCAAAGCCTGGGAGGAGCCAGGAATGCCACCTTACTTTGCTTCACCTCACACTTTCTTAACTCGCCAGAGCCAGCCTTGAATGCGGACCCCTGGGGACCCCTTAAGAGTCTGCCCAGTAAGACTGAGAAGGTCACGGGCTCCCTCAGCATGGGGGAGAGGGGGTTCTGTAACTGAGCTAAGAGGAGACCAGCTGAGCTTCAGCCCTAATGCATAGGTTTGTGCTTGCAGGGAGGAGGGTCGGAGCTGCTTGGGAAACAGCAACAACAGCAGAGAACAGCACAGCACCTAAGCGAGGTCTGGGCTCAAACACAGACCCTGAAGCTGGCAGCAATGTTGGGGTGAGAGGCCCAAGGCAGCACAGTTGGGGTTCCTGTCACAGTGGGGTCTCCACCGTACCTTTCTGCCCAGGGGTAAGATGTTGGGTAAGATGATGGGTAAGATATTGGATTATGTGCATATCTCCCCCATCTTCAACCTCCTGGGAAATCAATCTCTGCTCCTTGAAGACCATGAGAGCCAAACACATGTGGATACTCCAGGCTCAGGCTCTGCAATTTCTGGTGAAGATCATCCTGTCTGAGAAAATTCAGTTCTCCTTTGGATTGTCTTAGTGCTCCAAAGACAGATAGGTGGTGGGCTACAGCACGGAAACAGACGCCCTTCAAATACATGACTTCCGGTTCCCTTTTCCTCGTCCCCATCTCTTTGAATGAGATGGAGCCTATTTGCTTCTTGGACCGAAAGGGGCTCCTTGTGGCTTTTAATCAAGGCCACCCTGGGCTGCAGAGTTGCTCATACAGAGCTGGAAATTGTCGGTACATTCTGCTACTAAAGTTGTTGTAGAGCCTGACCTCACTGTGGCGACTCTCAAATCTCTGCGGGACTATGTCATTCATATTGCGCAGAGGCGAAACCAAGACATGAATGGATTAAATCACTCATCAAGGCCATCCAGCCGTATGAGGAAGAACAAGATGGGGCTTATTTCCAGGCCCTTAGGGCATTCTGCCAGAGTCTGTCCTTTACACAGAGGTTATTGGGGTTCCGTGTCACTGAACTCTGGCCACTAACACATGCTCCTAGTAACATCTGGGCAGCCTAGGGACCTATATTTAGCTTTTTAGATTCCTGACTTATTTTGAACCTGATAAGGTCTCATAGAGACCTAAATCAGACTTGTGGTTATATTCTCAACAAGTTAAGAATATAACTTATTGCCAAATATTACTCTGTGTGGTACAGGTGAAATAAAAAAATGCAGGTCCTCACCTCACCAAGTTCTGTCTATTTTTATTATTATTTATTTTTATTTGTTTGTTTGTTCGTTTGTTTGTTTATCTAAATTTTTTTTTGCCACACCAGCAATGTTCAGGGGTTACTCCTGGCTCTGCACTCAGGAATTACTCCTGGCAGTGCTCGGGAACTATATGGGATGCCAGGGATCAAACTCGGGTTTGTTAGTTTTTTGCTTTTTGGGTCACACCTGGCGATGCTCAGGGGTTACTCCTGGCTCTGTACTCAGAAATTACTCCTGGCGGTGCTCGGGGGACCATATGGGATGCGGGGATCGAACCCGAACAGCACAGGCCGGCGGCGTGCAAGGCAAACGCCCTATCCAATGGGCTATCGCTCCGGACCCTTAAACTTGATTTATTTTTAAATAAAATACCTTTTTAATGTATTTGATAAAGAGACTTTGTCTCAGTAACTATACATTAAAATAAGTTGTATATTTTTAATTGAACCGCCATGAACTGCTCTCCTCTTCTTTCCTGTCTGTCATTTCTCCATTACTGAGGAGATAATATAAGTGTTATGTGGCTCAATGACCAAAATATATTCTCATACATATTTTGTCTTTAATCAATTTCCTGACTCACAGATCTCCAAACCCTTGGAATTTCCTAAGCATTGAGAGAAAAGCTGTCTCTTGTTACGTGAAATACACTTGGAGAAATGCCTAAGAATGAGGCCTGGTAACATGGATGGACCAGAGGACATCATGTTGAGTGAAGTCCATCAGAATTAAAAAGGACAGATACAGCATAATCTCGCTCATATGTGGGACTTAGAGGTACACAGCAATGTTGCAACAACAGGTCAAAGACAATGCAATGGGAGAATGGATTCATATCATTGAATTGGGGTGGTGGGGAGGGGGCTGGGAGCCTTGGGAGAAAGAGGTGAGTACCTTGGTGATGGGTCAGACATTGGAATTACGTGTATGAGAAGCCATTACTTAACTGTATTGCAAACCATACACTATCAATCAATTAAAAACTATTTTTTTAAATAATTGGGGCTGGTTACCAGGAGAACCAAACATGTGACTGTGGGACTAGAGGATTGGAAATCCCACGTCCTCATCTCAGATGTCTGGAGATGGGAGAGGGGTTGGAGCTCAGTCACCAATGGCCAGGATATCCTCCATCACAAATAAGTGAAAACTCCATGAGGAAACAGGAAGAGAACTTCCCCAAAAGAAGCAGAGTGCTGCCACGTGTCACCTTATCAGACCCCAAGCTTCGTGAGGACAAAGTTCCCTTGCTCTGACCCTCCCCATGTATCTCTTTACCTGTCTATTGATTTTAGTGTCCTCTGGAATAAATCGGTGATCTTGTGAGTTCCCTAGTTTCTATGAGTTACTTTAGCAAATTAATCAAGGAAGGAAAAGGGCACAGGTGTGGAACCTACTACTGTTGCTTGTCAGGTAACAGCCCGGCTGTGACAGTGACTAGATCCTTAACCTTTGAAATCTGATGCTCTCTCTTCCGTGGCAAGAGAGCATCAGATCTGAGTATATTTCTCAGATACCCTGCAAGTCGCAATTATCATGCTAGCCAAGTTCAAAAGCAAATAAAATTTTCAGGAAGACAAAAGTGCTTTCCTAGTTTGTTTTTAAACTGGAATGACTTTGGTAAATTCTGACAAGTCTATGAAGAGCTGACCTAAAATGGCGGCCAGGAAAAAAAAATGGAAAGAGACCAGAATCTTTTAAAGAACTCAATAGTTGGCAAGTCTTCAACTTCTAATGCTAGCAAGTGATAAATTATTCAAATGAAATCAGCCTGACTTCTACTTACCATAGTACAAGAATATTGATTCTCTCATTGCTAACCCACAGAAGCCTTCACTATAAGATACCCTTGTGAAATGGAAGGACACAAACTTTCTGATTTGGATTTTTTGCCCCCTTCCCTACCTGAGATGCTTTATTCTTTTTTTAGCAGATTTTTGGGCCCTTGGGATGAACCTGGAGCCACAGCAGAGCCTGGCAAGCTACCCGTGGTGTATTGGATATGTCAAAAACAGTAACAATATTGAACCTCATTCCCAACGAATGGAGACATTACTGGTGCCTGTTCGAGCAAATCGATGAACAACGGGAAGACAAGTGACAAGTGACAAGATCTTCAGCAATGCCCTTGGAGTCACATCAAACTACATAAAAGTCTACTACTGACACACATTCTTTTACTATGTTGAGGATTTCAGGTGACAAATTATTCCTTTAGAATCCTCTGTACTATACAAGATAACGTTCTTTGCTGTAACTGCTAGATCAAGCTATTTAAGCACTGGCATGCATCAAAAGATCATGTTCAAATGAAAACGTTTATAAATGGTGGACCTGAAGGCCCAGAGAGATAGTACAGTGGTTAGGGTGTTTTGTTCGCACACAGCCAACCCGGGTTCAATCCCTAGCACCCCAAATGGTCCCCCAAGCACTTTCAGGAGTGATTCCTGAGTCCTGAACATCACTGGGTGTGACCCAAAAACAAATAAAAGGAATAAAACAAAAAGGCAGACCTGGGAGATTTTGTTCACATTTTGTTCACATTCCTTGAAGGCTCCGAGATGAGGCTAGTATTGCTGGCCATGGATCATTCTTTGAATAGCAAGACGCAAGATGGGTATAAAGCCGGGTCTGACTGCTGGCCTCCCTCTGCTGTGCACCCTCCCCAAATCTAACTCAACACTACACCAGCTTCACATCCCTCCACCAAACCTCTCGACTACCCAATAAAATCTAATAAAAGCCATACTTGGCCTGGCATTCAAGAACACAAACAAATTGATCCTAGCTTCTTCCTAACATATGTTTAAATCCTCTCTTCTCATAATCTATATCTCTATAAAACTGAGCTATTTTCTGCTTCCTGTAGAGAACTAGCTCCTGCTCCTCGTTCCTTTATTCTGCTGTTTCTCTGCCCGCAATGTGCTTTGCCCAACTCACTCAGCATCTAACTCAAACCCTGCCTCCTCTCTGAAGCCCAACTTTCTCTCCCTCTGTCCTCTGATGTCACTTTACACCTCCGCCTCCTAAAGACGTTATCACTGGCCTTCTGCTAAGACTTTCGGGACCCTATTTTTATTTTGTCTGTGCTATTGTCTGCTCTGTGCTTTCATGGGGCAGGTTTTCATTTGATTTATGTTGGTAGTTATAGACACCTAATGCAATTCTTTGTTGAGGACACAATATTGTAAGTCCATTTATGTATTTATGATTTTTTCGTTTATTTTATTGGTATACAATTTAAATCAGTAAGCTGCAGTGATATTAAATGTACTATTCATTTCAGCCAAGTAACCACCACCCAATCAAGAAAAAACCATTCCCATCACCCCAGCATATTCGCCAGTTTTCTTCCCAAATAATTCCATCAAAACTTCCTAGCCAAAAGTATAACTTGCCAAATCTTTACTATCCATTTTATTTTGCATATGTTTGAACCTCTTGTAAGTGGACTCATAGAATATGGACCTTGTTGTCCAGCTTCTTCCATTCAAGTGCTTATCTCTGAGGTGTGTCTGTGGTGGCAGTGTTGGAAGCTGAGTGGCAGGATTGAGAGACACCTCAGGAAACTTCCCAAGCTTCCTTCATGCTGCTGACCAATCAGGTGCCAGAGCCATGAACTCCCTTGAAGCTCTCTCTTTTCTGACCCCTGGGCTCCCCCTACACGGCCTCCCAACTCTCTCCCACAGGGCGAGGCTCCCAGTAACTTTCCCTCTGTCACCCTGCAGCCCTGCTCCAAGGCTCTGAGAATCCCAAAGGGCCTCCCCTAACAATGCTCGTTTCTGTCCTTACAGAGAGTCTTCCTTTTAATTATTATTATTATTATTATTATTATTATTATTATTATTATTATTTTTTTTGAGTCACACCGGGCAATACTCCTGGCTCTGCACTCTGCTGGCAGTGCTTGAAGGGACCGTATGGGATGCCAAGGATCGAACCAACCGGGTCCGCTGTGTGCAAGGCAATTGCCCTACCCACTGTGCTATCGCTCGGGCCCAGAGAGTCGTCTTCTGAGAGGGTGCAGCGTGGCTGACTGCTGAGACTGTTCAGAGCCTTCCAAGTTCATGTCCTGCGGCGGTTCCTGTTTGTTCCTTATCCTGAAGAACAAACGACTGCAGCTGCCAGCGCTCGGGATGCGCCTGGCCAGGGGTGTCCCCTCTGGACGGAAGCTGGGGTTAGGGAGACTGTCCCCCAGCCAGCGCCCGGGGGCACGGCAGCCCCCGGCAGTGGCCGCTTGCTGTCCTGTCAACAGACTCGAGGGGTTCAGAGCAAGGTAGGGGCGCCCAGGCAGCACAGGGTCTGTGCTCTTGAAGTTCACACAGCTTGGCTCTGGGTATCGTCACAACCGCCTCTCCAGGCCTTGGCATGATGCGGAGAGAGCAAGGCTCGCTCAGTCTGGACGTGGCACAACCAGCTCTCCAGAAAAGGGGCCCCGGCCCGTCTCTCCTGCACCTTGACAACTGCCTAAAAGAGCACGAAAGCGCCTGGCATCGGCCTGGTGGAAGATCTGGATCTTGGAAAACGAGGAAAGGGTCAGCAGAGCTCTGCCTCCCGGGCGCTGTCTCCAAGCGGCGCCAGCAGCGCGGCTGCAGCTGTCTCCCCTCCTCTCCGAGGCCTAGGAGGGTCTGCCGGGCTGTGCAGCCCCCGGAGTCAGGAGCCGGCTCCAAAGTGCCCGAGCGGCTGGTCTGCATCCCGGCCGCGCGGATCGATGGTGCTAATGGCTTCTGGTCCCGTCATTAGAGGCGGAAGAGGAGCAGGCAGCAAATTGCTTCCCTGTCCCCGCACACCACGACTCTCCCTCCCCCCCACTCCCTCCCCGGAAAGATTTGGGAAAGTTCTGTGCAATTTCCTGAGTGCTCAGGACCCGGTACCGCTAGGCGAGCATCATCACTGGGCTCTTGTTCTGCTCCTTCCTCGTCCAGCTTCCAGTGCATGCAGAGGGCGCCGTGTCGCCTGCACAGACCCTTCAGGCCCTGCCAGACCCTGCAGGCGGCTCCTCAACGCAGGCCTGGGGGGTTGACTAGGAGCAGACGCTGCCCGCGTGGCCCCTGGCTCGGGAGCACCTCGGCTCCCGGAAGCCAGCTCGACCTTTAGTTTTCTCCTTGCTAAAATGATACGACCCTGAAACTACCTGCAGGGCATCATTTTAATCCCAGTGCTCCAGCTTTGCGGCTCAATTTCCTTTGTCAGCTACAGAGCACCTCCTGTGGCCAGGCTGACTTGCCTTGGTTCCATCTGAGCCACCTCTCGGCGCTGTCTCAGGTCCATCTTCATCTCTAGAGATGTTAAAAGCTGAGATGCCCGTGTGAAGGTGGGCAGTAGCGTTTGAATAGCCACTTTGGGGACCAATGACAATAGAATGGGAACAGTTTCTATTTCCACCTTAAAAACCAACAGTTCTACAGCTCTGGCTTCCCGCTTTGAGGTGGTACCAGATTGGAATCATGCTGACACAGGCCCCATCTGTCAGTTGTAATAATAGGGCTTGGGGTGATTCCTCCGAAGCTCCAGGGTGAAAGCCCAGCTGAGTCACTGGGTGTTGAGTGGAGGCTGCCTCAGTGTGGACGGAGCTCTTCCTGTTCATGTAAAGTCTTGTTTTCAGCTTGCTTTGCTAAAGTAGAAACAAGCCTTTTTCCTGTTTTTTCCTTTAAAAATTTCATTTCAAGGGGCCAGAAAGAGAGCACAATGGGTAGGGAGCTTGCCTTACACACAAGCTAAAGGGGTTTCATCCCCAGCACTACAGATGGTCTCCAGGGCCCCACAAGGATCCTGAACACAGAGCAGGATTAAGACATGAGCACTGCTGGGTGTGACTCAAAATCTCAAAGCCCCCCAAAAGTTTAATTTCTAATGTAGGTGGTCTTCTCACCCCAGAAACTCAGCGTTAAGATAACATCATTGAATCCTAAGAATCCTAAATCTGAGGACCCTTAAGAATCACTGCTCCACATGTACTCTGTAGAATAAGAGGTCTTCTAATGAAAGGTAAAAAGTACAGATTTGCCGTTCAAGTTAATGATAAAAGTGAATATTCATTGATAGTCTAGATTTGAAAATGCTAATTAGGCCCAATTGTTTGTTGGTTGATGATGTTGCTGAGTTTACTCTGCACGCTTTTCTTTAACTAGCTCTCAGACCAATGGAACTCTCCAGTTTATATAAAAGTATATAAACCTGAAAAAAATTGGAAAAATGTTATTGAAATTTATTATAAATAATGCAAATCACTGTATCACTGTCTTCCCGTAGATCATTGATTTGCTCGAGCGGGCACCAGCAACATCTCAATACGTCCTGTCACATGCGAGATAGCCCAAGGGTATCTGTCCACTCCAGGAACATAAAGAGCCTCAAACCATTCCATTAAATCATGGGAATGAGGTCTATAAATGTTACTGGTATTTGGCATGTCAAATATGACATGGGTAGCTTGCCAGGCTCTGCCGTGTGGATACATATATATGTAAATGTATTTTCCAAAGTTCCCAAGAAAGCCATACTTTGATATTACTGTCACAATTAGAATATTTTCCCAAGGAGCTGGAGTGATTGTACAGTGGGCAAGGCACTTATTTGCTATGGTGTGATTGGTCCTAGTTCAATCCTAGCACCCTATATGGCCTCCCTAACCCATCCGGAGTTAGACTCGCAGACATGGGGCAGAGCTGCTACTGGCTCTCCCTGTGACCAGCCGCTCACGAGGCGCCTGGGAGGGATGGTGGGTTCGAGCCCTGGCCCACCACCCCAGCAGAGCCTCGCAACAAGCCAGACGACCCCCACTCCATGAGGGCCTCCATTTTCCACATCCGGACTTCTCTCTCATCAGAACTCCACCCAGCAGACCAGCCTATCACAGCCCGGCTCGCGGCCGCTTGTTCATCAATAAATGCTGGACTTAGAGATGCCTACAAGAGTACGCTACCTGCACGGCAGAGCCTGGCAAGCTACCCGTGTTGTATTTGATATGCCAAATACCAGTAACAATTATAGACCTCATTTCGAATGGATTGAGGCTCTTTATGTTCCTGGAGCAAGCAGATGCCCTTGGGCTCTACTAGCATGAGACAGGACATATGGAGATGTTACTGGGGCCAGCTCGAGCAAATCGATGATGAACGGGAAGACAGACAGTGACAGACAGTGAACCCATCCGAGTGATCAAGGAGCACAGAAGTAGTAGTAGTAGTAGTAGTAGTAGTAGTAGTAGTAGTAGTAGTAGTAGTAGTATACTTAGTATTTTTGCCTTTTGGGTCATACCCGGCGATGCTCAGGGGGCTACTCCTGCCTCTTCTTCACTCAGGAATATTCTTTTATATTAATATTTATTATGAGCAAAACAATACAGCAATAACAACCATCCCTCCCAACCACAATAACAGCTAAAAGTGATTTGATACACTTTCACACTATTCTATCCTATAACCTCTGACTCTTCCTCTGTAGAAAGGCAAAGTGAATTTTTAAGACTTTGAACTCTACAGTTTATATATACCTGGATTCCTATCTCAGCTCTAAGAATCCCTATGGGGTGTGGAGTTATTTTTAAAAAAAGCCATCAGAATAGTGACTCTCCTTGAATGAAAAGTGGAGAATTGAATCTAGATTCTGTCAGACCATTCAAATGGAGAGCAGTAAGAGTAGCAGGATTCCAAACCACGGAGAGTAAGGGGCTAAGTGACTGTTTCAGAAGCGGATAGGCAATGTCAATTAAAAAAGGCTCCTTATTTTATTGCCTTGCATCCCGCCAACCCTGGTTCAATCCCAGCACCTCTATGGTACCCAAGAGTGACCCATGAGTTCAGAATCAGGAGAAAGACCTGAGCACAGCCAGGTATAGTCCCAAAACAAAAGAAGTAAAAGAGGAGAGCCCTGAAAATGTACTCCAGAACCCATTGTTCCAGACCACGCAGACTTTCTTCATCAGAAATGCATAATTGGGGGCCTAAGCGATAGTACAGAAGGGAGGGCACTTTCTCTGCATGCTGTTGACTGGGGTTCAATTCCCAGCATCCCATATGGTCCCCCAAGCGCTTCCAGAGTAATTCCTGAGTGCAAAGCCAGGAGTAACCCCTGAGCACTGCCATGTGTGACCCCAAAACCAAACAAAACAACAGCAACCAAAAAAGAAAAGCACAATTGTCTTTACCCATCTCAACTACAATGTGATTTGGTTTGTATTGTTTATTTTTGTCCCCCCTCCTCCCCATCTTCTTATTGTACACAGTAAGATGTTGGCAGGAACATATACATACTTGTGTTGTGTACTTTCTTTGTACTAATTGGCTAATGGAAAGTTAGGATCGCCATCAGATGGAGATAACATAGAGTTGGGCTTTACCCCATTGAGATGCTCCTTAAGCTCTTACTTTTAAATTCCAGTAAGTTACTTCACTTCCACTGTCAAGAAACAGAGGGCCGGAGCCATAGCACAGCGGGTAGGGCATTTGCCTTGCACATGGCCGACCAGGGTTCGATTCTCGGCATCCCACATGGTTCCCCAAGCACCACCAGGAATAATCCTGAGTGAAGAGCCAGGAGTAATCCCTGAATATCGCCAAGTGTGACCAATAAATAAATAAAAAAATAAATAAATAAATAAGAAACAGAAAAATGTTACGTACCTTGTTTGATTAGGGAGTTCTCAGGCTTTTTATTTGTCATTCTAAAACCAAAGACAATGGCTCAGGAAATCATTCAAAGAGCTGGTGCATGTGCATGGCCCTTACCAAGCCCTGTGTCTGGTATCTGGCACTATCTGACACACTCCCCACGCCCAGCATGGCTGGGTGTGGTTCCAGGCAGCACCAGGTTATCAGTAAAGCATTGAACCACCGGCCTTGCACAACAAGACCCCATCAGCGCCGAGTATCTTCAGAACAGCCAGTCCCTGAGCACTGTTCAGAATACCTCTCTCCCGAAATAAAATAAAACAAAGCCAAGGACACTTGTATCTGTTTTTGAGTGTAGTTGTTAGATGTAAGCGATCTGTCTGTTAAGCAGGGATTCATTACTAAGAGTCTTAGATGGTTTTCTGCCACATCAGTGATATAGCGATCAAGTGATCAGCATAGATGCCTTCTTAGATGGTTTTCTCTTCAAATCAACCATCTTGCTGTCTAAACAAGTTAATTGTTAAAATAAGTAAAGAAAATGCTTTTGTAATTCTGCTTCTCAGTTCAAATGTCAAATGCAATGAACAGGAAATTGAAATGAATCACTGTGTTTTGCTTAGACTGATGTTAAATAACCTTGTTTTACAGAGAAATAAAGCAGAACTCCCTCCCCCATCTGGTTCTTTGTGGGGGAGAGTTCTACCTCAGGCGCTATTTCTGTACAATCTTTCAGCAGCAAGCTTTTCCATCACAGCATATATGAATTTCAATTTTCTTCTCTCTTGGGAATAATTAGAAAAGTTTAAGATGGAGCTCAGAGACAGAAAAAAAAACATGGTATAAAGTAAAAGCTGTAGGAATTCTACCAGGAAGCCTGAGTATGAAGAGAACTGCAAGAAGGTCTGTTTGACCTGAAACAGCATGGTCTGGGGCAGTGGAGGAGTTTGTGGCCACGGAACATGGCAGAACTGTGACGTCAACCACCAAAACTAGAAAGGACACTGTCAGTGAAGATTCTCAAAGACACCAAGTGAAAAGTGAGTACATGTTATAATGAATGTAATGAATCTCTGTGTACCTTCATCTCACATTGAACAAATTTATCTGTAAACCTGGGGTCTGGAGGTAGGGATAGAGCATTTGCCTTGCACACACGGACTTGGATTCGATCTCAGGCATCTCATATGGTCCCCCCAAGCACCACCAGGGAGTAATTCCTGAGTGAACAACTGTAACCCCAGAGCATTGCCAGGTGTGACCTGAAAAGCAAAAAGAAATTATCTGTAAACCTGTGAGACTCTCACCCTTGGCCCAGATTATTGGGATGTGAACCCCAGACATTATATCCTTTCCCCCACGAATTCTTTGTTGTAGGTTGATATATCCACATCCACAGCTGTTCTCTGTGAGCCCTACACCAGAATGTGTTTGAAAACAGGACAAGCCCAGCACGCATCTGAGGCAAATCGTCCCACCAACTCCGTGTGGGGTGTAGCTCATAGCACAACTACAATAAAAAGAGGGGAAGGAGATTGGCTTATTTGGGGACCACACTCAGCAGTGCTCAGGGGCTATTTCTGCACTCAGGTGATCTGGCGTGCTCGGGGACATATGGGATGCCGGGATTGACCCGGCGGCAGGCCGGCTGTAGGCAAACACCCCGCTGGGCTACGCCCGCCCTCAGGGCTATTTCTGACTCTGCACTCAGAGGTACTCAGGGGGTAATTTTCGGGGACCCAATGTGGCACTGGGAATTTAGCCTGTGTCGGCCACTATGAAAAGCAAATACTTTAACTCCTCCACTATCCCTCCAGCCCCCGGGAAATATTTTCTTTAAAAAAATTAGGACTTATGGAACAGTGTGCTAACAATTGTCGAGGGTACTAATGCCAACCTAGAACTGAGCATTAAATAGAAGCAAAAAGATACACATGACAACCCCTTTAATGTATGTTCTGTAATCCATAGTCTGGAGGGGAAGGAAAAGAGAAAGAGAGAGAAAGGGAAAGAAATAAAGAACCTGCCATGGAGGAGGGCTGGGGGAGGGGGAGGGAACTGGGGACGTTGGTGGTGGGAGATGGGCACTGGTGACGGGATGGGTGCTGGAACACTGTATGACCAAAACCCAAATATGAACTTTTTAATTGTATATCTTTGTTGTTGTAAAAATTAAAAATTAAAAAAAATTAGGACTTGTAGAGATAACTCTAAAGGGTCAACCTTCACATCTAATAGCATAGGCCCTACGTAAATCCCTGGCTCCACGTGACTTCTCAAGCACAGCTGGACATAGTCCTAGTGGCTCTCAGCTGTTCTGGAGAAGCACTCAAAAAACAAAAAAGATATGTACAAAATGAAGGAAGAGAACTATATGGGGCTACATGCATATGATTCGTCTGTGGCATATACACAGGAAGCCACTAACTGCCTCCAAGGAGGGGACTGAATAGTTGAAGAGGGGAAGGGAAGAAGGACGCTTTATTCAAAACCCATTAGCACTGTCCGAATTGTGTATCATTACTAACGTCTTTCAAAGTATACAGTCCTAACATGTTTAAGATCATTCTGAAGTTGAATGATCAGTCCAGGAGTTCAGATGCTATCAGCATTTAATGGAAAGACTATTCTCTGTCAATGAAATAAACTTGTATTCACATTCTTCAAGGGCAGTAATTGCCTGCCTGCCTCAGAGAAATAAAGCCACTAAAAGCCAATATGGTTACAAGATAAATGAGTCTTGTTCTTAAAATAAGCAGCTCGACACTCATCTCTTTACATAGCCCAATTTTCCATGATAATAGCACTTTGCTGTCACTTACCTTAATGCATTGGAGAATGTGTTTATAGCTGATAATTTGTTTATGCACAGTAAAGTATATAGTACAATAATATCTGCTTATTTAGGTTAAGATAGTTATGTTTTTAATTTTTTTTATTCTGCCACCGTGAGATATACAATTACAAAGATGTTCATGTTTGGATTTCAATCATACAGTGTTCCAGCACCCATCCCTCCACCAGTGCCCATTTCCCACCACCATTGTCCCATGATTTCCCCTCCCTCTCCCCTCAGCCTGCCTCTATGGCAGGCACTTTGCCTCTTCTCTTCTCTCCCCTCTCTTTCTCTCTCTCTCCCTTCTCTCACACATTGTGGCTTACAATACATACATTTAGAGGTTATCATGTATATCCCTTTGCCTATGTTCAATGCTCAGTTCTAGGCTGACACTATCATTCCCAATGATTATTTTTCCCCCAAAATTTTATTACACCATTTTAGACATACAATTGAAAGATGCTCATGTAGAGTTTTG
Source organism: Cryptotis parvus (assembly GCA_021461705.1). Lineage (NCBI taxonomy): Eukaryota > Metazoa > Chordata > Mammalia > Eulipotyphla > Soricidae > Cryptotis > Cryptotis parvus. The sequence continues at coordinate 10,408 of JAJIBD010023331.1, read as the reverse complement.
GTTCTACAGTGTTCCAACACCCATCCCCTCCCCCAAACCCATCTCCCATCACCAATGTCCCCACCTCCCCTCCCCCTCCCACACCTCAACTACTTGGAGGTTCTGTATGTCATTTCTCTCCTCTCTATCTCTCCCTCCCGCTAAACTTTGCTGCACATCATGGAATGCAGTGCATTAAAGGACATAACTGTTTCCACTATTTTAATGGACCGAGCAGCCCAAGCGGCTGCGCAACCTGGGCTCGAACTGGTTTTGCTCTGTTAATCTGGTCGTGAGGTAGTATCCCAGCATCCGGACAGCGAAGGTGGTGGCTAGTATGGTGGGCGAAGTCTCATCCGGCTGCTTCCGGGACCCCCAGAGGTGATGGGCCCACTCCCAAAACACGTCTGTCCCCTCCCAGGAGCCCCATAGTCAGCTGGGCCCAGGGCGAAATCCGAGTTCCAGCTTCCCCAGCTGCTTGTGAGGCTCTTCATGCTATGGCTGGTGGCCCCAGGGCAGCTCCTGGGTGGGGCCACCAGGCTTGACAAAATGGAGGGTCATTCCCAATGACTATTAGTACACTGTTTCCTTCTCTGTCCTACCTAACCTCTGATTCCCACACACTTGCAGTAGATTCCACCACTGACAGAACCTACTGATCAATGTTTTGCTTGGCCTTGAATATTGGTATCATGCTATTTCTTTATATCCCACAAATAAATGCAGTCCTTCTATATCTGCCCTTTTCTTTCTGGCTAATTTCACTCAGCATGATCCTCTCCATGTCCATCCATTTATAGGTAAATTTAGGATAACTATGTTTTAACAACAGCTTCCTAAGTTAGCTATTGCTAGTTCATGTCCAGCAGTGCCTTAATACAGGGAAAGCCATGCCCTGATAAATCTCGGTATTAAGAAAGAATTTTATACTGTATTTTGGGAAGTTAAAAATATATAAAGAATATATGTTATAGGGCTGGTCATACTACATTCCTGCTTATTCTGAGGGAAGCTGATACTTCATCAGGGATGCTGAGAGTGCAGTTGCTCAGTGCTGTGTATTTGCAAAGTGCTTTGCATATAGTTTATTTATTCCTCGCATATTATTCTCCAAGGCATAAATTTTGACTCATATTTTATAAATGAAAATGTGAGTTGGTGTAGCAGGAAAATGGCCAGCATCAATTTTGAGTCTTCATGCAATTCAAAAGCTGTTTGTTTGGTGCTTGTGTATAGGAATGCTGCCAACTTACATAAATTGATCCAACTTCAAATTGGCCGTTGCAGTTTACCCATGTACCAAGCAATTGTGAATCAGGACCAAAATTTTAACATTAAAATGCACACAAGGGAAGACAAGATCCCCTATCAATCCATGCCCCTGATTTATTGGGTGGTTTCTGATGATAATGGTGGTATGGAAACCATGTTCTTATCGCTCATCTTAATTTATCCTTGCCATGGGAACTGGGTAAAATTCTTATCACAAACCCTAGATGAGTTTGTGATAAGAAACTTTCTTTACTTTTTGCCTTTGCTCTTGAACTCTTCAAGACATAGCCACAGACAACCCTACATTCTGAAAAAGCACAAGACTCAAGTATGTGATAGAACTCCAATGATACAGCAAAAGCCAAAACATATTTTAGGATGGGGTGGGGGTGATGGGGGGAACCACATCTAACAGTGCTCAAAGGCTCTTCCTGCCTATGCTCCAGGGACCAGGAATGGCCACTTGTAAGATAAATGCTCTAAGCCTTGTAGTATCTTTTCTGTCCAAGAGTATTCTTTATTTTTCTTCAAAAGAACTAGATATTCAGCCCTCAAGACAGGGAATTCACTCTCCAAGGTCCTGAGGACCTGATAAGGTGGGTCCCAGCCCCTTTCTCTCAGTAGAGCACAGGGGGCTGACTTGCGATATTGGGAAAAATCACTGCTTAGCTTTGTTTCCCATTTAATGCTGTGGCTGCAACTGAAACACAGAAATCTACTTAAGTTATTCATAAGCTAAACAGAGAAAAAGGAGTCTATTGAGGAAATAATACAAATAACGAATAGGTAGTAGTTTCTATCTTCTGTTCTCTGCGAACCCGTGTAACCTCCAACTTTCTGAGGAGCAGAAATGACCTAGAGCATGTCCATGTGGGTATCCTCACTTCTAATAGTAGAAAGTCATGATCAATAATGTCAGCAAAACACTGTACTTTAAATTTGTGTTCAGTATGCCTCATTTTTCCTGTCAAAAGCAGATATGGAATTACAGTAAGTTTTGTTGGGATTCTTTTTTCTTTAGAAATACTATCAGTTTTTATGATATGTTTATGACAAAATGGGAACAGTTACAGTTTATCTCATGTAATGAAAACAATAACTTATTTTTCTCCCAGTTTTTACTAGGGCATTATGATTTATCACATCATTAATAATAGTTTCAGTTTATTATTGTGTTGCAGCTCCACACCCTGTATTCTTTCCACCAGTGTTCCAACTCCAATCTCTCCGCCAGTGTTCAACTTTCCCCCTCACCCCCAACCTCCTCCCCTTGGTAAGATCAGTTCCATAGAGCGGTTCTCAGAGCTGTTACTATTGACAGTGTTAGACCCTTATTATTTGTTTCTTTATATCCCACATACAATAGAGTTTGTATCTGCTCTCTTCTTCTGACTTCATTCAGCATGATATTCTCTAGCTCCATCCATGTAGCAATCAATCTCATGATTTCACCTTTCCATATAATTGAGTATTCTGTTGAAAACCAGTGACTTGGGGCCAGAGAGACAGCACAGCAAGTAGGGCATTTGCCTTGCACGTGGCCAACCTGGGTTTGATCCCCGCATCCCATATGGTTCCCTGAGCACCGCCAGGAGTAATTCCTGAGTGAAGAGCCAGGAGAAACCCCTGAGCATCACCAGGTGTGACCCAAAAAAGCAAAAAAGAAAAAAGAAGACCATTAATTTATTGTAGGAATAATATAGATATAACTCAACCATTGGCGCATCCTCCTTACCCCTGTTTTCCTTGGCCTTGGATATCAGTCTCATACTAATTTTTCTTTAAACCCCACAAATGAATGCAGTGATTTTCTATCTGTCCTTCCTTTCTAACTCATTTCACTCAATATGGTACTCTCCATGTCCATCCATTTATAAGCAAATTCCATGACTTCATTTTTCCTAACAGCAGCATAGTATTCCATTGTATAGATGTACCATGGTTTCTTTATCCAGTTGTCTGTTCTCGGGCACTCACTTACCCGGCGATAGAGCTGTCACATCCAAAGGATTTTTCCTACTACAAAAGGCATGTTGCAAGAAAGCAGAGGGTCATCTTTTTGAGAAAGATAAAGCTGTGATCAAATAACTGGTATTAATGTTTGAAATTTAAAACAGTGTAAAAGACAAAGAAACATAAAATTAAAAAATAGTAATATAGATAGATTTTTGATGAAAGTATCTGTAAAATTAATACTCATTCCAATGTTCAAGATGCATTAGCAAACTGGGACAATCACAGTAAGGCAGTAAGACAATAGGGAGAGTTTATATCCAGAGGCAGACAGATTCCTGACTGTTTCATACACTTACCTCTTGAGTAAATTACATCACCTCTGTTTAAATTTCCTCAAGAATAAAATGATGGGCCCTGGGACCACCAGCCATAGCATGGAGAGCCTCACAAGCAGCTGGGGATGCTGGAACTCGGCTCACCCTGGGCCCAGCTGACTATGGGGCCCCCAGGAGGGCAGATGGGTTTTGGGAGTGGGCCCATCACCTCTGGGGGGGTCCCAAAGCAGCCAGATGAGACTCTCCAACCACACTAGCCACCAATTTCGCTGTCCAGATGCTGGAAAACTGCCTCACAACCAGATTAACAGAGCAAAACCAGTTTGAGCCCAGGTTGCTGCGCGAGCGCTAGCGCAGTCCATTAAAATAGTGGAAACAGTAATGTCTTTTAATGCACTGCATTCCACGATGTGCAGGAAGGTTTGGCAGGAGGGAGAGATAGAGAGGAGAGAAATGACATAAAGAACCCACCGAGTAGTTGAGGTGTGGGGGGGGGGGAGGGAGGTGGGGACATTGGTGATGGGAGATGGGTTTGGGTGGAGGGATGGGTGTTGGAACACTGTAGAACCAAAACTCTACATGAGCATCTTTCAATTGTATGTCTAAAATGGTGTAATAAAATTTGGGGTGGGGGGAAATAATAAAATTAAATTAAATTAAAAAAATAAAATGATGACATATTTCTGCCTACTTCCTAAGGTTTTAGAATATTAGTAATATTTGTATTTAAAACTCTGGCCAGGACTCCACCTCAGGTAACCAACCTCCCTGGGGTGTGCGGCTGGCCGGGCGGGCGCCTGGGGCGGTGGTAGAGCCCCAGGTCTCGGCAGAAGGTGGAACTACAACCCCCAGAAGTCCGAGCGGAACCGGAAGTAAACGGTCATTTTGAACTCCTCACACCGGCCTGACTCCACCTCAGGTAACCTACCTCCCTGGGGTGTGCGGCTGGCCGGGCGGGCGCCTGGGGCCGTGGTAGAGCCCCAGGTCTCGGCAGAAGGTGGAACTACAACCCCCAGAAGTCCCAGCGGAACCGGAAGTAAACGGTCATTTTGAACTCTCACACCGGCCTGACTCCACCTCAGGTAACCTACCTCCCTGGGGTGTGTGGCTGGCCGGGCGGCAGCTAACGCGGCCGCTTATTAATAGAAAAACTAGGAAATTCAACACCAAGGGAAGGTAATACCCTCAAGAAAAAAGAAACAGTACACCAGAGGAATCTATCCCTGAACACCACAACACCATGGGGGAAACAACGCAGATCCCCAGCTCGAAGAACAGATGAAGGAATCGACCCTGAAGACTCAAAAAAAGAATACAGATGTGCATGATCTCTCTGACAATGAAATCAGAGAAGAAATTGGTAGGATGTTTAAGGAGCTCAACGAAAAAATTGAGCAGATGTCCAATAAAATACAGGAGAACATAAACGAAGCAGTTGAAAGGGCTGTCAATAAACTACGGGAGGAAATGAGAGCAGAAATGAGAACCATGCAAATAGAAATATCATCGCTTAAAAAACTCAGTAGACGAAATGAAAAACACAATCGGGGCTCTGAACAGTAGGATGACAGCAGCGGAAGAGAGAATCAGTGAGACTGAAGATGAGCTGCAGAAAGCACTCAGAGATCTACATAAGATGGAAAAAGACCGGATAATGGATCAGCAACGAAACAGAGAACAATGGGATGAAGCCAGGCGGAACAACATAAGAATCATAGGAGTCCCAGAGGGACAGGAAAGTAACCCCAAGGAAATTAAAACAGTTAAAAACATCCTGGCTGAAAAGTTCCCCGAGTTAAAGGATGAAGGCATCCAGATCCAAGAAGCCCGACGCATACCAGCAAGAAGAGACCCCAATAGAAAGACCCCAAGACACATCCTAGTCAAAGTAATGGATGCCATAGACAGAGACATAATTCTTCAGGCAGCAAGATCAAAGAAGGAAATTGTATACAAAGGAGCATCCATTCGACTTTCAGCAGACTTCTCAGAAGACACCCTCCAAGCCCGAAGGCAGTGGTGGGATATAGTAAAAAAACTTAATGAAATGAATGCCTCAGCAAGAATTCTTTATCCGGCTAAACTCTCGCTCAGATTTGAAGGACAGATATACAACTTCTTGGATAAACAACAGCTTAGGAACTTTGTAAAATCAAAACCAACCTTAAAAGAAGGACTGAAAGATCTACTATAAGACGAGACATAACCCAAAAAGAACAACCAACCTATTCAGAAAGATGGCACAAAAATCCCATGACAATAATCTCTCTCAATGTCAATGGTCTAAATGCACCAGTTAAGAGACACAGAGTGGCACAATGGATCAAAAAATTGAATCCGACATTCTGCTGCCTGCAAGAAACACACCTGAACAATCGGAGCAAAGACAGGCTCAAAATAAAAGGCTGGAAAACAATCCTTCATTCAAACAACCCATCCAAAAAGGCTGGGGTAGCCATACTGGTATCTGACAACATAGACTTCAGGCTGAAGAAGGTCAGAAGGGACAGTGAAGGTCACTTCTTAATAGTCAAGGGATGCATATATCAGGAAGAAATCACGCTATTAAACATATATGCACCCAACGAGGGGCCAGCAAAATACCTAAAAACAACTACTAATAGACTTCAAAGAAGACATTGACAGCAACACAATTGTAGTTGGAGACTTCAACACTGCTCTATCAACCCTGGATAGATCAACAAGATTGAAACTTACCAAGGAAATACTGGCCCTTAAAGAAGAGATGGAAGAAAGAGGGCTGGTAGACATATACAGGGCATTTCATCCCCAAAAAGCTGAATACACTTTCTTCTCCAGTGCACATGGAACATACTCCAAAATAGATCACATGCTGAGCCATAAATCATACCTCCATAAAATCAAGAAGATAGAAATTGTGCCAACTATTTTTTCAGACCATGAGGCACTGAAAATAGAAGTTAATTGTACACAAAAACGGAGACCAATACCAAGTACCTGGAAACTAAACAGCTCACTGCTGAACAACCAGCAAGTCATAAAAGAAATCAAAGAGGAAATCCAAAAGATTCCTGGAAACAAATGAGACTGAAGACACGAATTACCAGAACTTGTGGGATACAGCAAAAGCAGTGTTAAGAGGCAAGTTCATAGCTCTTCAAGCATTCATCAGAAAAGAAGAAAAGGCCATCATAAACAGTCTGACTTCACAACTTAAGATCTTAGAGAGTGATCAACAAAAGGAGCCCAACCCAAGCAGAAAGAAAGAAATAATAAAACTTAGAGCAGAAATCAATGAGATGGAATGTCAAAAAACAATCCAGAAGATCAACGAAACCAAAAGCTGGTTCTTTGAAAAAATAAACAAGATTGACAAACCACTTGCAAGACTTGTAAGAAAAGGAAAAGAGAGAACCCAAATAAATAGAATCAGAAATGAAAACGGGACATCACAACAGAAACCACAGAAATTCAAAAGATCATCAGAGATTACTATGAGAGCCTGTATGCCACAAAACAAGAAAACCTAGAAGAAATGGACAAATTCCTGAATTCCTATAGCTTCCCAAGTCTGCAACAAGAAGATTTGGAATACCTCAACAAACCTATTTCCATCGAGGAAATAGAATCGGTAATCAAAAGTCTCCCCAAACACAAAAGCCCAGGTCCAGATGGATTCACCAGTGAATTCTACAAAACCTTTAAAGAGGACCTACTCCCAATTCTTTTTTAAGCTCTTCCAGCAAATTGAAGAAACAGAAACACTCCCAAATAGCTTTTATGAGGCACATATCACCCTGATACCCAAAGCAGACAAAGATGCCACAAAAAAAGGAAAACTACAGACCAATCTCCCTGATGAATACAGATGCTAAGATCTTCAACAAAATACTAGCAAATAGAATCCAAAGAGTCATCAAAAAGATTATACACCATGACCAAGTGGGATTCATCCCGGGAATGCAAGGATGGTTCAACATCCGCAAGTCAATCAACATAATACATCATATCAACAAAAAAGAAAAATAAAAAACCATATGATCATATCAATAGATGCAGAGAAGGCATTTGACAAGATTCAACACCCGTTCATGATGAAAGCTCTCCCGTAAAATGGGGATTGAAGGAACCTTCCTCAAGATAATCCAGGCCATCTACTACAAGCCCACAGCGAGCATCATTCTCAATGGGGAAAAACTGAAAGCCTTCCCCTTAAGATCAGGGACAAGACAAGGCTGCCCACTCTCACCACTTCTATTCAATATAGTACTGGAAGTACTTGCCATAGCAATCAGGGAAGAAAAAGACATTAAGGGCATCCAGATAGGAAGGGAAGAAGCCAAGTTATCACTATTTGCAGATGACATGATATTATACCTGGAAAACCCGAAACTCTCTACCAAGAGGCTCCTAGAAATAATACATTCCTATAGCAGAGTAGCAGGGTACAAAATCAATACCCAAAAGTCAATGGCCTTCCTATATGCAAACAGCGAAAGAGAAGAAAGGGACATTAAAGAAACTATCCCATTCACAATTGCGCCGCAGAAAATCAAATACCTAGGAATCAGTTTGACAAAGAATGTAAAGGATCTCTACAAAGAAAACTACAAAACGTTACTTCAGGAAATAAAAGAAGACCTGAGGAAATGGAGACATATTCCCTGCTCATGGATCGGAAGGATTAACATTATCAAAATGGTAATACTCCCTAGAGCTTTATACAGATTCAATGCGGTCCCTATAAAGATACCCATGATGTTCTTCAAAGAAATTGAACAAACACTCCTGAAATTTGTATGGAATAATAAAACCCCACGAATAGCTAAAGCAATCCTTGGGAAAAAGAAGATGGGAGGTATCACTTTCCCCAACCTCAAGCTCTACTACAGAGCAGTTGTAATTAAGACAGTGTGGTATTGGTATAGAGACAGACCTGTAGACCTATGGAATAGAACTGAGTATCCTGAAACACATTCTCAAATATACAACCACTTAATCTTCGATAAAGGAGCAAAAAATATTAAGTGGAGCAAAGAAAGCCTCTTCAACAAATGGTGCTGGGAAAACTGGGCAGCTACATGTAAAAAATGAACTTAGACCTCCTTCTAATGCCATGCACAAAAGTCAGATCAAAATGGATTCTAGATCTCAACATCAGACATGAATCTATAAGGTACATCGAAGAAAACATAGGAGAAACGCTCTACGACATCGAAACGAAAAGTATCTTTAAAGATGACACACCACTGACCAAGCAAATGGAAGCAAAGATAAACAAATGGGATTATATAAAACTAAAAAGCTTCTGCACCTCAAAAGAAACGGTGACCAAGATACAAAGACAATCCACAGAGTGGGAAAGGATATTCACCCAATACCCATCTGACAAGGGGTTAATATCCAGGATATATCAGGCACTGGTAGCACTCCACAAGAAAAAACAGCCAACCCCCATCAAAAAATGGGGAGAAGAAATGAACAGAAGCTTCCAAAAAAGAAGAAATTCGAATGGCCAAAAGGCATATGAAAAAGTGCTCTTCATCTTTAATCATCAGGGAGATGCAAATCAAAACAACAATGAGGTACCATCTCACACCACAGAGACTGGCACACATCCAAAACAGCAAGAACAACCGGTGCTGGCGTGGATGTGGGGAAAAAAGGGACTCTCATCCACTGTTGGTGGGAGTGCCGACTGGTCCAGCCCTTTTGGAAAACAATATGGGCATTCCTCCGAAAACTAGATATTGAGCTCCCATTTGATCCAGCAATAGCACTCCTGGGAATATACCCGAGAGACCGAAAAAACACATAGCAGAAACACTATCTGTACTTCTTTATTCATCTCTGCGCTATTCACTATAGCTAGAATCTGGAAACAACCTAAATGCCCGAGAACAGAGGACTGGCTAAAGAAACTGTGGTTCATCTACACTATGGAATACTATGCGGCTGTCAGAAAAGATGAAATTATGAAATTTACCTGCAAATGGATGGACATGGAGACTATCATGCTGAGTGAAATTAGTCAGAAGGAAAAGGACAGATATAGAATGACTGCATTCATTAATAGGACATAAATAGATACCAGTGTTTTACTAAATGTGGGAAATGGTAATGGCAGATTAAAACTCACCATTGAATATACACAAAGAGACTTAAGTGATAAACTCTAAATACCTGCAGGGCTAGCCACAATGTGTAAAATAAGAGGGAGAGAGATGCAGAGACAGAGAGAGAGAGACAGAGAGAGAAAGAGAGGAAACTGGGGTACCTGCTATTAAGGCAGCATGGGGGTGGGTGGGAGGGGGTGGGGTACATTGGTGGTGGAAATGGGGCACTGGTGGAGGGATGGGTGCTGGTATACTGTATTACCAAGAACCAATTATGAACACCTTTGTAATTGTATGTTTCACGGTGGTATAATAAAAAATTTTTTTAAAAAGTTATCTTGTCTTCCTTACATAGTTATTGAGTCAAAGAGAATAATACTTATGAAAGTTACTACAAACTCGGTAGATATAATAGCTAAATATAAAAACCAACAGAGTATTTCTCGGAAGGGATTTAGGAACTCTTACCAAGTCCTCTTTCAAGTCCCAGCAATTACAAAGTTCTTATATTCATAAATTAATTAGAAAATAATTAAGGATCTCAGTATGGGACACATTTCTCATCCTTATGCCCATTATACTTATCTGTATATAGTTTAGAGTTCTATACATGCAAGCATCCTTCTGGGAGACAACGTGTATCCTTCTTTACCTATGTGGATCTTTAGCAGCAAATAAAATTTTTCACTCAAAAGAGAAAAAAGGGGTTCACTATTGCTTCACTGTACTGAAGCATTAGTACAGTGGGTAGGGCTTTGCCTTGTACCA